>CM042885.1:11365446-11702365 GCA_023653495.1 Melastoma candidum | reverse complement strand
TTTTTATCTGTTTATAATTTTTTATTGATTATCTCCAACTTTGGAAAATAAAAAATAAAAGCTATAAAAGAACAACCCCTCAATTCAATACCATACTTCTTACATTCTGAGATTTCGGACAGACAGATAGATAAAATGTCCTAAGCTCAATTAATGGGCCTGAAATCACGGCCCGACTACTTTTTCTTAAGCCCGGTCTGGATTATGCTGCTACAAGTAGGAAGCAAGATCATGACCCTGCTCTGATCGGATATTCCAAAATGAGTTAGTTTTGGGAAGTATGAAATGTTTGGGTGAAAATGGATTCCTCATTTACTATTGGTGGCATTGCTTTGACTTCATTGATGGATGAGGAGAGGAGGCACGGTAAAGACAGTCTTGTGAAGTTTTACTCGCTACACCATATAGTGTCTCAGATGGCTGTATGTTGTGAAGGACATGAAGTTTACTGATATTGCATCGTGCGATTGAGTTGTTCTGATCGGTGCTCCCATTGTCCGTCCCCCTTCTCTAACTGACACCTTCTGCATTTCACATTGCCCTGGCAGATCCTATTCAGTTTGTTGGCCCAGCATCCGATCCTTGTCAGACCAGCTGAGTGCAATAGGCGAGCCAGTCCGGTACCGAGACTACTTATGGTACCTGATGGAAGGACTACTGGCAGAGTATGACGCTGTAGTGACGGAGATTTATAGTAGAATCGACCAGCCGAAACTCGAAGAGGTGCACAACCTACTCCTCAACTTCGATATGAGACTGGAGCGGCGCTTCGTATCGGATAGCACCCTTCCTCAAATAAATCTCTCTTCACTCCGCACTCCTGATGTACGACCTTACGTAGGGTACCCTGCCCCACTACATAGCAGACCTGCTTCATTACCTTGCCCACAGAGCAGACCTCACCGGCACCCCCCTACACACCGCCCAGTTACCTTTCCCAGCTCACAAACAGGTCTGCTTGGCAAGCCACCCTTTCGACCAAATGATACCACCTCTCATTGGGGTGGCAGACCACAATTCCCAAAACCAAAGCCCCGTTGTCAAATTTGTTTTAAAATTGGTCATACTGCCCTCACTTGTTTCTACAGAACCAATCCTTCTGTCCCTGTTCCAGATTATCATTCCTCAGCACAGATGAATTCCTCTTCTTGACCCCATATTCCAAATCCCTCCTCTTCATTCCAGGCTCAACACACCTCACTAACATCTCTCCTTACCCCGGCCCTTTTTATTCTACCTCCCATATACAGTCTTCTTTTCCAAATAATAATTCCTTCTCTGATTCTGAGACCTGGGTACTTGACTCCGGAGCCACACATCACGCAACTCATACGACTTCTGCTCTTTCATAATCTATCCCCATATACAGGTAACGCTTCTATTCTTGTCGGTAATGGTGCTCATGTTAGAATTCAGAACACTGGTAATGTGTCCTCGCTTTCTTCCTCCGGTTTGCTTGAATTACTCCATACTCTCCACACACCATCTCTTTCTCGAAACATCATTAGCATTTCAAAATTGTGTCAAGAAAATAATGTGGTCGCTGAATTTCACTCCGACTCCTTCTTTGTTAAGGATAAGACTACATGCTATGTTCTGCTCAGGGTCAGATGAAACAGGGCCTATACACTCTTCCCACTCTGCTTCAACCGCGCCCAGCTCTTCCGCGCCATCTCAGCAATAGAAATACTTCATCAACTCCCAATAGTGCCGTCTCCCTACCACAAACTGTCCTGACATTATCAAAGTCATCCGGTCTCAAGTCCTCCACTGGTTTTTCTGCCCTTTGGCACTCTAGACTAGGACTCCCGAACTCTGAGGTCTTGTCTCGAATCTTACAGCACTGTAAACACTCAGATACAACAGAATTACCTTCTTTCTATCATGCTTACGCTACTAGTAAACATCACAGGATTCCCTTCCCTCTCTCCTCTTCGCGTGCTGCTAAACCTTTTCAATTAATTCACACCAATCTTTGGGGACCCTCTCTGGTTCCCTCCATAACTAGTGATAGATACTTCATTCTCCTAGTAGACGATGCCACGAGGTTTACTTTGATATATTTTCTTCGAGATAAATCTCAGGCCCTGTCTGGTTTTAAACAGTTTCAAGCCATGATCCAAACAAAATTTCAATCTTCTATTACTGTTGTTCGCTCTGACTGGGGGGGTGAGTTTTGCACCCTTCATTCCTACCCGTCACAGCTTGGCATTGCCCACCAAATCTCCCGTCCCTACACACCTCAGCAAAATGCCCGGGTTGAGAGGAAGAATCGTCATGTTGTCGAGGTGGGTTTGTCACTTCTTACTCATGGAAGTGTTCCTCTGTCTTTCTGGTATATGCATTCCAGGAGGCAGTCTCGTTGATCAATGTTCTCCCATCAAAACTTCTTCATTTCTCCTCTCTGCTAGAAACACTCACACACTCCAAACCTGACTATGATTCTATTCGGGTTTTTGGCTGCTCGTGCTATCCATTACTACGACCTTATAACACACACAAGCTTGAACCTCAGTCTATTAGATGTGTTCTTTTAGGGAGAAGTACATCTCATAAAGGATATATCTGTTTTGACAAGCTCACTGGACGCTTTTATATCTCCAGGGATGTGCTATTCAATGAAAATGTTTTTCCTTTTCAAGATACTCCAGGTTCCACGTCCTCAGTCTCTGCTTCTCCACCGTGTCTTCCTATCATTCTCCCTATGTCTTCTTTCTCTTCTCCAGATAGTGTTACTCTGTCTTCAGGTTCTCAACATTCCTCTTCAGCTACAACACACTATGTTTCCTCTCCATCTCTTTCTCCCTCGGACAGGTCTATCTCCAGTGACTCTAATTGTACATCTACACCATTACCGACAACAAATATTAGCGACAACCAGCCTTCTGCTGCATTAAATATCCACCAAATGGTAACCAGATCTAAGGCCGGCATTACCAAACCAAAAGTTTGGCTGTTTAAGACTCAGACCCAAAGCAACTCAATCGCCCGATGCAATGTCGTAAACTTCATGTCCTTCACAACATACATCCATCTGAGAGCCTACATGGTGTGTAATAAGTAATTTCACAAAGGTGTCATACCGTGCCTCCTCTCCACGTCCATCAATGAAGTCAACGCAGTGCCGCCAACAGTCCATTCTGAAACGGGAGCGGCCAGATTCCCAACCTGATCGAATCATTACGTGGAATAAAACATGGATGACTATGTCTGATACTTTAGTTTCAAGAGGGAGAATTCAGTGTAATTTACTCAAAAAGGAGAGAAGAATATAGTTCTGACCAAAGAAATCAATCCAGTTTTCCCATCTGAAGAAGAGCCCCGGCAGCATAACCCAAAGCATAGAAGTAAGTGGAGTCGAAGTTTGTTGGTAGACCACACCTTCCTTCGTACATGAGAGAGTCAGAAGCAAATGAGGAATCCATTTTCACAAAGCCTACAAGTCAACTACATACAAACTGCCGACTTTAAAATGACTCGGCAAAATCGACAGGTTAGAAGGATATTAGACAAGCAGGAACTACCCAAAGAAGTGGGACTGTCTTTTGAAGTTCCCTTTGTAAGTTCCTTGCTGTTTCCTCTTCTCAAGCTCCGTCTCCACCATTTGAATGAGCATTTTCTCTCTCTATCTTAGCCACCTACAAAAAGGTGGAACTAACAACAGTAAGAAACCACGCGTAAAAATATACTATATGAAGCATGCCATCAAGAAACTAAAATTTCATACTTGCACATTTCCATGGGGATCCCTTTCGAGCATCAATTGTTCTTGAATCGCCGGAGATAAAAACTCAAAAAGGTCCAAGTACTGGAGAACAAGTTTCTTTTTCCAAAGGCCCTCCTCATCAATCTTCACTGATGCGCAACTTGAAAACTAGTTTTCGAAAACTGCCATCCACCAAAACAATTACATTTCCTATGGGATCCGGATTTCATCAAACACAATGTATAACAACCGTTGGTTTGGTGGTCACTATAAGTTAGTAATATTAGATCACTCCAAATACCAAGCTTAGTATACAAGTACATACGGTTTTCTACTCTGGAACGACAAAAGAGTATACCGCTAGACTTATATACTAGGTTGAACTCATTTTCCTTTTCGATATGAGATGTTTGGATTTGCATCAAACGGATTGCTACTCTTTTACTGGCTTGTTTCCTCTATTGTTGAGTGGAGCCCTTCTGCTGGTGAAGGTAGAGGAGATTTCACAGACCAGCGATTCGGAGGACTTAACCATCCAAAACTGCATCCAATTCTCAGGCCCACTCCCCACTACTTCATTGATCACGAACACAAAGTTCGAAGTTTGTAGGTCCAAGAGGGTGGTATCGTACTTGGATAGCGATTCGGCATCTGTTTGCATTCGATGAATTGACGCATATCGACAATCACCATGGTTTTATGCTTGGTTTCTTCATTCTCTCTTTGGCTGGATCAGATCAAACTCGAAGGAGGCGTGATCAGGACTCCCCAGCCAACGGACTCGATCATTGTGCTTGAGAATGTGGAATTTTTCGGACAACGCATCGACCTCACCCTCCAAAGGTATAATAACCTCGGTTCAAAACACTGCCTCATCGGTCATCGGGACCATCTCCAACCAGCCACCCCTTAAATTCTCCCTCTCCAACTGCAACGCTGAGTCATGGCTGCTGACCACGAGAAAGCCTTTTCTTCATGTAGCGCTTCCGCATATCAATACCAGAAATACCCAACAGTCCCCCCTATCCGATGGTCCTCATACATAGTAGACTTACTGTAAATGTTGTGCCTAGTGGCCGTGTCTTCTTGTACTAGAATATAGGATAAACCTGTGGTTTGCCGATACCATCAGCATGTAAGAAGGCTGTGGCGATACATATGTGATTCTACGTGGCTCACTTGCCGACAAAAAAAATTGGAGATGCATGAACATGTGCGAACACCATGCATAATACTTTCATCTGCCAATAGATCTTGGCGGCTCTGATGGCCGAGCACATGCTGTCCTGGCCGACGGTCCGAGTTTCAGACTGCTGCTACTAGTCCCTCGGAAGACAGCTAGGGCATCACAGAACTTGTGGAATAACATCTATGCACATTCAAAAATATTGAATTGTGAAATAACTTCTCGTGGGCCTCGCTATGGATGCATATATGTTGGATCTGGGCCGTCTTGATTCGGCCTGTTATTATAATATAAAAGCTTTGTTCCAAAATAATATTTCGTGAGAAAGTATTTAGTGAAACTGTACACTAATTTTTACAATTTGTCAAATAATATATATAATTTGGTTTTTGCATGACAAAAATAAGATGATGATGTAGCTGTGCCATTCTCGGGCAGAGTGTTCGTTTAACCGAAATAGTCTAGCCTCAAATGATTCATTCGAGTGGAGTGGATGATAGCCTCCCACGGTGAGTACGTTCCGTTTATTGGAGGTGTGGTGCGATTCCGAAGTTTTTCCCACACCTCGTGTGCACTCTTGCAGCAGACCACCTGGCTTAGTGGCTCGGAAGTCAGCGAGGAAAACAGTAAGCTCATGACGGCCTTGTCTGTGCGCTGCTAGTTCTTGTATTCTGGGTTTACTATTTGCCTTTCATCATCGAGAAATTGGGCAGGAAGAGATGCGCTACCATAGATGAAGTCTTCGAAACCGGAAGTAATGATGGAAGTAAGTATTTGCCCCTTCCAAAGGACGTAATTACCTTCATCTAACTTCACCAAGGCTGAAAAGACTCCAGCAGGTATGGGACTGTGAAATCCGGTAACAGTTATCAACCCAGAAGCACCAGACCCAGGCGTCTGTCCTGAGAAGCATATAGGCGTCGTTGGATTGGGTAATTGCTTGGTCATGTTCAACTGGATAGAACCAAGATTGACTTGTCAACAGCTTTCAAGCTTTTGCAAGCTCTGATACCATGTGGAATTACTGATGCTGAGAAGTGAAGACGGATAAGAGAGACAGAGTCTACGAAGGAAGAAGAAGGTAGGGAAGAAAGGAAGCAAGAAGGAAAAAAGGTCTGGAAGAAGGGGAAGAAGAAAGGCCAGGAAGAAGACGATCTAACAACCTCTACATTTCTGTTTCATTTCTCTGTAAAAATAGAAAATACCACGTCCTTACTGTACATATCTTGATTTATAGCACTCATTCTGTTACAGCAGCCACCACCTTCAATTACAACTTTGTTCTGTAACTTCTCTTCTGGAATCACCGCTTGCATACTTTTCCTTGGCCTGTTAGCTCGGGCTGAGCTTCACATTGCTTGTTCTCCTGGGCTAGGCTCCACACCACCATAGTCCAACTGTAGGTGTTCTCGGTGTAGGAACCAAACCACTTCACAACCGAAACTCTCTTTAACTTTATTGAACAAACTCAAAAGTGAATTGTTACATCTGAGGACAAGCCCTATTTATAGGGGTAAAAATAATCTAAAGAAATCAAATAAAATCTCAACAAAATTTTAAATAAGAGATACTATATCTCGTATAAAATCTTTAAAATATTTCCTAAGATACTACCTAAGATATTTCCTAAGATTTTCATATCAGGCTTGATCCAATCACCAACAAACTCCTCCTTGGATCAAGAGCTGATAGACACGCCAATTTTCTGTCGAAGCCACTCAAATCTGCTTTGGTGAAAATATCGGCTAGCTGATCTTCTGTAGAACAGTAAATCAACTCTACTTCTCCCATCTGCTGCATTTCTCTAAGCTAATACCATGGAAAACTGGATTTTTTGAAATCGCCAGTGTAGCTTGGTTATCAACAGACTTTCGTCTCCTTCTCCATTCTGTAACCCATATCATCCAGAAGCTTCCTCAACCAAATAGCTTGATTTACAGCACCCGTTGCTGCAACAAACTCAGCTTC
Organism: Melastoma candidum; assembly: GCA_023653495.1. Taxonomy (NCBI): domain Eukaryota; kingdom Viridiplantae; phylum Streptophyta; class Magnoliopsida; order Myrtales; family Melastomataceae; genus Melastoma; species Melastoma candidum. The sequence continues at coordinate 11,695,505 of CM042885.1, read as the reverse complement.
TGCAGTCGATTGGGCTACAATTTCTTGTTTCTTTGAGCACCATGAGAAACAAGCCGATCCCAAGGAGAAACAATACCCAGAAGTACTCTTCATGTCATCTACAGAACCAGCCCAATCACTATTAGAAAAACCACAAAGCTCAAATTTCTGACACCTTCTGTACTTCATGCCATGAGAACTCGTCCCTTTGAGATACCTGAGCACCCTTTTCGCAGCTGTCATGTGTACTTCTGTAGCACAATGTAGAAACCTTGAAAGCACACTTACAGAAAACAAAATATATGGTCGAGTTGCTGTCAAGTACATTAGGCAACCAATTAAGCTTCTGTAGAATGCATTGTCTGCAGGAGCAGAACCATCGTTTCTGCTCAGTTCCTCCTTCTGATTCATGGGAGTTGTTACACTTTTGCACTCCTCCATCCGAAATCTTTTCAAAATTTCTCCAACATACTTCTTTTGACACAGGAAGATCTCACCTGGACTTTGATTCACCTCCATGCCAAGGAAGAATGACATCTCTCCCAAGTCTGTCATTTCAAACATCCGCATTAGATTCTGTTTTAGCTTCTGTATGAGTTTCTGATCATTTCCAATAACCAGAAGATCATCCACGTATAAGGAAATAATAATCACTCATATCAACCTTCCTGACATACAAAGTGTGCCCACTGCGGCTTCTTTCAAAGCCTAACTCAACCAAATAATTATCAATCTTACTGTACCAAACTCTTGGAGCTTGCTTCAACCCATACAGAGCACCCATAAACCTTCTGGTTGCTCTACATATATCTCCTCCTGCAGAATCCCATCAAGAAATGCGGATTTAACATCAAGTTGGAATACCTTCCATTCCTTTTCTGCAGCAATTGCAAGTAACAACCTGATTGTGTCAAGTCTTGCCACAGGAGCAAAGGTCTCTAAATAATCTACCCCCCATACTTGAGAGTAGCCCTTCACAACAAGCCTAGCTTTATGCTTGTTCACGGAACCATCTGGGTTAAGCTTCGTTCTGTAGACCCACTTAACTCCTATAACCTTTCGACCGATTGGACTATCCACAAGTTCCCATGTCTGATTCTTCTCAATCATAGCAAGCTCCTCCTGCATTGCAACTAGCCATCTTCTGTCTTCCTTTGCATCCTCAAATCCAGCAGGTTCTAATACTGCGACATTGCATCTTTCATAGATTTCAGTCAATGATCTCGAACCTCTTACAGGTGGATCATCAATCTGTTGTTCAGAACTAAGTTGCTGCTCGACGTTCTGTCCCTCAGCATTCTGCTCCTCAACGTTTTGTTCCTCCAAAATAGGCTTATGTGACACATGCCAAGTATGTTCAGAGTCTGATTCTCTGTCCGACCAGATCCACCTCTCTTCTTCAAAGAACTTGACATCTCTGCTCACAATTATCTTCTCACTCTGCGGCTGATAAACTTTACGAGCCTTCGATTTCATGCTATATCCAACAAAAATACCAGCTTCCGCATTCTGGTCTAACTTGTCCCTTTTAACAGAAGGAACATGTGTATAGCACACACAACCAAACACCTTCAGGTTCTTCATGGCAGGCTTGACTCCATACCAAGCCTCATGAGGTGTCTTCATATTCACCGACTTTGTAGGTAGTCTGTTCAACAGAAATACTGCAGTATTTGCAGCTTCTGCCCAAAACTTCTTCGGCATCTCCTTATCCTACATCAAGCATCTTTCCATGCTTCTATTCTTTCGTTCACTCACCCTATTTTGCTGTGGTGAATATGGTGCAGTAAACTGATGCTGCACTCCAAACTCTTCACAGATAGACTTGAAACTAGCAGAAGTATACTATGTCCCATTATCAGACCTCACAATCTGTATACTCCTCCCACTCTCATTTTCCACAAGATTTTTAAACTTCTTGAAAGTCTTTGCAACTTCAGACTTAGCCTTCAAGAAGTAAATCCAACACATTCTGGAGAAGTCATCAATAAAAATGATGAAATACTTGCTTCCATTTATGGAAGGCTCCGACATCGGTCCACAAACATCTGTGTGTATAAGCTGTAGCTTTTTACTAGCTCTCCAGTCCGTACTTTTGAAAGGAAGCCTCGTCTGCTTTCCCATGACACACGTTCTGCAGTTAGATGTATCCTTATGCTGTAGAACTGGAAGTCCAACTGCCATCTCATTCTTCAGTAGAAATTCTATGCCCTTGCTATGAAAATGTCCCAGCCTTTTGTGCCAAAGTTCTGCTTCATCAATCTGAGCCACTAAAGCTTTTTGAACCTTAATTATCTCCTTTCCAGACGAATCTGCTATCATACAGAACCTGTCTTCAAATATCACCTTGTACCCCTTCTGCACGAGTTGACCTACACTCAACAAGTTCTGGTCAATCTTAGGTACATACAAAACATCACCGATTAGCCTTGCACCTTCTGGACCATCAATGATTACATCTCCTTTCCCTTCAACGTCAATGTAATCACCATTCCCGACCCTTACTCGAGCACAGAAGCTTCGATCTAGACTTGCAAATGACTTCTTATCATATGTCATGTGGTGGGTACATCCGCTATCCACCAGCCAGCTTCTACGAGTTAATCCTGTAGCAAAACAAGATGCCGTAAACATCAATTCTACCTCATGATTCGCAAGCACTTTGTTGAGAATCTTTTTCCTGACAAAACCTTGTAATATGCCCTAACTTCTGACAATTATTACACTTCACGTCTGGCCTCTTCCAACACTTGTAATGTGGGTGACTTCTGCCTCCACAGTGTTTGCACGGATCTAGTTTCTTCTTCTGATCAGCAGCAGGATGCCTCTGTTCACCAGAACCTCTGCTTCTGCTTGAACCTTCTGCAGTCCCCTTCTGCTGGCTCCACGGCTTCTTCCCTTTTCTAGAATACGTTGTCTTCGACCTTGCTGGTAAGGATCCCTCAGTAGGAACTTGAACTTCCCGTCTCATCAGCCTTCTCTATTCCTGAGCCTGCAACGCACTCAACAACTCCGCCAGCTTTATGTCCGATAGATCTCTCGTATTCTCCAATGAAGCAATCGTAGCTTCAAAACGTTCTGGCAGCAACACCAAAACATTCTGCACAATTCTCTCATCCTTCATATCTGTACCCAGAACTCTCATTCTGTCGGCCAGATTTATCAATCTGTCAGAAAAATCCTTCACAGCCTCATCCTCCTTCATCTGTTGCCTCTCAAATTCTCTCATCAAATTTAAAACCTTCATGCCCCTTATCTTCTCGTCACCTTCATACTCATTCCAAGAAATTCCAAATATCCTTCACAGTCTGGAACTTCATGATCCTCGTGAATATTGTAGGCAACAATGCAGCATAGCGACATGATTTCGCCCTTGCCTTCTTCGTGACTCTTTCCTTGTGATACCAAATCTGGTTGATAGTAGGGTTGTCGGGGAGTGCATCCACGGTGTAGTCACCTTCCACTGTTTCCCACAAATTACTGCCCTCCATGAAAGCATTCATCTTCATCGCCCAAGCTTGATAGTTCTCCCCATCAAATATTGGTGGCGTCGTAGAAGAGAAATTGCTTCCACTTGCCTCCATCTCCTTCTTTTGGATCAAAAGCAAAAATCTCAATTTTTTCACAAGACTTCCACAGCTCCCGAAAGATCACAAACGCTTTGATACCAATTGTAGGTGTTCCCGGTGTAGAAACCAAACCACTTCACAACAGAAACTCTCTCTAACTTTATTGAACAAACTCAAAAGTGAATTGTTACATCTGAGGACAAGCCCTATTTATAGGGGTAAAAATAATATAAAGAAATCAAATAAAATCTCAACAAAATCTTAAATAAGAGATACTATATCTCCTATAAAATCTTTAAAATATTTCCTAAGATACTACCTAAGATATTTCCTAAGATTTTCATATCAGGCTTGATAACACCGATAGAAAACGCGGGTTGCGAAGGCTCGGGGAGCTTGATCGAATCCCCTCCGAGCATTTGAATCACAAGAGACATGCTCGGTCGATCGGCAGGATCTTCTTGGACAAATAGTAGCCCGACTTGGATGCACTTGAGGGCTTGATCCGTGTCGCACGCCTCCTTGATGGAACCATCGATCAGGTCTGGCGCTCGTCCCCCGTTCCAACGTTTCCATGTTTGTTAAAGGGAAATTGCATCACGTGTATACGAGACTGTTCTGGAGTCGAGCGTTAATAACGAAGTAGTTGATGACGATGCCGCTTACAAAAGTGAGGAGGCTTTCGCCATGTTCATGGAGGTGGAAGTTACTGTTCTTCCTCCCGTTGACTATCTCGAGCAAGAGCACCCCGAAGCTGAATACGTCCGATTTCAAGGAGAAGAACCCTACCATTGCGTACTCCGGCGCCATGTATCCGCTATGCAACATCGACCAAAGAAAAGAGTAAGTCGGAAGACGAACAAATGCTTGGTGATGGTCAATTAGAAGTAGAAATATGAGGCAGACTAAGTTCCAACGACCCGATTCGTGGCGGCCTCATCTTGGTTGATGCCGAAGATCCTTGCCATTCTGAAATCGGAAATCTTTGGATTCATCTCGTGGTCCAGCAAGATGTTACTAGCCTTAAGGTCCTGGTGGATAATTCGTTAGCGAGAATCCTCGTGCAGGTAAAGGAGGCCACGAGCTATCCCGCCGATGATGCTGAACGCTTCTGCCAATCGAGCGACCCGCTCATGCTTTTATCTGTCAAATAAGTTCATAAGAATGGTTTCTTCCGTAGCTCGAAAAATGAGTCAGTGCCTTATAGCACGTACCGAACAGGAAGAAATTGAGGCTCTTGTTGGGCATATACTCGTATACCAACATCATCTCATGTTGTAGAATTCCAAGTAGAATCCCAACAGACTAACTAGATTCCGATGCTGCAGACGAGCGATTGTTTGTGATGGACCAAACAAATAAATCTTTTTTTTTTGGGACTTCCCGGGTCCAATTAATTTGTACATGTAAAACCCTGGAAAACAAAATTATGGAGTTTGATTTTCTCACCGCATTTATTTAAATAAATAAAAATTATCAAAATCTAAAAACACTTCTACTTTGGTTGGAAAAATATTATCATCGTTGTTTTTATTTTCATTACCTCATAATTTTGTAAATTAATAAAATTTACACGACTTTATGCACTTGATGTTTTGAAGCAAACGGTTCGAAATAAAAGAAATAAGCAATGGCTTTCCCAGGAATGATCTTCCAATTGAATTTTGCTGCTCTCTCCTTGGTACTCACTATAACTGCCATGGAATCTCCGCAACTTGTCACAGCCCAAAATAAAGAGGTGACACTCGTCGATCAAATGGAGCACGCTGAGCAACGAGGAGCAACGATGGAGAGTAACTACCTTCAATCTTTTCAAGCCCAACAAATCCTGAATTCCGCAAATGGAAGGGCACAAGCGGAAGGTCAACTCCTCCAACATCTCCAATTGTTCCAGTCTTGTAATCTCCACCAACGCTATAATCTCTGAACAAAAGCGACCTCAGCCCCCCTCCTCAATCTCCCTATGTTTGACACCCGGATGAGACTATCAGATTCATAAATAGACAACTTTGTAAGACTGGGTAACGAATCCAGCCCACCAAGCTCCATCTCTGTCAATATCAAAGTTGAAATATTCAACTCCGTCAAGAGCGACAAGGAGTAATGTTCCCAGGGTATGGCTGTTCCAATGTGCCTGAGTGTTAGCGTACGTAGAGACAAAGGAAGCTCCAGAACACACTCCATGTCCGAAGATAACAAATTGAGAGTCTCAAGCTTGGAAAGGGAGCCCAACTCGGAAGCTCGGGTAAATGTAATCATTCTGCTTGGCCACAAGATCAAGCTCTTCAGCTTGTCCAAACTCCCAAGCCCAGATATCTCCAGACGCTCTCCTTCATAGTCATTTTTTTCAAGAATCTCTTCATCATGGACCCATAACCGCGTTAAGTTCGTCAGGACTTCAAGATTTGGGAATGCTCGTAGTGACTTTGTCGAAAATGTCAAATCTATTAGGCTAGTGGGAAGTCTTGGAAGCTCCTGAAGCATCACACAACCATTCAACCTGAGGGACTTAAGGCTCGTGAGTTGACTAACTGTTCCTGGAAGGAAGCGAATTATGCTCCCCGAAAGGTCCCATTCTTCTAAAGCCGATAAGCTCCGATTTCTTCCGGAATTCCTTATTCGAAGGGATAATACGAAGAATCTAACACCGTTTGGCTGGTTGGAAGTCCTCGAATCTCCTGAAGAACCTTGCATTGTCTCAATTTGAGGGACTTAAGGCTCGTGAGTTGCCTAACTGTTGCTGGCAGGACGCGAATCATGTTCCCTGGAAGGTCCAATCTTTCTAAAGTTGATAGTTTCCCGATGTCTTCCGGAATTCCTTCGTTGAGAGGGTTGTCAGGGACGTCCAACACTGGTAGGTTCGTCAGATCACATATCGAGGTGGGTAATCTTATGATCTCGTTATTCCCTAAGTGAAGTGTCCTCAAGGATTCCAACCTCCCAATTGATTCCAGTACTTCTTCAATCTTACAATTAATAACAATTAGCTCCCGTAAAGCTCTTGCACAACCAAGCTCTTTTGGTAAACTCCTCAGAGACCCACACAAGGAGATGTTCATATAAGTAAGACTCTCCAACTTATCAACCGAATGGTGGATTTCCTTCAACTTGAAGCAATTCGAGTAAACCATAATCTCCAATTTTAAGCAACAAGAGAGGTCGGGTGACGTAGTCATGTCGCTGTTCTGGATCACCAGCACCCTTAAGTTAGGCATCATCTGTAAATGCATGCACCACAAATTATAATAAGAAGAACGCTTTACACATTTACCTACCAAACACATGACATTTAGGAGGAGGGGATTTCGTACCAGCTTTTTACCACCCTTCCATCCAACTTTGATACCAATGATTATGAGAACAACTAAGCTTCTCATCTTGAAAAAGTAGGAATTCAACTTTTAATTGCAACCCCACCAAGAAAGCCACAATAAGCTCTCCCGGATATTTCCAAAATCTCCAATAAGTTTTTTCCCATTTAGATGAAGAAAAACAAATTAGCTAATCCACTGAAGTTCTCGTCAGAGAATTTGTGTGCTTCATTGTGTATCCCCAAGTTCATTGCTATGATTTTCTTCGAGACCTTGTAAACGAAAAAAGTAGACTGGCATTCATAATTATATTGTGCTCGATGAATAGTAATATTTCAATGTCAATGAAAAAATTCTCTTAATATAATGGAATCATGAACCATTCCTGCATCACCAAATGAAATCGACCAACTTAAATAGCTCATTACTTGTTTTTGAAGCACAATCTTTAAGGCGTCCTCTGGATCCCAAAGTCTAGTACGCCTTTCGGGTCTTCCATCGCCTTCAGACCGAATGATTTCTCTTCCCATGTCTCGAAGTTGATCGTGAATCCAGAATTTACCGTTTGAATCTATCTTTATCAATGATTTATTGATTAGTACCTTCACTCCGCTTTTTGCATACAAGTTGCGAGCTTCCCAGAAATACTCCACATACCTCCTAGCATTGCTTTCCCAAAGCACGCAATATCGAGGAAAATTTCTGTCTCCCTAAAGCCTAACCCATCGTAACTTACCTTCAAGATATCAAAGACCTCTTCTCGGGGAACGTTCTTAAGCTTTTCGAGCTCATACATCCACAACTCTTTGCTCTGACAACACAAGTGTCCTCCGATCACCTCCAAAGCCAAGGGAAGGTTACCTGTGGTCTCAACTACCTGTTCCGATAAAGAAAGATAATCTTCTGGAGGCTCATCGGTGCCAAAGGCATGCCTACTGAAGAGCTGAAGGGCGTGCTTGCCAGCTATTTGCTCCATTTCATAAAAATAAAGTAATTCGGAACCCAAACGAACAAATCGATTGCAAACACTTTTATCCCTAGTCGTGATTATGACTCGAGTGCCTATTCCTAACGTGTCTTCCGGATCTTTTCCGACCAATTTCTCCAGTTGAGAGAACTGATCCACATCATCGAGAATCAGAAGCATCCTCTTGCCTTGAATCCTTTGTATCATCTCGCCAAACCCATCGTCGAAGTTACCCGATCTTGCGTATTGTCCACCGAGAATGTCCCCCGATAAATTGTTCTGCAACTTTGCAATGCCTCCATGACCCATGGCCGACTCACGGACGTTCGAAATGAAACTAGACCCTTCGAACTGGGAAGATAATTTATTGAAGACGACGCTAGCAAGGGTCGTCTTCCCAATTCCTCCCGTGCCATGAAGCACCACGAGTCTTACTCCCGAGGAGTCGTAGTCCAGCAGATTGAACATGTCGAATACTCGATCATCGATCCCTGTAAGATGATCAGGCAAAGTTTGATCCTTGATTCTCAGCTTCACAACAATATCTTGAACTATTAATCTGACGAATCTGCCTTCAGCTTCACAACAATATCTTGAACTATTAATCTGACGAATCTGCCTTCCCTGCACGATGACAATGAAAATAGAGTAATTTCATTGAATTCCGATACGTTTAATTCCAAAAAAAGTTCAAAGAAAAACAGAAATTATTCAAAAGAGAAAGTGAGCAAAATAACAAGGCTCTCGTGGTTACCCCTGGATGGCTTTGGAGTCCCATCCGCTGATCCCGCCGACCGTCTTAAGTGCTTCCTCCCATTTCTTCACTACGTCCTGCCCGTGTCGATCCTTGTGCGCGTTTAGCGCTTCCTGATACAGCTCTGTTCGCAGCTTTACATCGGCCGGATCTGCCTTGTAGAAAATCGGTAGTATGATTTTCCCGCCGACGTTCGAGCCTCCATAGAGATCCACCATCATGTCGAGCTCCCTGAGGCACCACGCACTGGATGCGTAGTTCCTGGAGAAGACGACGGCGTACACCCTGGAGCCATCGATCGCTCGCTTGAGCTCACCCCCAATTACTTTGCCGCAACGGATCTCCTCGTCGTCCTTGAGAACGCGGAGACCGGCCCTTGTCATGCACTCGTAGAGGTGGTCAACGATGCCGTAACGAGCATCGGGTCCCCGGAAGCTCAGGACGACATCGAACTCAGATCTCATGGAGGAGAGGGAATATCGGTCGCTGCCCTTGCTCCGAACGGACTCCATTATTGAGCTGGTCATTCTCACTTTCCCACCTGCTCACAAAAGAAGGTAATGAATATTGATTGAGTGGAGGAAAATAAAGGGAGAGAAAAAGGATTAAAGTGCTTTCGGTGGGAATCTTCGTCTTCTTTTCTCGAGAGACTTCCTCCCCGAAATTTCCCACGGGACTCTGACCCGTGAAAAAGTAGCATCGTTTCACGCCCAATGATCAATACGTAGAACGCCCTAAAATTCGAGGACTAAACGACGAGTCTCTGATTTTCCTACTAAACTCGAGCTATTGCGCCGGACATGGGAAAGTATGAGGATCACTCGTTTCAGACTGTTACACTAAGAGGGGGGTGAATTAGTGTTAATCTCCAAATTCGGATTTTAACGCTTTTTCGTTTTACCCCGCAGCGGAATGAAAAGCTTCTGTTAAATAGAGCCTGTAAGTTTCTGTAAGACAGAACGTTTGATTGTGTATGCAAATTTGTTTGATGGACACAAGGATTTTTATAGTGGTTCAGCAAATTGCTTACGTCCACTCTTCACCCAGATATTTGGATGGTTTCCACTCAAATGTATCTCAGTACAAGTTACACAAGTGATAGCAACTAAAAGCAAACCCGTAGAGTTCTGTACAATAGAGGCTTGAGTGGCAGAACACAGACCAGAAGGTTCTGTGCCATAGAGGCTCGTTATGTAGCACAACCCGAAGGTTCTGTACTATAGTAACTTAGGCTCAATACAGACCAGAAGGTTCTGTATCGTAGAGGGTAAGGCACAACACAGACCAGAAGGTTCTGTGTCGAAGAAGGTAGGCACAACATAGACCAGAAGGTTCTGTGTCGAAGAGACTTAGGCACAACACAGAGGGTTCTGTGTCGAAGAAGGTAGGCACAACACAGAGGGTTCTGTGTCGAATATGTTAACCTTCTATAGCACAGATCAAGTGATTCTGTACTAGAGACGTCAACCTTCTATAGAACAGATCCAAGGATTCTGTATCACAGAAGGTATAGCACAGACCGTAAGGTTCTGTACCGAGTATGTCAATCCACAACAGAAGGTTCTGTATAGGAAAATGACTTAGTTGAGAAGCACAGATCTAAAAGATTCTGTACCAAGGGTAGTCGACCTTCTACTGAACAGACCGTGAGGTTCTGTAGTAAAAGTGACAAGGAAAATGTATGCACAGACCCGTAGGGTTCTGTACTACAGAGGGTTGTACAGACCGTAAGGTTCTGCACTAAAGTAGATTCAGACCTGAAGGTTCTGCTCTACAGGAGGTTATACAGATCCGAAGATTCTGCACAACAGAAGGTTGCACGCGTTAACGTGACTAACAAGGTAACCAAATGCGCAATCCTCTTAAGGAAAACGACTTCGTGGCGTACCCCACGCGAGCACGTAGCGGACCCTACGCAAGCGAACAGCAACCCCTGTTCAAGGATGGATTTTCCCTCCGGCGGCTCCACACGACCTGCACGATCTCCTCGAGATAGCGACTATGTGGCGTACCCCACACAAGCACGTAGCATACCCTACGCAAGCACGCAGCAGACCCTGCGCAAGCACGCGGCAAACCCCACGCAAGCAGACGGCAGCCTCCGTCCTAGGTTCCTGCACACAGAGTTCTACACAACAGAAGCTGGTCAGTCCCTCACCTTCTGTGCTCCCGAGGTTCAGCCCTTCTCTCCGGCCCGCTGCACGTTGCCCACGTACACACGCTTCCAACAACGTCTCGCAGCTTCCAGCCGAGTCCCTCGAGCCCCCGAGTCACTCTCCCAAAAGGCTTCACCAACGATGCAACTTCCGCCGGTAGTGCTCCTCGTGTGACTAACTCAAAACGAATGAAAGAATGAGAGAACTAAGGAAATTAAAACAAATGAAGCTCACGCTCTCTCTGGACAGAATGGGATGGATGGATTCGTTGTTATTCGTTACAATGGAGAGGGCGTGGCTATTTATACACTGAATTCTAAGAAGAAAATGCAAGAAGGAAAATATAAATGCGTAATCTGCAAAAAGAGAAATTAAAAGTTAGTTTACATAATAAACAGAATGATATACACGTGCAAGCATTCAGAAAATAAATCAGAATAAGATCATGATATATTTTCCATGAATAGTGCACCACAGAAGGTATCGCAGAAGGTTCTGCTTGATAACCTTCTATAGGTGGAAACAATCATTGATTTGTTTCCAAATGACTTGAAGTCAATTCCATCCTGATAAAGATACATAGGAGGACGCATCTAGACAGGTGGTAGTGATAGGTTTGCAAATAACGTTCATATAGAGGTCGAATAAGCTTACAGAAGCATGTAGACCATCTAATAGAACCTTTCCATATATAGAAGATATATTTCCTTCAATGAGAGATAATATCTCCAATATAATTATTTGGAAACCAAATCGTGGTAATTTGATCAGATAAATATCTTAATCAAATTAAGCATATTTCGTAATTAAATAATTGAAATCTAATCATTTAATTACAAAAATAATTCTTACAAGAAGTCCTTAATAATATAAGCTTCTGTAGAATAGAATGTTCGACCTTCTGTAGTACAGAGGGTCAGGCTCATCATCAAAGTCAAGAATGTTCGACCTTCTGTGGCACAGAGGTCTGGCTCATCATCAAAACCTTTTCCAACAATCTCCCCCTTTTTGATGATGACAAAACATTCATCGTTGAGGGAAATATGTTTGCAAGAACTCCCCCTAACTCCCCCTAAATAGATGAGAGTATGAGTCTCGCGTTTTTACAGAACCATAAGGTTTCTGTGAAACAGAGCATAGAAGCTTCTGTTATGAAGAAGGTTGTACAGAGCACAAAGGCTTCTGTGATTAATACAGAGCGTGGAGCTTCTGTATATAGCCCGACAAAAATGATGGTATTTCATTTCTGCACTCCCAGCAATAGTGACTTTAAAAAGATCACGAATCGCATTCCCAGCAGAAGGTTGCGATTATGAGCTGTATCAGTCTCATAGGCTTCTACACCGTAGATGGTATAGCCTTCTACGACCCATAGGGTTATAGAAAATCAAGGATTTTTCTATAACCAATACAGAGCTAGGTACTCCCCCTCAACACAATTTTCTCCCCCTTTTTGTCACATCAAAAAGAAGATGAATGTAGGTTGAAAAAGAAGAGTAAGCTTCTTGCAGAAGGTATGACATAGTGTTCATAACCAACGTGCAGAGGGTTATTTTAATTCTTGCAGAGGGTAGAACAGAGGGTTCAAAAACCATCATGCAGAATGTGGTGCAGAAGGTGTGACAGAAAGTTCAATACCATACTGCTGAAAGGAAATATGTCCACGAGGTGGCACTTATTACAATCTAGAAGACCACAGAAATCAGTTTTTGGTCTAGCTAGAAATGCGGAAAAGAGATAACATCAAGAGATTTCATTTTTCCTCTTCCTCCTCAGAAGGGACTGCATCAAGATTATCACGGATAACCTTTGCTTGACGTTCCAGCTCGCGAGTCAGATTCTCTACCATTTTGCGTAGGACGCGCATATCTTCCTCATTGGCTACAGCCTTCTGCTGGAGGTCCTTGAGGAGAGCAGTTTGTTCCAGGAGGATGGTCATCTCAGCAGAGGACTTGGGCTGTCTCTGTGCTGAAGGAGCCTTAGCTGCAGAGGCAGACGCAGAAGGTGCAGTAGCAGCCTTTCTGGACATTCTGGCAGACAGGGGCTTATCCTCATCATCCTCAGTGGTGTCCTGTGACTTCAATTTGAGAGTCCAGGAGGAGCCCTTCCTTACATAATGCATGCTAGCTATGATCTGGTGCCCAAAGGTACCAACCTTCCATTTCTCTTGGAAAGTAGATGCATCAGTAGAAACACGGGCAAGCTTAAGAAGGCCGGCAATTACCTGGCCATAAGGCAGAGCCTTTCCTGTTGTATTGCAGCAACGTTTCATGTGCGAGAACACCAGCAAGCCAAGGTTGAAAGGGATTCCCTTCATGATGTGAGCCATCAGTGACACATCAATTGAGGTGATGGTGTCGATGCTCCCGGTCCTTGGTAAGAGGCAGAATAGCACAACTCGATGCAATACACGAGTCTTGAGTTCCAGCTTTGTGGACTCCAGGTATTTGTCCGATTGGACTCTTTCCCCCATGATGATGCTGTAGGATTCCTCCTTTCCAAGATCTGACAGTGGGTCATATTCCTCACAGCCAAACAATTGGTTAACATCATGTGCAGAGAAGACAAGCGGAACCCCTTCAATCACTGTTTTGATGAACTTGACATGAGGTCCTTGTTCATGGAACGTAATGTTACCATAGAACTCTCTCAGGCGAGAAACGGCCACCTCTGCATATGTCTCACAGAAGTTTTTCAGACCAACTTTCTCAAGCAATGGAGCAATGTCAAGATCATTTGCCTTAAACCAATTAAAATCAATGCGCTTGAAGGCAGCGAACTGTCGACCAGCAGCATCACATTTGGGCAATTTGGTATCGGCAAGCACAGTTTCTATCTCTTTTCTAGAGACTAGAGGGTTTACTGGAAATATGAAGGTATCCAGCCCCTCAGTGAAGGTGTCCATAGATTTCTCCGGGGACTTGGTTTTCTTTGCAGCCGCTTTGACAAGAGAGGTGCTGACAGTCTCGGGCTCTTTCCGTTTCAGCCTAGTCCGTGAGGATACACCTCCTGACTTGATGGCCTCATGGAGGAGCTTCTTTCCAGAGGGTGCTGCAGGCTTCTGGGTAGCCTTCTGTGCAGCAGAGGCAACGCCTTTCAGCTTGAGGTCAGGGGAGACAGAGATGACAGGAGCAGGAGCTTCCTCATCTGGTTCCTCTGGTGCGTCATCGACAAGAGGCACTTCCACCTCCTTATCAGACTCAGCATTCTCCTCAGGAGTGGCGACCTTTGATGCATCAATGTCATCAGCCGCAGTAGAACCCTTGACAGAGGGTTCAGGGTCAGGGAGTTCCTTTGTCGCAGCGACCAGGGATCCCTCAAGTGCTTTCTCTTCCACTTGGATTTGGGCTTTTTCAAGTCCCTTGTCCTTGGAGAGCGGTTGCATGTCATCGTGGGTCTCGACAACAGCAGGAATGGTCTGTTCCTTCGCAGGAGAGATGGGTTTCTCCGGCGAGGAAGGGGATGGAGTCCTGCTCGCAGATGATGCAGGCTTCTCCGATCCAGAGGCGCGAGCCTTCTTTCTTCCGGCCTTAGCCTTTTTCCTCAAGGATTTTGCCTTGGGTGCCATGGATTATGAAGAACAAAGGTCTGGGAGTTTTAGGGCAAAGAGAAAGGGGATGCGATGATCTGAAGGTGGTGAAGAAGAAGGGTGACGGTTGTGGGTTTTTAAGTTGACACAAAAAGCCGGTTTATGGGAATAAAATATTTTTCCCGCTCAAGTGATCTATTTGAGATGTCATGTCAAACTGTCATGCATCAGAGACACGGGGGAAAGGAAATTTTATTTCCTTGATTCGATTGTGTGAGGCGAATGGCTTTTCAAGGCAAGAAAGACATCGTCACCTTCTGTTAAAGCTTCTTCCACACCGAAGAGCTAAATATAATGGATATTTGTATCCAAGTATAATTTATTAGGATTTTAATATTCCTAACAAAGAAAATTTCGATCAGAATAAATATTTTATTCATCAAAATCTTTTATTGGATGATATATTATATCTCCAGATTTAGTTTGAAAGTTACCTAAATTAAAGTTTAGGTAAGCATTTCGTACGACCTTCTACAAGGTAGAAAGTTTAATCAACTCTCTGTAATGAAGTGTACAAACAATTGTACCTTCTGTTTAATAGAGGGTGGATAATTCTACCTTCTATAAAGATGAAACGAAGGATTATACCTTCGGTTGTTTGAAGTGTACAAAGGTGTACCTTCTGTATGATAGATGGTCGAATTTAACCTTCTATTGTGTAGAAAGCTAAATATACGACCTTCTATAGTGAAGTGTACAACGTTGTACCTTCTATAGTATAGAAACAGAGGATTATTCCTTCTGTATGAAGTGTACAAGTATATACCTTCTGTTTGATAGAGGATGAAATTCAACCTTCTATTATATAGAGAGTTTAATATTCTTCCTTCTATAGTGAGGTGTACGAATGTGTACCCTCTGTTGTGTAGAAACAGAAGTTTGCACCTTCTGTTATAGAGTGTACACTTATGTACCTTCTGTTAGTAAGTTTCTGAATTACTTACTTAACTTTTCGTTGTCTTATGAAAGACATTATATAGGATGGCATATTCCTAACTCGCTTCTGAAAAAGAAAAATTTTTCTTTATCGAGAGGTTTAGTAAAGATATCAGCCAATTGGTGTTCAGTGTTAATGTATTCTACATTAACAGAACCCTGTTGTACATTATCTCTCAAAAAGTGATGTCTGAGTTCGATATGCTTCGATCTCGAGTGATATATTGGATTCTTAGCTAGGCTAATAGCACTAGTATTATCACATTTGATCGGTATCTTTGTAAATGAGTGACCATAGTCCTCAAGTTGTTGTTTCATCCACAGGAGTTGTGCACAGCAGCTTGCGGCTGCTATATACTCGGCTTCTGCAGTGGAGAGGGCAACAGAAGTCTGCTTCTTGGAAAACCATGAAATCAACATGTTTCCCATGAGCTGACAAGTACCACTTGTACTCTTTCTGTCCACCTTACTTCCTGCGAAGTCTGCATCGGAGTATCCAGTGAGATCAAAGTTTGATTTCTTAGAATACCAGATGCCAAGGTTTACAGAACCCTGTAGATATCTAAAGATCCTCTTGACCGCAGTCATGTGAGATTCTTTAGGTGCTGATTGAAATCTAGCACAGAGACATACACTAAACAGTATGTCAGGTCTAGAAGCTGTAAGGTACAGAAGAGAACCTATCATGCTTCTGTAGAGCTTACTATCCACTTCTTTACCATTTTCGTCTTTGTCCAATTGAGTATTTGTGCCCATTGGAGTAGACAAAGGTTTCGTGCCTTCTAGGCCGAATTTCTTCAGAAACTGCTTAGTGTACTTTTCTTGATGTAAGAAAGTACCTTCTGCAGATTACTGAATTTGTAAACCAAGGAAGAACGTGAGTTCTCCCATCATACTCATCTCAAACTCGCTTGTCATGAGTTTGGAGAATTCTGCACAGAGCGTTTCATCAGTTGATCCAAAGATAATGTCATCGACATAGATCTGGACAACAATGAGATGATTGCTTCTGTGTTTGAGAAAGAGAGTAGTATCTACTCTTCCTCTATTGTAGCCCTTTTCGACAAGGAGCTAAGTTTCTCATACCATGCTCTAGGAGCCTGTTTAAGGCCATATAGAGCTTTGGAGAGTTTATAGACGTAGTCTCTGTGTTGCAGATCCTCGAAACCAGGAGGTTGACTTACGTAGACCTCTTCCTTGATTTCTCCATTGAGGAATGCACTTTTTACGTCCATTTGATACAACTTAAAGTTGTTAAAGCAAGCATAGGCTAATAACATTCGTATTGCCTCTAGACGAGCTACAGGAGCAAACGTCTCATCAAAGTCGATACCCTCTTGTTGAGAGTACCCTTTTGCAACGAGCCGAGCCTTGTTCCTCACAACAATGCCTGACTCATTTAGTTTGTTCCTGAAAACCCATTTAGTCCCAATGATGGAACGGTTACCAGGTTTAGGAACAAGTGACCACACTTTGCTCCGTTCAAATTGTTCAAGCTCCTCTTGCATAGCAAGTATCCAATCTGGATCGTTGAGAGCTTCATCAATATTCTCTGGCTCTTTCTGTGATAGAAAAGCCGAGTGTTCATAGAAGGCATTTACAGAACTTCTAGTCTGTATGCCTCTGTTAAGATCTCCTATAACTTGGTCTATATGATGACGTCTTTGATAAAGAGCAGGTGCTCTAATATCACTTTGTTGATCATTATGAGAATGTTCTTCATAATAATAGTAGGAAGGTCATTAATTTTTACATTAATAGACTCCTCTATAGTAGAAGTTCTTTTGTTTAGAACTCTATAAGCTTTGCTAGACAAAGAGTATCCGAGAAAGATGCCCTCATCTGTCTTAGCTTCGAACTTTCCTAAATTGTCCTTAGAAGGTCTCAAGATAAAACAAGGACTTCCAAAGGAGTAGAAATAGGAGATGTTCGGTTTTCTCCCCCTATATAGTTGATAGGGAGTTTTCTCAAGTATGGGTCTAAGTAGAACCCTGTTTGATATGTAGCAGGCTGTATTAACAGCTTCTGCCCATAGGTTCTGTGGAGCAGAGCTCTCACACATCATGGTTCTAGCCATGTCTATTAGAGTTCTATTTTTCCGTTCTGCTACTCCATTCTGTTGAGGAGTATAAGGAGCAGAAAAATTGTGATCGATACCTTGTTCGTCACAGAAAGTAGCGAAGTCATGGTTTTCAAACTCAGTACCATGATCCGTTCTTATAGCTTTTACAGAAGAACCAATTTCATTCTGTAATTTCTTAGCTAGCTTAATGAAAGTTTCAAAAGCATCGCTTTTGTGAGTTAGAAATTTAACCCACGTATATCTAGAGTAGTCATCGACCACAACTAGACAGTACCTTCTACCGCCGACACTCTGAACTCTAGTAGGTCCGAATAGATCCATATGTAGAAGTTCAAGAGGTTGAGAAGTAGAGACTTCATTCTTAGATTTGAATGAAGACTTAGTTTGTTTTCCAAGAGAACATGCTTCACAGAAGCTGTCATGCTCAAAACGGATATTGGGTAATCCCTTAACCAAATCCTTTTTCACAAGCTTGGATAACAATTTGAAGTTGGAGTGTCCCAACCTTCTATGCCATAGTAGGCTTTCATCTTTGACTGTCAGAAGGCAACTTTCTGTAGTACAGAAGCTATTCTGAGTCAAGGTGTAGATGTTCCCTTTACGGTTCCCAATGAAGCGAACTTCATTGTTTAGGACTCCGGAACACTTATCATGATCAAAAGTTATTTTATAACCTTTGTCACAAAGCTGGCTAATGCTCAGCAAATTATGTTTGAGTTCTGTAACCAACAGAACCTCATCGATGACCATGGAGTCAGAACTTCCAATGGTACCTTTGCCGATGACAGAGCCTTTGCTATTGTCACCGAATTTAACCGACCCTCCACATTGTAGAGTCAGTTGGGAAAATTTGGATGGGTCTCCGGTCATGTGCCTGGAGCATCCACTATCCAGATACCATTCGCTTTCAACAGTTTCTGTTTGAAAGCAGGTATGAAGTTCATTTTGAGTTTCTGTGTGAGTTGTGAGGCACACTTGTGCTTCCTCATCATCAGAATCATCAAGTTCTGCCCAAGAAGCTATTGCTTTCTTGAACTTGTATTTAGGAGAAGGTTTCTCCTTTTCTTTAAGTAAAGGACATTCTGTTTTGTAGTGTCCTTTCTTTTTGCATTCAAAGCATGTGACCAACTTTGGATCCATGTGTTTTTGGCTTCTCTTATTGAAGCGCTTTTTGGAGGCGAACCGCAAAAGTCTTTTAGCTATCATTGCGAGTTCATCATCCGAATCAGCTTCTGCTTCATCATCCGAACCTTCTATAGGTTCTTCTGATGCTCTGAAAGCAACAGGTGCTCTCTTTATATCTGGTTGAGAGGATCTTTCCATCTCATACGAGATTAAGGAGCTCATCAACTGATCTAGTCGAAGAATAGAGAGGTCTTTAGCTTCCTCTATAGCCGTTTTCTTGGCTTCCCAAGATTTGGGTAGAGTACGCGAAACCTTTCGAACTAGCTCAGAGTTTTGATAGGTTTTGCCCAAATGAGTTAGGGCATCGACTAGGAGGTTGAGTCTCTGGAACATTTGTTCTACAGATTCATCAACCTTCATAGTAAAGTTTTCATATTGGTGAATTAAGAAATTCACCTTAGTTTCTCTTATCTGGTCTGTCCCAATATACATGGTGACAAGTTTGTCCCAGATTTCCTTGCCCGAAGTGCAAGTTGAAACTTTGACGAATTCACCTTCTGACATAGCATTGAACATCAAATACTTTGCCGTTTTAGTGAGTCGTCTGATCTTAAGGTATTCCCTTGTAGGATGACCTTCTCGATCAAATCGTTGGTTCTCAGGTATAGAAGGTGGACCATCTTCTATATAAGACCATAAGTCTTCGTCAATAGCATCAACGAATGCGCTCATTCGAATTTTCCAATAGGCAAAATTCTTACCATCGAAAATGGGAGGATTCCCAACATGTGGTTTAGGCACATTATAGTTTTCAGCCATTTGTTCAATTCGTATAGAGTATAAAACTTCTATAGAACAGAACGTTGACGAATAGAACCTCAACAAAGAAGCAAGCTTCTGTTGGGTAGAAATCAGCTGTCAAGCTGTAGTTGTTGGATTCGCAGAGCGATAGGCTTCTGCAGAAAATGCCAACAGATCGTATGCTTCTACAAAGTAGAGGAACAAGTCGTTTCTCACAGAACAAGGTGCTTCTGTGGAACAGAGGTTAAATTCTGATAGAGCGTAAGCTTC
Source organism: Melastoma candidum (assembly GCA_023653495.1). Lineage (NCBI taxonomy): Eukaryota > Viridiplantae > Streptophyta > Magnoliopsida > Myrtales > Melastomataceae > Melastoma > Melastoma candidum. Next base: position 11,675,965 of record CM042885.1, on the reverse strand, counting down.
TACAGAATAGAACCAAGTTGATTTTCACAGAGCTTAAAGCTTCTGTGCAGTAGCGGGTTGATTCTGATAGAGCGTAGGCTTCTACAGAATAGAACCAAGTTGATTTTCACAGAGCTTAAAGCTTCTGTGCAGTAGCGGGTTGATTCTGATAGAGCGTAGGCTTCTACAGAATAGAACCAAGTAGGTTTTCACAGAGCTTAAAGCTTCTGTGCAGTAGCGGGTCGATTCTGATAGAGCGTAGGCTTCTACAGAATAGAACCAAGTAGGTTTTCACAGAGCTTAAAGCTTCTGTGCAGTAACGGGTTGATTCTGATAGAGCGTAAGCTTCTACAGAATAGAAACAGTCACAAAGCTAAAAGCTTCTGTGGAGAAGAGTGTGTAGCTGGAAAGAGCTTTTCAAGGATCTACAACAAGCTATTAAGCCTCTGTTGAACCCGCTCTGATACCAATTGTTACACTAAGAGGGGGGGTGAATTAGTGTTAATCTCCAAATTCGGATTTTAACGCTTTTTCGTTTTACCCCGCAGCGGAATGAAAAGCTTCTGTTAAACAGAGCCTGTAAGTTTCTGTAAGACAGAACGTTTGATTGTGTATGCAAATTTGTTTGATGGACACAAGGATTTTTATAGTGGTTCAGCAAATTGCTTACGTCCACTCTTCACCCAGATATTTGGATGGTTTCCACTCAAATGTATCTCAGTACAAGTTACACAAGTGATAGCAACTAAAAGCAAACCCGTAGAGTTCTGTACAATAGAGGCTTGAGTGGCAGAACACAGACCAGAAGGTTCTGTGCCGTAGAGGCTCGTTATGTAGCACAAAACCGAAGGTTCTGTACTATAGTAACTTAGGCTCAATACAGACCAGAAGGTTCTGTATCGTAGAGGGTAAGGCACAACACAGACCAGAAGGTTCTGTGTCGAAGAAGGTAGGCACAACACAGACCAGAAGGTTCTGTGTCGAAGAGACTTAGGCACAACACAGAGGGTTCTGTGTCGAAGAAGGTAGGCACAACACAGAGGGTTCTGTGTCGAATATGTTAACCTTCTATAGCACAGATCAAGTGATTCTGTACTAGAGACGTCAACCTTCTATAGAACAGATCCAAGGATTCTGTATCACAGAAGGTATAGCACAGACCGTAAGGTTCTGTACCGAGTATGTCAATCCACAACAGAAGGTTCTGTATAGGAAAATGACTTAGTTGAGAAGCACAGATCTAAAAGATTCTGTACCAAGGGTAGTCGACCTTCTACTGAACAGACCGTGAGGTTCTGTAGTAAAAGTGACAAGGAAAATGTATGCACAGACCCGTAGGGTTCTGTACTACAGAGGGTTGTACAGACCGTAAGGTTCTGCACTAAAGTAGATTCAGACCTGAAGGTTCTGCTCTACAGGAGGTTATACAGATCCGAAGATTCTGCACAACAGAAGGTTGCACGCGTTAACGTGACTAACAAGGTAACCAAATGCGCAATCCTCTTAAGGAAAACGACTTCGTGGCGTACCCCACGCGAGCACGTAGCGGACCCTACGCAAGCGAACAGCAACCCCTGTTCAAGGATGGATTTTCCCTCCGGCGGCTCCACACGACCTGCACGATCTCCTCGAGATAGCGACTATGTGGCGTACCCCACACAAGCACGTAGCATACCCTACGCAAGCACGCAGCAGACCCTGCGCAAGCACGCGGCAAACCCCACGCAAGCAGACGGCAGCCTCCGTCCTAGGTTCCTGCACACAGAGTTCTACACAACAGAAGCTGGTCAGTCCCTCACCTTCTGTGCTCCCGAGGTTCAGCCCTTCTCTCCGGCCCGCTGCACGTTGCCCACGTACACACGCTTCCAACAACGTCTCGCAGCTTCCAGCCGAGTCCCTCGAGCCCCCGAGTCACTCTCCCAAAAGGCTTCACCAACGATGCAACTTCCGCCGGTAGTGCTCCTCGTGTGACTAACTCAAAACGAATGAAAGAATGAGAGAACTAAGGAAATTAAAACAAATGAAGCTCACGCTCTCTCTGGACAGAATGGGATGGATGGATTCGTTGTTATTCGTTACAATGGAGAGGGCGTGGCTATTTATACACTGAATTCTAAGAAGAAAATGCAAGAAGGAAAATATAAATGCGTAATCTGCAAAAAGAGAAATTAAAAGTTAGTTTACATAATAAACAGAATGATATACACGTGCAAGCATTCAGAAAATAAATCAGAATAAGATCATGATATATTTTCCATGAATAGTGCACCACAGAAGGTATCGCAGAAGGTTCTGCTTGATAACCTTCTATAGGTGGAAACAATCATTGATTTGTTTCCAAATGACTTGAAGTCAATTCCATCCTGATAAAGATACATAGGAGGACGCATCTAGACAGGTGGTAGTGATAGGTTTGCAAATAACGTTCATATAGAGGTCGAATAAGCTTACAGAAGCATGTAGACCATCTAATAGAACCTTTCCATATATAGAAGATATATTTCCTTCAATGAGAGATAATATCTCCAATATAATTATTTGGAAACCAAATCGTGGTAATTTGATCAGATAAATATCTTAATCAAATTAAGCATATTTCGTAATTAAATAATTGAAATCTAATCATTTAATTACAAAAATAATTCTTACAAGAAGTCCTTAATAATATAAGCTTCTGTAGAATAGAATGTTCGACCTTCTGTAGTACAGAGGGTCAGGCTCATCATCAAAGCCAAGAATGTTCGACCTTCTGTGGCACAGAGGTCTGGCTCATCATCAAAACCTTTTCCAACAATATCCAATAAATATTTTGTTTCCAAAATTAAACTTGGAAAGCTAATCTCGTAATATTTAGATGCCTAAATATTAAAAATGAGATCAATGAGCCAGATTAAATGAACGTGGACACTCAGATAAATATTCTGAATTAGTCCGAAATAAATCATGGATATTAAAGAATATGTTTCCATATTTTTAATATTTATGCGCAATATCACAGTAACGCTTTACTGTAACGCAGCAATCTGTAACTGTTACTTGCTGTGGTCCAGCAACACAGTTCTCAAGCTCATCACTAAGAATAAGCGAAGTGTTTCAGCAATTATCTTCTCAAGCTCATCATCAAAACCAAGACTAACAGTTTTGTTTTTAAAAACGAATTGTATGTTAATTACAGGATAATTAGTCGGTCCAGGTTTGAGTGATCTTGTTTTGAATTTTTTCAATATTTGTTATTGATGTGGGTTAGACGACAATTCGGTATAGGTATAATGTCGACGTGAGGCCGTGATGGAAGGGACCGTCACAATTATAATATCGTTAGCTCCCCTCTCTCACCAATGTATCGTTAGACAGTTCCATCGAAGGTCACGGAAGACCTAAGGCACCTTGTCAGCTCTTTATGCAGATCGTAACTATGGATTTCGGCTTTCGCGATTATTTTAGGATCATGACACAAGGGTCGTAGTTCTGTTTTCTCTCTTTTTATATCCTAAATCGAAAATGGCGATCTTGATTTGTGATTTATTCGCTTGCATGTGATATATCTTAAGTCGATTTGGGATAATTAGATTATTTATTAATTCATAAAATAAATTCAGGGTTTTTCATATTAGGGTTCGTCAATATGTTTTTTATTTTATTTTATTGGATGAATTACAAGCTGCCCAAATCGAATTAGGGTTACGATTCACAATTAAAATAAAAAAATTGACCAGTATAGATGCAACAGATTTGAGTTGTTGATATAATAATTAAAAAAATCCCACGCATGGGAGGTTGACGGATTGTGATACGTGGGTTTAGAAGATTTTTTAATCCAGGGACAGTAAACTGTGGAAGCGGCTAACGATACGTGCATGTAACGGCTACGTAGTTTATCAAATTCGTTTATTTTTTTTAGTAAATTTTACTAAAAAATCACTTTTTTTAGTAAAACGCCGATATAATTAGTAAAAAAATTTGTAAATTTTACTAATTTTGTTACTGTTCATTTTTAGTAAATTTTACTAAATATGCGTTTATTTTACTAAGAAATCACCTTTTTTAGTAAAAACACAACATAATTAGTAAAAAAACTTGTAAATTTTACTAAATTTGTTACTGTTCATTTTTAGTAAATTTTACTAAATCTGCGTTGATTTTACTAAGAAATCACTTTTTTAGTAAAAGTATCACGTAATTAGTAAAAAAAATTGTAAATTTTACTAATTTTGTTACTGTTCACTTTTAGTAAATTTTACTAAATATGCGTTTAGTATTTTTTTGAAATAATTTCCACATTTTTTAGTAATAGTTTACTAAAAATATGGGAGAATTCCTAATATGTTTAGTAAATTTTACTAAAAATTTAATGTTCAAGTTTAGTAATTATTACTAATTTTTGTTAGTAAAAGTTTTCACTTTTTTAGTAATATTTACTACTTTTTCACTGTTCACTTTCAGTAAAAATTACTTCTTTTGTTTCGTAAAACATAACTAAAATTAGTAATAGTTTACTTATTTTATTGTGATATTTAGTAAAACACTGTTTGAGTTAGTTAAAGTGTTAGTAAAGTTGTACGGGTTTCGTAAATGTTTACTGATTTCTACGTAATTTAACTGAAAATTTTGTAAATTGTTACTAAAAAGTTTAGTAAACTTTTGTTGCCTTTTGTTTTCAGTCACTCTTGCTTTAAACAATGATGGTGTTTGTGTTGTTGAGATAATCAATGGAATAAATTATCATAAGTGGAAGGACGAACTTCTGTATGCCACGGGATTTGTTAATCTAGATATTGTTTTGCGTGTGGATCGCCCTGCTCCACTTACAGAGGCTAGTACTCTAATGAAAAGGGAGTATTTTAGTAAGTGGGAGCATTCAAACTATATGAGCCTTTTAAAATGAAAATGAAATCCCAGGATTTGGATATGTGGATTTCCAAGGAAATCCCAGTATGATTGAAAATGAATAAAAAAATAGCCACGAGGAGATATATCTTGGAACATCTGTTAAGTGGGTTACCTGAGACAGCTACAGTGAACACTAAAATCTCGCTGACGAATTATCAACGTACAAATTGTCGTATTAATAATGTAGCGAGTTCTATCTCTAGTCACGGGCGATGCACGTGAGTCATGATTCGATCATCAAAGAATAAAGGTTGTGAATGATGATCCTGAGCTGTGGCAGAAAATTAGCAGAACTTTAGGATGATATGTTGTTGAAGGTTTCGGGGTTTTGGGCTTGATCATGCAGCACTTCGGTAGTTTGACGAAGTGGTCCAGGCCTATGGGCATGATCCGGTAGAGCTTTGATAGCTTGATGAAGTCATCGAGGCCTTTGGGCTTGATCCAGCAGAACCTCGGGGCACGTTGCAGAAGAACACTGAGGCAATGGCCGTCGGCGGAGCTTCGGTGAGTGGGAGGCGGCGAGAATCTTCAAGAGCTCAAATAGTTTTCTCTCCACCTATGTGTGTGTAGTGTGTATGGTGTGTTGTGTTGTCCCTGTATGCCTTGAAGAGGCATCTATGTTTAAGGCTCCTGGGCCGATTTATATTAGGCAGCTGGTTTTCCCATAATAGGTAACTTCTTGTGTACCTAACTATAGGTCGGGCTTGAAATTGGATTTATTTTGACCCAGAATGATTATGTTTGGATTGGGCTTGTAACCCTTTTGTGACCTTGTAAGAATATATGGGTAGCCTTCCCTTCATTCATGGCCCGAATAATTACCATTTCATGGATTTGAGTGTATGGCCTATTTACAATCCATACAAATTAGACTTAATATGAGGCTCATGTTATGATGACACTATAGACAAAAATTTAATGTCTACAAATGCCCACACTTTAATTTGTTTCTCGAATATAGGTTATAATATAAAGAGAATAGAATTAAACTAATCTTCATTTGTCACAATTCTTTTGATCTTCTCAACAGCCTGCAACGAAGGCGGGAGTTACAAACATGTATGAGGCTGTGATTTGATCCCCTTTAATATTTGTAAATCTCGCCTTGATAATCGTCTACTTAGTTTGATTGGCTTTTTTTTAATAGAGCAAAAGCCACGAACTTTATGGCCGAGCATTTGTATACCAACATCAAGGAATAACTTTTGTTTTGGACGACTCATGTGTCCAGAAAGTATTCCATGATATTTGGGATAAGGCAAGTGAATTTTCCCCCGTGAGACAACCAGTGTCATGAGATTGGGGATCAAATACTGAGTCAAGGTTCATGGCTGGCTACCCTCATTTATCGGATTAGAAGACCGTGATTTTAGCAAGGTCAATGCTTTATTAGGAATATTAACCACACTTTTTTTTTACCTTCCCATCAACATCTGCATGAATTGTGCATAGAGCAAATTCCCTTGCCTTTTGGGGTAAATTCGGGCCTGTTCTGTTTTCTCTATTATTTGTTGTATATTGGTAGACAAGCATACGAGAAAACAATTCAACTTTATTGCTTAAAGAATGTGAATATATACAGAGTTTACAAAGTATAAGTTGCCAATGTTTTGGGTTGTGTCAACTGTCTCTAAATTGTTTGGTCTCAGTACTAATTTCATCTCCATGTGATTTGGTCATTTGAAACGTTATTTCTAAGATTGATAATGTAGACATTGAAATTTTATTTATGTCAAAATAATGTCATTCGGCCCAAACCATATATTATATTGGCTGAATATGATTGATTGCCTTTATATTATAAGACATTGCAATATGAAATACTTTGCACTTATATCTTAGTGTAAATATAATACACGGGCCTGGGACTATAAAAAAGATCAAGCCCAACCCATTTATTATTGGGTTTTAAAATTGTGGTTCAGCCCATATGCTAGCCCAATAAGCCTAACCCAATTATAAAATGAACTGGGCCTAGCCCATATATCGGCCCATTCATACTTCGGCCCAATCCAAATGTCGGCCCAATATAACCTTAAGCCCACATGCACTTGTCCCACATCGGAAAGAAACACTATAAGGACTTTTCAATTCCAAGGGAGTTCCTCCCCCTTATTTGGGACACACAAAAATTCTCTCTTCTCTCTTGTTCTCTTAAGCCCCATTGGGTTATAAAGAGATTCTAGTTATTTTTTAAGACCCCTCTCGGGTAGTGCGGCGAAGGCGCCTCGGCGGGTGGTGCGACGAAGGCTCCTCGGCGGGTTTATCTCCGTAGGCCCCTCTTGCGGGTTTATCTCCGAAGGTCCCATAGCAGGACGACGAGATTCTCGTGATGGTATATTATCCTTGGAGTTATATTTTCCCAGCGGTCATATTCTACACACAACAATATTTTTCCCGACGGCGGCTATATTCCTCTGTCGACAACATCTCTCCCTCAAGTTCGGTTGGATAAAATCCACAGGCCTAGAGAACTTCAAGAGTGAGGAGCTCCTTCAATAGCGAAGTTTTCGAGCATCTTTTCCTCACTTGATCGACGACGGAGTGCTCCAGATCAAGCTTCTACAACAGCCCTGGTGTTCTTCGCCCATCCTCAGAAGACTCTCCAGATCAAGCTTCTACAACAGCCCTGGTGTTCTTCGCCCATCCTCAGAAGACTCTCCAGATCAAGCTTCTACAACAGCCCTGGTGTTCTTCGCCCATCCACTGAAGACTCTCCCGATCAAGCTTCTACAGCCTTGGTGATCTTCGCTACTTCTGAAGACTCGCCGGATCAAGCTCTGCAGCTCTAGTGTCTTCATCAACATATCTCCCTAAAGCTCCAGCAGATATTTGCCAGAGCTTCAGCCCATCTATATTTCGGATATCTTTCGAGTATAGAATCAGAGGACTCACGTGCTTTGTCCGTGACTAGAGATTGAACCTGCTATTTCTCAATACGACAATTTGTACGCTGATATTTCCCCTACGAGATTTTAATGTCTACAAATTTCTGGCACGCCCAGTGGGACCATCTCTACTTCTCATCTCTTTACGTCTAAGTATCCAGATGGCTTCAAAGATGATCATGCTGAAGAATTCCGTCAATGCTGTGAATAATCAGCTAGTTGGTTTCCCTTCTCACTTGTCTGAAGGCTCTTCATCGCCTGGTTCTAGAAACTTCACCAAGACCAGACCAATTGCTGATATATATAAGGAGACCGAAGAGATTCTTAGATCCATCTCTCCAAAGACATCTCCATCATACAAGGAGGTTACTGAAAGGAGCCTTCTCAGCAAGAGTTCCATATCACCGATTCATTTGGGTAGTTTTTGCAATAGCTCATCAAGTTTCTCTCCTCTTAAGGATTCTTCATCAGACTGCACTCCAAAATGGAGCTTTGCTGAATCAAGGGCCAAAACGCGCAAGCAAATGGAGGAGATAGAAGACATTCTTCGATCTATTTCATCCTGCAAGGAGATTGCCGAAAAGACGCCACTGAACAAGAGCAATATGTCGCCAGTTCCTCTGCCAAGCTTCCATGATAGTTTATCGGAGGACTCTTCACCAAATCAGTCCCGAAGCATTGGTGAGGTTGATCTAGCTGAAAAGTTAGATGAAATCATGCCAGTTATGATGGCTGACACCCCATCGTTGGAAGACCAAGTTGCGTCTCTTGCAAAAGCAGTTGAGGTAATGACGAAATCCATGAGGGATAGGGATCAACAACTTGAGTATGTCATAAGCAGGCTCGAGAATAAAGAGTCTGGAAGAACATCTAATGAGGGAGGTTCTCATATACACAAGGATAAAGGCAAGAATGTGCTGAATGTTGATGATTCACCGAAGCCTGTATCTGCCTCTGTTGATGCTCCGGTCTCAACTAGAGCAATGAAAGAACTAATACAAGAGGTTCTAAAGGATGAACTTGAGGGAAAGTATGCAACATCTTTGGCGTACAATAAGCCATATAGTCAAAGAATCGAAAGTATGAGCATGCCAATGGGTTATCAGCCTCTATACTTCCAACAATTTGATGGGAAGGGGAATCCAAGGCAACATGTGGCTCATTTTGTCGAGACTTGCAACAATGCTGGTACAGATGGAGACTTGATGGTCAAACAGTTCGTTCGCTCCTTGAAGGGAAATGCCTTTGACTAGTATATCGACATAAAACCAGGAAGTATTGACAGTTGGGAGCAGTTGGAAAGGGAATTCTTGAACCGCTTTTATAGGACGAGACGTGTGGTGAGCATGATAGAACTCACTAACATACGTCAATGGGAAGGCGAGCCCGTCGTTGATTATATACAGCGATGGAGAAACCTAAGTCTAAACTGTAGGGATCGCTTATCTGAGGCGACATCGATAGATATGTGCATTCAAGGAATGCTCTGGAGGATTCGCTATATTCTACAAGGGATAAAACCTTAGTCTTTTGAGGAATTAGCTACAAGAGCACATGATATGGAGTTGAGCTTTGTAGGAGTTGGAATGGGAGATCTTCCGATACCTGAGCCATCCAAGGGAACGGGAAGGCCGATTAATAGAACCGGGGGCAGGCCTGCCTTCAAGGATAGCAAGAAACAAGTGCTGGCTACCGATGTTGTTCCTGTCAAGGTCCCGAATGCGAAGGAGAAAGGGCAATCAAGCACTTCAACCCATGCTCCAGCAACACCTCAGACAAAGAAGAGGCGACCGACTCTGGAGGAGAGGCAGAATAAACAATATCCTTTCCCAGATTCAGATGTTGCGGATATATTCGAATTTCTTTTGTCTGTTAAAATGATTGAACTCCCCCCGTCAAAATGCCCACAACAAGCGAGTCGAGCGGGAGATCCAAACTTTTGTAAATATCACCGTGTTCTGGGCCATCCTATTGAGAAGTGCTTTGTCTTTAAGGAGAAGGTTATGGAACTTGCTCGAGATAACAAGATTGACTTAGGGTCGATGGTTTCTTCGAATCTGGTGGACGTAGCAAGTTTGGACGCATCCAATATTATCTTCGGGTCGTTTAGCTCTGATGAGATGGCTGCTTTCCTGTGTTCGAAAGTGAAACCAGATGATAGTCAGGACATTAAGATGTCAAGTTGTGCAATTAGCCATGAGGCGATTCATGCTGAAGAAGGTTGGACTTTGGTAACGCATAGAAGGAACCGAAGAAAGACTTTGAAGCCTCAAGAGAAGAAACCTCCTATTCGAGCAAAAGTTTTTAAAAGAGAACATAAGAAAGCAAATTTTAAGGAGGTTGTGGATAAGCGAATTCCTAATGATGAAGTAACCTTGAAAAAGCCATCTCCAATCACGGTGTGGGATTTCTTCCCCAAAAATTTCGGCTTGCGACTTTATCCAGAAGTTGATACGGATAAAGAGCAGTCCAATTCAAACATTGGCATCCCGGAAAGTTCTACAACGATGTCAGTTGAAAAGGTGAAGGAAAATTGTCCGATTATCACGTTTTCTGATGAAGATCTTCTTGTGGGCCATAAGTTTCACAATCGACCATTATTTGTTCTGGATATACATGCGGCACACAGGTTAATCGCATCCTGATTGACCTAGGTTCGACAGTCAATATCATTTCATCAAAAGCTTTGAAGGATATTGGCTTGGGAGTGGATGATCTCTCAAGTAGTCGACTGATAATTCAAGGATTTAACCAAGGTGGAGAACGGGCCATTGGGAAAATTTGCCTTTCTCTCTCGATAGGTGACATGGAATCTCGCACTACATTCTATGTTATTGATTCAAGGACGACCTATAATATGTTGCTAGGTCGACCATGGATGCACGAATACGGAGTCGTCGCATCAACACTTCACCAATACTTTAAGTTTATTAAGGATGGAGTGTCGTGTACAGTATGAAAGGCTAAACCTTTCACAGAGGAGGAATCATACTTTGCTAATGCCAAGTTTTACTTTAATAAGGGTACTGATACTGAAGAAAAAGTCTCGAAGCTTGTACCGGTTGTAAAGGATATCACGAAGAAGTCGGACGTAGAAGTTTCACCTATCCAACAAGAGGTATCTTCAGTTAATCCGATAGTTAAAAATGAAACGACGGATTATAAGACTAAATAGAATGTGCCAATTCTGCGCTATATCCCAAGAGCCTTCCGAAAAGCCGGGGAACCACCTTTCGTGAGTAGCCACGCTGAAGAAATAGTGGTGCCAAAGGAACTCAACTGGCCAGTGACGAAAATGACAACAATTGCTTAACCGAGTACGCCTTTAAAAGGTTTTATCCGGCCTAAACAGGGGGCAATCATCTATCCAGATTCATTGCCTGACAGGCGCACCAACGGATTTGATCTAAATGCATTCAGGCTAATCTCTGCGGCCGGCTACACAGAAGACTTGAAGGCGCTTGGAGCTGCTTCAAAAAAGGCCAATCCAGGAGGTGATACTCAAAAGTCAAAACTCGGTCTTGGGTATGATACTCCTAAGCCCGTCAAAGAGGTGAAGAAGGCTTCAACTCAATACATTGAGGCTGATGATAAAACTACAGCCGAATCGACGAGAACTTCGGTATTTGATAGACTTGGAGCCCCGTCTGAGCGAAGGTCGGTATTTGATAGACTTGGCACTCAGGAAGAAGAAATTAAGGTTTGAAGATCGGCGCGATCAAGATTGAGTCAAGCTCCAAGAAGTCGAATGGTGTGGAAAAGAGTTGATAAAAAAGAAGATATCCCAATTATCATAAAAGATACAAAGGATCTTCGAAGCAAAGTTCCCTCTCGAATGAAGCGTCAAACGATTGTTGAAGTAACTACTGGCGATGTACTGAAAATGAGCACGAAGACATGGGTATCTACTAATAGCAATGGGGAATCATCTCATAGTAATAGTGGAAATGATGTTGTCGCTTCCCACCACGTCACAATTACTGAGGCTGAGGAAAACACTTTCCCTAAAGAGGATGATGCAGAAGAGGCTCCAGAAGTATTCGGGGACAAAAAGAAGTCTACTGTTGACGAATTGAAAGAATTCGATCTTGGGGAGAAAGGGGATCATCGTCCTACATTCCTTAGCGCAAGTTTAACCCCTGAAGAAGAGGAGTTATACATTCAATTGTTGAAGGAATACAAAAATGTCTTCGCATGGAGCTATAAAGAAATGCTCGGCCTTGATCCAAAGATAGTAGTCCATAAGTTACCTGTTAAGCATGGAGTTCGACCCATAAAGCAAGCTCAACGACGTTTTCACCCAAAGCTGATCCCATTGATAGAGGCCGAAGTCAATAAGCTTATTGAAGCTGGATTTATTCGGGAGGTGAAATATCCAACATGGATTGCGAATATTGTACCTGTTAGGAAGAAGAATGGTCAACTCCGAGTTTGCGTTGATTTTCGCGATCTCAGTAATGCATGTCCCAAGGACGATTTTCCTTTTCCGATTACTGAGATAATGGTAGATGCGACCACAGGCTATGAAGCCCTCAGTTTTATGGATGGATCATCGGGATATAATCAAATCCGAATGGATCCGAAGGATGAGGAAATGACAGCTTTTCGTACTCCAAAAGGGGTATATTGTTATAAGGTGATGCCTTTTGGGTTGAAAAATGCGAGAGCAACTTATCAGCGGGCCATGCAACGAATCTTTGATGATATTCTCCACAAGAATGTAGAGTGTTACATGGATGATCTGGTTGTCAAATCCAGATAAAGGCACGATCATCTCAACGACCTTAGAAAAATATTTGACAGATTGCGCAAATATCAACTAAAGATGAACCCATTGAAGTGTGCATTCGGGGTTACTTCGGGAAAGTTCCTTGGATTTGTTGTTTGACATCGAGGCATTGAAGTCGATCAATCAAAGATAGATGCGATTATGAAGATGCCAGAACCAAGGAATATACATGAGTTGAAAAGCCTTCAAGGGAAACTTGCATACATTCGAAGGTTTATATCAAACTTGGCCGGACGATGCCATCCCTTTCATAGATTGATGAAGAAAGGTACTCCTTTTGAGTGGGACGAAGCGTGTGAAAATGCATTCAACATCATAAAAACTTATTTGTCAAAGCCACCAGTCCTTAATGCGCCTATTCAAAGGAGACCTCTCATACTTTATATAGCAGCACAAGAAGCTTCACTAGGTGTTCTATTAGCTCAGGAAAATGATAATGGAAAAGAAAATGCCCTGTATTATTTAAGCAGAACTTTAACCAGAGCAGAATTGAATTACTCTCCAATTGAGAAGACCTGTCTTGCTTTAATGTTTGCCATTCAAAAGTTACGACATTATCTGCAGGCACACTCTGTTCGTCTCATATCATGAGCAGATCCTCTCAAATATATAATGTCGAGGCCAGTTCTATTTGGTCGTCTTGCGAAATGGGCACTTATGCTCCAAGAGTTTGAGATCTTGTATGTTCCTCAAAAGGCCGTGAAGGGACAAGCTTTAGCTGACTTCTTGGCAGGTCATCCTATACCAGATAATTGGAAAGTATCGGAAGAATTGCCCGATGAGGAAGTTATGTTGGTTGACACCCCTTATCCATGGAAAATGTTCTTTGATGGGTCAGCTACACAAAGAGGCGCGGGAGCTGGAGTTGTCTTCATCACATCCGATGGAGATATCATCCCTTATGCATATACCCTCACTCAGTTATGCTCAAACAATATGGCTGAATATCAGGCTCTCATACTCGGGTTAGAAATGGCAATGGATAACAAAGTACATTGTTTGAGGGTATATGGAGACTCCAAGCTCGTGATTAACCAACTTCTATCCACATATGAGGTTCGCAAACCAGAGCTTTTGCCTTATCATGACTATGCGGTTAAACTCGCAGGGTGGTTTCCGGATAATACAATAAGTCATATACCCAGAAAGGAAAATGCACAAGCAGATGCCTTGGCAAGTCTTGCTTCTGCACTCACTTCAGTAAATAGGGAGGTCGGCATCAGATTATGTCAAGCATGGGCGGCTCCACCGATCCTCGATGAGGAGGAAGCAAACGAGGTTAATCTCATATCCGTCTATAACATAGAGGATCAAGATTGGAGACAACCACTCATCGACTTCCTCGAACATGGAAAGTTACCTAACGACCCGCGACAAAGAGTAGATGTGAGGAGGAGAGCGTCTCGATTCATATATTTTATCTATCGACAATCCTTTGAAGGAGTATTCTTGCGATGCCTTGGAGCGGAAGAAGCCACCAAAGCAGTAGAGGAGGCGCATTTTGGAGTTTGCGGGGCTCATCAATCTGGTCCTAAACTTCACTTCCAATTGAAGAGAATGGGTTATTATTGGCCGACAATGGTAAAGGATTGTATGGAATATTCAAAGAAGTGTCAAGCATGTCAATTTCACGCTAACTTCATCCATCAATCACCGGAGCCACTTCATCCAACTTTAGCATCTTGGCCGTTTGAAGCCTGGGGGCTAGATGTTGTGGGGCCCATCACATCCAAATCATCAGGGGGTCACTCATATATTCTTGCAGCAACTGACTATTTTTCAAAATGGGCAGAAGCTGCACCTTTTCGGGAAGTGAAGAAGGAAACAGTGATCACCTTCATCAAGAATAATATTATTTTTCGTTATGGTGTGCCTCGCCATATAATCACAGATAATGGCCGGAATTTCTCTAATAAGGCCATGGATAAATTTTGCGAGCAATTTGGTTTCAAACAATATAACTCTTCCATGTATTATGCAGCCGCAAACGGGTTGGCGGAGGTGTTCAATAAAACGCTATGCAATCTTCTAAAGAAGGTGGTCGATAAAGCTAGAAAAGATTGGCATGAACGAGTTGGGGAAGCTCTATTGGCGTATCGCACGACGTATGGAACTGCGACTCAAATGACACCATACTCGTTGGTCTATGGTGTTGAAGCGGTCCTTCCACTTGAACGACAAATACCGTCGCTGCGAATAGCTATACAAGAGGGACTTTGTCAAGAGGGTAATGCGCGGTTACGCTTACAGGAACTGGAAGCTTTGGATGAGAAACGTCTTGAAGCCCAGCAACGGATTGAATGCTATCAGGCAAGGATGTCGAAGTCTTTTAACAAGAGAGTGCGACCTCGCTCCTTTCAAGTAGGTGACCTTGTTTTGGCGGTGCGAAGACCCATAATCGTCACGCATAAGACCGGAAGCAAATTCACATCAAAGTGGGATGGCCCATACGTCGTCCAAGAAGCTTACACCGGGGGCGCCTATAAGATAGTTGATCAAGATGGAGTGCGTGTCGGACCAATCAATGGAAAGTTCCTGAAGCGATACTACGCCTGAAGAGCAATGCTCCATGTCGCATGATCCTAAACTGCACGACACAAAAAAAAAAGAGTAAAAAATAAACAAAATGTAATACTCCTGGCCCGCACGAGTATAAACTGTGAACGGCTAAACAAAATGTAATACTCCTGGCCCGCACGAGTATAAATTGTGAACGGCTAAACAAAATGTAATACTCTTGGCCCGCACGAGTATAAACTGTGAACGGCTTAAAAATATATTAAAGTCGTGGTTCTACGAGTATAAGAGATGAACGACTTCAAAAAGAAAGGACTTTTATTTGAAGAAATGATAGTCCTACAAAGAAGGAAAGTCCTATTCTAGATCTTAAACAAGCTAGAAGGGTGAAATCAAGCTTCCCAGGTAAATTGGACAAACTCTTCACGAGTCCTCTTCAACTGCTCTCGAAGTTCATTGAAGGACAAACGATCTTCATCACGGACTATCTAGGCATTCTTCAATGCAGACATGGCCCCTTCAAATTTGATATGTCCTCATCTGCCTCCTTAACGATAGCAACAGTATCTAGCGAATCCTCTAAGGTCGCTTTAGCCCCAATGCAATCAGACAATTGTTGTCGAAGTTCTTCAATCTTGGCTTTAACTGAGGCTAGTTGTTCTTCTGTTGTTGTCCCTTCAGCGGTGGACAATAGATCTGAATATTTTGTCGATCCTTGCATATATTCTTCCACCAAGGCATAGATAAGAGGCCGCTCCAAATGCTCACTTTCATCAATGAGATCGAGAATATTCTTCTACTCAATAATTGTGTGACCCTGACTAAAGGAAGTTTTGAAAATCTTCTCCTTGATGTCTTCCCATATATAAGCTCAAGAAGCCACAGCTGGGTCACTCAAGTCAGGGTCGATAGAAGCGTCATCAACTTCTTTATTCCTTTCGAAGTGAACTATCCTTTCTGGAATTCGAGCTGCCGTTGATGATTATCCAACCACTCCCGAAAATACCCTTCCCAACAAGATTCGCCAAATGTAAGCGAAGGTTTTGGCTCGGCATAGGACATCGTAAATGGAAACACTAAAGACCAGGCCTTGAGGCGATAAGAATCATATGGAATCTCCTTCGATTAGTGTTGGATGTCAAGCTTGATGTGCGGGGCACAATGGCCCATTTTGGATGGAAGACATGGTAACTTCAGCGTATCTTCTTCTTGTGAGTTCTCGTCCTTCGCAAGACAAAGATACTGTTGTCTCCTTGAAATAAACCACGGTTCTGATTTGTGAAATACATCATGTGTCTTACGGATCTCACTCCAATATTTACATACTTTAATTCTAATCTCTTTGCAACATATATACGCATACGAGATACGAATTAAAGTGGGGGCATTTGTAGACATTGAAATTTTATTGATGTCAAAATAATGTCACTCGGCCCAAACCATATATTATATTGGCTGAATATGATTGATTGCCTTTATATTATAAGACATCACAATATGAAATACTTTGCACTTATATCTTAGTGTAAATATAATATACGGGCCTGAGATTGTAAAAAAGATCAAGCCCAACCCATTTATTATTGGGTTTTAAAATTGTGGTTCAGCTCATATGCTAGCCCAATAAGCCTAACCCAATTATAAAATGAACTGGGCCTAGCTCATATATCGGCCCATTCATACTTCGGCCCAATCCAAATGTCGGCCCAATATAACCTTAAGCCCACATGCACTTGTCCCACATCGGAAAGAAACACTATCTAAGGACTTCTCAATTCCTATATAAAGGGAGTCCCTCCCCCTTATTTGGGACACACAAAAATTCTCTCTTCTCTCTTGTTCTCTTAAGCCCCATTGGGTTATAAAGAGATTCTAGTTATTTTTGAAGACCCCTCTGCGGGTAGTGCGGCGAAGGCTCCTCGGCGGGTTTATCTCCGAAGGCCCCTGTTGCGGGTATATCTCCGAAGGCCCCTCTTGCGGGTTTATCTCCGAAGGTCCCATAGCAGGACGACGAGATTCTCGTGGTGGTATATTATCCTTGGAGTTATATTTTCCCAGCGATCATATTCTACACACAACAATATTTTTCCCGACGGCGGTTATATTCCTCTGTCGACAACATCTCTCCCTCAAGTTCTGTTGGATAAAATCCACAGGCCTAGAGAACTTCAAGAGTGAGGAGCTCCTTCAATAGCGAAGTTTTTGAGCATCTTTTCTTCACTTGATCGACGACGGAGTGCTCCAGATCAAACTTCTACAACAGCCCTAGTGTTTTTCGCCCATCCTCAAAAGACTCTCCAGATCAAGCTTCTACAACAGCCCTGGTGTTCTTCGCCCATCCTCAGAAGACTCTCCAGATCAAGCTTCTACAACAGCCCTGGTGTTCTTTGCCCATCCTCCTCTGAAGACTCTCCAGATCAAGCTTCTACAGCCTTGGTGATCTTCGCCACTTCTGAAGACCCGCCGGATCAAGCTCTGCAGTTCTAGTGTCTTCATCAACATATCTCCCTAAAGCTCCAGCAGATATTTGCCAGAGCTTCAGCCCATCTATATTTCGGATATCTTACGAGTATAGAATCAGAGGACTCACGTGCTTTGTCCGTGACTAGACATTGAACCTACTATTTCTTAATACGACAATTTGTACGTTGCTTCCGGTCTATATACGGACTGTGAGATTTTTACGTCAACAGATAACAAAGGACCGCAGACCTTGATCTTCATTAGAACGATTCCTAGTAAACGCTCGAGTAACAAGGGTGACCCAACCGCTCAAAATAAAAATGTGATTTCTGGAGGACATACATACGGCTAATTCTTAATGTGTTACTTATGGGTGCAAGAAAGGTGCAAATATATCACGAATTTCTTGTATAATAAAATCGCAATATATACACTTAATCTCGATTTCTTCATCCAACTGCCCATCGTGGTCTCCTCAACGACAGGGATCATGCTTGTACTTCTTGTCGGCGACTTTCTTGCCTCTCGGTTGAAATCTTACGCGCTCTTAATTTATGTTTTGACGTCTTCAAGACATTGGTCGAATTTCTTCCACAAAGTCTCTAGCTCGACTTCCTCCGATTTCTTCTTAGGACTACGTCGTCACTCCACTCGAATAACCACTCAGTGATCTTGGGGTGCTTCCATTCCTCTACACAACAAATTCCTTTTCCTTTCTTTTTCCTTGAACTTATTTCAGCTTTCTTCGACATGTTTAGTGTATGCCTCTACCCGCGTTCTGCTTGTTTCACACACACACACATATATATATATATATATATATATATATATTGTACATACATATAATTTTGATTCTTAATATATGACCGATACTTTATCATTTTTTTGTATAATAATATATGCCCACATACTACATCAATAAAATGAATGGCTTCAGGCACATATATGAGGTTTTCTTTTTTTTTTTTTAAGCCCAAATATTTCTACGTCACTTTCCTCCCTAAAAAAGGGTATCCACCCATAAAAGGTGGGGACAGATCATAACTTTACAAGAAAAAAAAACCAGGCTCCTAACTTTAACGAGATTTATTTCCGATTTTATACCACTTTCCCCAAATAATATTTTCTTTCTCGGGTGATCTTATCTTGTCTGGTTCCCCTAATTTGAATTCTGGTTGGAAAGCAAAGAACTTAATCGTTCTTCATCTTGGAGGAAGTGAAAAATGGGGGTGTAAAATATTATTATTATGGGAATGTAACATTATCTAATCCCCATTGTGCGGATGTATATTCTTTGTGTATTTCCCATTTTATTTCTCCCCCCTCAAACAAATGCACACAGACGAATGAACTTGTTCATCGACCTGGAGTTGGTGCCCATATACTTGTATCCATATTCTCAACTATATGAATTTGACTCAAATATCAAACAAAGTAGATTCGGAAACATGAATTTAACTCGATCATCGATCATCAGTGTATAGGGACTAAAATTAGGAATATATTCACCCTCCCTTCAATATCTTGCATGCTTTTATTTTTGGTATTATAATATCACTAATTCCAATCCTTCTATGCGCACGTTGGTCTTGGGAATAGGGTATCCCTTCTCCTTCAAACATTGTCCTCCCTCTTCTCCTGTGCGACGTGGTTAGTTATTGTCTCACTTCATATGCGAGCTTGCTCTTGGTGGTATCTCACAACTGTTTCTTATGTATTGAGTGGCTGTGATTTTTTTTTTTTTTTTTTAATTTCTTTTTTATGGGCAATCTCATCTCTTCATAGGCAGGACGTGATTTTGTGCATCTTTCCTTCGTGATCTGAAATCTTAGTTTTTGCCCCCACCTTTTTCATACTGCCTGACATCTTCGCATGTCTTGGACAGGGACGTCCAACTCTCAACTCATTGAGGAGTCAAGGAAAACCATAGTTGGAATACATTGTCAGTTACTCGCGGGAGATATTTGACGTTATATCCGATATCAAAATCTTTTTCTAGGAGATCTTCCATAAGGCACTCATGATTTATTATTATTTATTTGTTATTGCTTTGTAGGTTATTCGCTTTTGGCTATTTTATGGGACCGCTACCGGATATTCCCTTGGCCTTCACCGTACATTTAGGACCGCTGCCGGATATTCCCTCTACCTTTCCCGTATGCTTGGGACCGCTGTCGGATATTCCTTTGGCATTTCACGTACACATGGGAACCTGTCGGATATTCCCTCGGCCTTCCTTCATACAGAATATGCTCGCCCGATATTTCACTTTACTCACTTATCTCTTTACCTATCAGGATTCGTTTGAGCCATGGTTCATTTTATCAAGAAGATCGTATCCGAGTGCGAGTATCTGTGTGTTGCTGAAAATGAAGGTGACCTCTGTAACAGGTGGAATTATTAATGCATCGTCCACTGATTAGGTTTCTTGCCCTACCTTGTGACCAGTTGGATGAGAATCGGATAATCTAAGTAATTAGTCACAAAAAACCCTGAGACCTCCTTACCAGATATGTCATTACTGAAGTCACTTCCTTACTCACGTTCGTTATGGAGGAACATCATTGCTGGAAAGTCTGAGTGGGTACACTCTTTTCGCTTTCGCGGTGAATTCAGTTTTATACTAAAATATTGGGAATAGCTTGAAGATACAGTCTCTTGTGACAAAGAAGTTCTTAGGAAGGCCAACATATTTGATGTCATATGTTGCTCACGCTATAGTTATTACCGTAACAATGATGTCATGCGGGCATTCTGTGAAGCTTGGTGTCCGGAGTTTAACGTCCTTGAAACATCTCGTTGAGCCTTTTCTATTTCACTTTGGGATCTTTACAGGCTTGGTGGGCTTCCTATTCATGGCAAAATGTATGAAGAGACGATCCCTTGCCTGAAAGAACTCACTGGCTTGAACTCCCGAAGCAGATTCCTTCCTAAGAGCTTTTGGCATTTTTTGATCTTCTAAAACGAAACGCTGAGGATGATAGAAGTAGGCAGAAAAATAAAGTCGTCATGAGTAAGGGGGTTGTTCCTATCTCGTCTTAGATCGAGTTCTGGTTCACGGGAGAAAAGAAATATATTAGGCCTCCTAGGCACATGCCAAAGAAATGGACTCGTCCAAAGAAATCTCATGATCCTACAAGGCCAATAGCAGATGTATCTCCCTAAAGCCACAAGGAAGCAGGAACCTTTGAGGATTTGGGCATTAGCGAAGAAATGCGTT
Source organism: Melastoma candidum (assembly GCA_023653495.1). NCBI lineage: Eukaryota > Viridiplantae > Streptophyta > Magnoliopsida > Myrtales > Melastomataceae > Melastoma > Melastoma candidum. The sequence continues at coordinate 11,655,219 of CM042885.1, read as the reverse complement.
TGCAGACTTATCTATCTGCCTTCATCGCCTATTGGTTATGTGTATTTGTATTTCCATGTGATAAAGCATATATACGTCCGGAGACGTTCAAGGTAGCGAGCTTGATGGTCGTAGGAAAATGCTTTAACCTTGCAGTACCTGTTTTGGCTACCGTATACCGAGGATTGAATGAAATTTACAATTTCATTCCCACTGAGGCTCCTAAAGTCTGCTTTCCAGTGCATTACGTGTACAGATGGTTATTGTTCTATTTTCAGACTCACTTTCCGGTTCCGAATGATGTTGTTAGCCCTCAGATGATTGGTTATTCTGGCGAAGGTGGAGTACGTTACTTTAATGCTCGTGCGGCTTGGGAACTTATTCATGACAGATGGAATACATATTGGTGTTATAATTTCTTTCATAGGAATGGAGATCTTTGGATTGAGGATTCTTCTGAATTAGATGAGAACTCATTGAGTTTTTTCATAAGAATCGGATTATGTTATTTGACATTAAGGCGCGACAACTCTTTTATTGTGGAACCTTATAATCCTCCGTACTTCAACCGTCAGCTTGGGTTTTGTCAGGACATTCCATACACACTGAAGCGTGATATACGATCCTCCTCATTAGATGAAGGACACATATTGTGGCGTCTCTCGGTGCGAAACATGACTAAACACATGCTGTACGAAGAGATACTTTCAATGGTGGAGATAAAAGCATGATGATTACCTCAAACGAGGGATGGAGGCACTGATTGTTGGGATACATCATCTTCCACGTAAAGATGTCGATACTCCGGAAAAGCTAGCCAAGCCAGCCAGCATATCCCAAAAGAGAATGCCTTTACCGCCAAATATAGGTATTATAAACACACATATCCTTCTTTTTGTTTGTTTTGTTTTACTTTGTTAAACATGCCTTGCTTTCATTGATAGCTATACATTCTGAAAAGTCACAAACTCCAGATGACAAAAGACATTTCAAGAGGCAGATGCGTTCGAAGCATGCATCTGGGGACCTTGATGTAGTCGAAGACGCGTCATATGATATCATCCCGGCTAGCAATCAGTTGGTGAGCATCTTATGTCATTTAGGTACATGTTCTAAATTAGGGGTGGTAATAAAATCTGATAACCCGATAATTCAAACTGAATCGAACCAAATCAAATCAATAATTTCGGATTTTTTATTTTTTTATTATCGGTTCGGTTTTAATATTTTAATTTCGGGTCGTTTTTTTTTATTAGAGTTTAATGGGTTCGGTTTGACCCAAAAAACCCGATAACCAGGGTTATTTTTGTCATTGTACGTAATGACTATATAAGAGAAAGGAACCCTACTATTTTTTCCTCCCTTCGGCATCCGCTCCTTTCTCCCAATTGCGCAGCCAAGCCTCTCCCATTTCTTCGAATCCAGCCACACCCATTTCTTCAAGTTCCTTTCATCCCTAAGTTTCGATGAATCACTCCATTGTAAGTCATGATCAAAATAATGAGCACGAATCTGATATCATTTCAAACTTTTGATTAGTAGAATATTTTGAACTGACACTTGATTTTAAATTTGGATTTGTTAAAATTTTTTGTTTTTGTCGAATATAGAAATGAATTCACATCCGAGTGAAGATGGATGTGGTGCCGATGTTACTAGTCAACCCGCTTCGGTGCAATCAACCCATATTCATGCGGAACAAGACCAACCAGCTGGTAATACTACGAGAAAAAAGGTCATGAGAACATTTTGATGTATTGCATTCCGATGAACAGAATAATCAGTGTTCTAAATATCAATATTGTACAAAAGGTTTTGTTCAAATAGTGCAATTGGAACTAGCACACTTCATGCACATCTTGGTAGATGTAAGAAGAACCCTAATAATAAAGAAAAAAATCAGACTAACATATTTTTCCCATCTATTAAAAGTTCTTCTAATAGTAAAATATGGAAGTTTAACCAAACTGCAAGTAGAAGAGACCTTGTTTTGATGTTTATATTTGATTAATTACCTTTTAAGAATGTAGAGAATGAAGGATTTAGGCAATTTATAGCATTTGTACAACCTGAATTTATTGCTCCTTGTCGAAATACCTTGAAAAATGAGATTATCTATATTTATTCAGATGAAAAGACAAAATTGAAAAATATATTTTTATGAAATGCCAACTAGGGTTGTCTTACAACAGATATATGAACATCATGTCAAAATTTAAATTATATGTGTTTCACTGCTCATTTTATTGATGCTAATTGGATTTTACAAAAGAAAATATTAAGTTTTCGTCCGATTTATGGTCATTCGAGATAAATAATTGGTAAAGCTATTGAGTCATTTTTTACTAGTTGGGGTATTAATAAAATCTTTTGTTTAACTGTTGATAATGCTAGCTTGAGTGATCTTTGTATTCAATATTTGGAAAGAAAGTTTCAACATCGAGATACACTTATTTTGAAAGGTAAATATCTTCATACGAGATGTTGCGCTCACATTTTTAGTTTAATTGTTAAAAATGGGCTAAAGGAAATGATGTTATTACAATAATTCGAACTGCAATTCGTTATGTAAGGTCTTATCCCTCATGATTTGCTAAGTTTATGACAAATGTTAAAAACAAGAAAGTTGAGCATAAAAGTTTGTTATGCTTGGATGTTGAAACAAGATGGAATTCTACTTACATGATGATTGATTCTGCTTTGAAATTTCGAAAGGTTTTTGACATAATGGAGATGCATGAAAACAAGTTCATTGAAGAATTTAATAGAATAGAAGGAGTCCCTACTTATGATGATTGGAAGTATGCACTTGATATTATGCCATTTCTTGAGTTAAAAATTCTGGTTCATCATATGTAACTACTAACTATTATATGAATGAGATTTTTGATATTGGCATGATGATTAATAAATATTGTTCATATGAAGATATGGGTTTAGTTTCAATGGCTGAAAGGATGAAGCTAAAGTTTGAAAAATATTGGGGTAATGTGAACAAAAATAATATTATGTTATTCATAGCTATAATATTAGATCCTAGGCATAAATTGAAATATGTTAAATGAGTTGCTGGTGTTTTCTACAAAGAAAAAAAAAGGCGAAAGAGTTGTTACAGAAAGTAGAGGCGACACTTGGAGCATTATTTGATCACTATAATAGTATTCTTATCAAAACTATTTCGCATACACAAAATAACCTAAACTTAATTGAAACATCCATTGATACATCTTTAGATGTAATGACTACAATGTATTTGAAACAAGCGAAAAATGAAAATGTTAAATAAAATTATGAGTTGGATAAGTATTTGGCTGAGGCTTGTGAAACTTCTTTTGGCTTAGATTTTAGCATTTTGGATTGGTGGAAATTGAACTCTTCTAGATATCAAGTTTTATCTGTGGTGGTACAAGATGTTTTAGTTATTCTTGTTTCAAACGTTGCTTCCTAGTCTGCTTTTAGTATAGGAAGACGAGTCATCGATGCATATCATAGTTCATTCTCTCCTAAGACAGTGGGAAGCTCTTATATGTGCTCAAAATTGGCTGGAAGTAGACAAGCTGGATCATTTTCGATTGACGAATATTCTGTTGAATTAAAAGCTTTTAAAACGGGTAAGTCCGATAAATTTCATATATTCAAATGTTTTTCATTTTATATTAATTGATAATACAATTCTGTTCTTCTTTATTTTAGATTTGTCTGAAAATGTCGATTCTTATTACAACATTGAGGAGTAATTTTAAGAGATTCATTCCGAGGATGTTAGTATTGATTTTTTTTATAATCATATCTTATATATGTAATATTTTTCTTTTCAATGATTATATGTTATGCAAGTATAAGATATTGTCGCACAAGCCCACGCAAATTTTGTGCATTAAACTAGGTTGAAAGTTTCTGAGTTACATGTCATTTGACTTTTTGTAATTTTTGTTTTTAAATCGGGGAAGTATTGTACGTCAAAATTTTTTAACTTCAGAATTGTATGACACATTTTTTGTCAAATAATTTATGTTTTATGATTTTATCCGGTCTCGAATTGAACCGAACCAAAAAAATCGGTTCGATTTAAAAAAAATATTTCGGTTCAGGTTAACATTTTGGGTCGAAAGGTACTAACCAGATAATAGTGGTTCGGGTACAAAATGTACTCAACCTGATACCGGACCATTTACAAACTAATTCTAAATGATCCGTGCCTCATTTCGACTTTGTTTGTTGCTGCAACTTGCAAATGAGTTGGCCGATTTCATGGGTGGCAATGATGAGCCTTTTGTATTGATCCCTCCTGGTCAAGTGCTCCTGAAGCCGCTTCATAGGGATAAGCATGTCGTGAAGGAAGTGATCCAGCCTGAGGGAAACAATGGTCTTTCTCATTTTGTTGATTTAATCTCAACTACACCAGTCTTATAGTCTTTCTACTTTAACTCTATAGCCCCGCGAGCATATTAGAGGTTTGCAACTAGTATTTGGGATGATATCAAGAAGAAGATTTTGAGGACCCCTTTTAGTAGAGGTCATGTTATTCCCGAGGAGATTAAGAATGCTCTCAATCTTATTGATAAGTGCGAGCATTTGGATCTGACTCTCCTTCACTCTCTTTGATCAGGAAGTATATAGAATGCGATGCTCAGACTTAGCAACTGCTACTAAATGAGTGATGAGTACCACAAATCGTGACAAAGAGGTTGCGTTGACCAGAAATTATCTCGCTGAAGAGAACAATATCATGGTGGAGAAGACCAACCTAAAGGCCAGCTTGTTGACGATGGGATTCGGATTGAAGTGCTCCAAAGACAATTATTTGACTGCATTAAGGCGAAGGCAGATCAGGAGGACATTCTCAAGAAGGTTAAAACGAAGGCTGATGATGTGAATGTAAAGCTTGAGGGCTTGAACGAATCCATGCGTGCTTTGGAGGGAGTTAACGTGGTCAGTGACGAAGATCTTTTGTCTTTGGAAGAGTTTCGCGAGTTGGTCGAAACCTCACGCGAGGAAATTGCACAATTTACTCTAGAGCCTTGAGCTTTTTTATTTTCTAGTCCATTTTGATTTTTGAATTCAATTCCTCCCCTTGTTATACAAGACTATCAATAATTATTATTTTTTAATAAAAATGGTTCAGAGTTTGTGCGGACCAGGATTATTTCATAATTTTTTTATTCGACATTCACAGTTTATACTCGTGTGAGCCAAGATTATTACATGACATCGTTAATAAGTTGTTCACAGTTTATACTTGTGCGGGCCAAGAGTATTACATGGAGATTTTTTCTTTATTTTTCTTCATTTTCCTTTTTTCTTTTATTTCTTTATTTTTTATTTTTTTGCTTTTTATTTTGTTAAGGGCCACTTTTTATTATTATTATTATTATTTTGTTTTTTTTTTTTTAATTTTGTATCATGCAGTTTAAGCTCATGCGACATAGAGCATTATTCTTTAGTATCACTTCAGCATTCCCATTGATCGGTCCGACGCGTACTCCATCTTGTTCAACTATCTTGTACACGCCCCTGATGTAATCCTCTTGGACTACATACGGACCATCCTACTTGGATGTGAATTTACTCTCAATCTTATGCGTGACGATTATAGGTCTTTTTACCATCAAAACAAGGTCTCAAACTTGTAAGGAGAGATGTCGTACTTTTTTATTAAACGATTTCGACATCATTGCCTGATAGCACTCAATCAGTTGTTGGGCTTCAAGACGTTTTTCTTCCAAGTTTTCTAATTCCTATAAATGTAGTAGCGCATTATTTTTTACCATTGTCGGCCAATAGTAGCCCATTCTCTTCAATTGAAAGTGAAGTTTAGGGCCAGATTGATGAGCTCCATAAACTCCGGAGTGTGCTTCCTCCATTGCTCTTGCAACCACTTCTTCCCCAAGACACTACAAGAACTCCTTCGAAAAATCGCCAATAAAGAGTATTCTTAAAGTATATAAATCAGGGAGCTCTTCGCCTGACATCTACTTTCTGTTTGGGATCAATGGGCAATTTTCCACGTTCGAGAAAGTGATGAGTGGTTGTCTCCAATCTTGATTTTCCACATGATAGACAGATATGAGATTAACTTCGTATGTCTCTTCCTCGTCAGGGATTGATGGAACCACCCATGTTTGACATAATCTGATGCTGACCTCCCTGTCTTCTGAGGTAAATGCGGAGGCTAAACTCCCCAAGGCATCTGCTTGCGCATTCTCCTTTCTCGGTATATGGCTTATTGTAATATCTGGGAGCCACCTGCGAGTTTAACCGCGCAGTCATGATAAGGCAAAAGCTTTGGCTTGAGAACCTCGTATGTGGATAGAAGTTGATTAATCACAAGCTTGGAGTCTCCATATACTCTCAAACCACGTACTTTGTTATCCATGACCATTTCTAGCCCGATTATGAGAGCCTCATACTGAATCATATTGTTTAAGCATAATTAGGTGAGGATATATGCGTAAGGGATGACGTATCCTTCAGATGTAATACAATACCAGTCCAATTCCAGCGTCTCTTCGAGTCGCTGATTCGTCAAAGAACATCTTCCATGAGGAGGGGACATCTACCAACATAACTTCCTCATCGGGTAATTCTTCTGACACTTTCCAATCGTCTGGTATAGGATGATCTGCCAAGAAGTCAACCAAAGTTTGTCCTTTCAGCCTTTTGAGGCACATAGAATATCTCAAACTCCTGGAGCATAAGTGCCAATTTCACAAGACAACCAAATAAAAATGGTCTTAACGTTGTATATTTGAGAGGATCTGCTCGTGATATGAGGCGAACAGAGTATGCCTGCAAATAATGTTGCACCTTTTACATTACGAACATTAAAGCAAGACATGTCTTCTCAATTGAAGAATAATTCAATTTTGCTCCTGTTAAAGTCCTATTCAAGTAGTACAATGCATTTTCTTTTCCATCGTAGTTCTCCTGGGCTAGCAGGACTCCTAAAGAAGCTTCTTGCACCTCTATATAAAGTATGAGTGGTCTTCCTTGGATTGTTTCACTTAGGACCGATGGTTTCGACAAATAAGCCTTTATGCTATTGAACGCATTTTCGCACGCTTCGTCCTACTCAAAAGGAGTACCTTTCTTCATAAGTCGATGGAAAGGATGGCACCATCTGACCAAATTCGATATAAACCTTCTAATATAATCCAGCTTTGAAGGCTCGTTAGTTCATGCATATTTTTTGGTGGGTGCATGTTTTTTATTGCATCAATTTTGGACTGATCAACCTCGATACCACGGTGTCACACCATAAATCCTAGGAACTTTTCGGATGTGACTCCAAAGGTGCATTTTAGAGGATTCATCTTCAACGGATATTTACACAACCTATTACCGTCTTTAAGTCTTGGACGTGATCCTTCCTCCGTTTTTACTTTATAACAAGATCATCCACATAACACTCAACATTCTTATGGGGCATATCGTCGAAGATTTGCTGCATAGCTCTTTGATATGTAGTTCCTGCATTCTTCAATATAAAAGACATCACCTTATAGCAATATATTCCTTTTGGAGTACGAAAGGCCGTCATTTCCTCATCCTTAAGGTCCATTAGGATTTATTCCACTGAGAGTGTCCCGAGGATCCATCCATAAAACTAAGGGCTTCATAGCCACTGGTCGCATCTACCACTATCTCAATGATCACGAGAGGAAAATCATTCTTGAGACATGCAATGTTGAGGTTGCGAAAATCAACGCAAACTCGAAGCTGACCATTCTTCTTCCTAACAGATACAATATTTGCAATCCATATTGGATATTTCACCTCTGGAATAAATCCAGCTTCGATGAGCTTGTTAACTTCAACGTCTATCAATGGGATCAACTCTGGGGGAACACATCGTTGAGCTTGCTTAATGGGATGAAATCCATGCTTGCTATGTTCGGATCAAGGCCGGCATTTCTTTATAGCACCATACGAAGACGTCTATGTATTCTTTCAATAGTTGGACATACGACTCTTCTTCTTCAGGGGTCAAACTTGCACGAAGGAATGTAGGGCGATGATCCCCTTCCTCCACAAGATTGACTTCTTTCAATTCGTCAACAGTAGATTTCTTCTATCTTCTAATACTTCTGGAGCCTCTTTCGCATCATCTCCTTTAGCAGAAGTGTCTTCATTAATCAGAAATTGTAATGTGGTGGGAAGCAACAACATCATCTTCATTATTACTTTGAGATGACGTCTCATTACTGCTCGTTGATACCCACGTCTCTGTGCTCATTTTTAGTACTTCACCAATAGTTTTCTCGATAATAGTTCGACGCTTCATTCGAGAGGGAACTTTACTACGAAGATCCTTTGTATCTTCTATAATAACTGGAATGTCCTCCTTCTGGTCAACTCTCTTCCACACCATTCGACTTCTTGGAGCTTGACCCCATCTTAGTCGTGCTAACCTTCGTGCATCGATCTCTTCTTTTTAGCTGCCAAGTCTAATGAATACCGCTCTTCGAACAGACGAGGCTCCAAGCCGATCAAATACCGAGGTTCTCGTAAGTACCGTTGCAATTTTATCATCGGCTTCGATGTATTGAGTTGAAGCATTCTTCTCTAGGAGATTGACCGGCTCAGGAGCGATATATCCAAGACCAAATTTCGGCTTTTGACCATGACTTCCTGGATTAGCTTCTTTTGGGCCGTCTCCAAGTGCCTCAAGTCCTCTCGGTAGCTGGCTACAGAAATTAACTCAAATGCATTTGGATCAAACCCGTTGGTGCACTTATCGGGCAATGAATATGGACCTATTAGGTCAAGCAAAACCTTTTAAAGGTGTACTTATTTGAGCTATTGTCGTTATTTTTGTTACGGGCTAGTTGAGTATTTTTAGCACCATTATTTCTTTAGCATGTCTACTCGCTAAGGTGATTCCCCAGCTTTTCGAAGGGCTCTTGGGATATAACGCAAGATTGGTACCTTCAACTTCGCCTTATCATCCGTCATCGTATCTTTAACTGTAGGATTAGTTGAAGGTCTTTCTTGTTGAATGGGTGAAACATCTATGTTTGACTTCTTCGGGATATCCTTCACAATCGGTGTAAGCTTTGAGACTTTTTCTTTAACATCGGTACCCTTATTTAAGTAAAACTTGGCATCAACGAAGTATGACTCTACTTCTGTAAAGGGTTTTGTAGCTGCTCATATTGTGTGGGTTACCCGTCCTTCCCAAATTTAAAGCATTGATAGAGTGTGAATGCAACAACTTCGTGTTCATACAACCATTGTCGACCCAACAACATATTATAGGTAGTATTGGAATCGATGACGTAGAACGTTGCTCCAACTTCCATCTGTCCTATGGTGAGGGTGAGGCAGATTTTCCCAACAGCTCGTTCTCCCCCCTGATTGAATCTTGGATTATTGGTCGATTGCTTGACAACTCGTCAACCCCTAGCCCAATCCCTTTCAGGGCTTTTAATGACAAGATATTGATTGCCAAACCTAGGTTGACCAAGATGCTATTAACCTTCGTACCATAAGCATAACTCAAACAAATAGCGGCCGAATGTGAGATTTGTGACCTATAAGAAGATCTTAATCAAAAAATGTGATTGTTGCACCATCTTTTCGTGGCTTCATGACATTAATCACTGCGGGGTTTTCTGGAGTATCAACCTTTATAGTTGCTATTTCTTTGTCCACATCAATGGTGACAACTTCTAGACAGATCTGCAAGTTTTCGAAAACGTTCCTTGAAAGAAATCTCATAACATAGCCAAGGTTAGCTTCTTCAAGGACTGGTCATCTAGCGAACTCTCTTCTTTCATCGTCTTCCTGGAATCCACTTTTATTGGAGGCCTTGTTGCAATCTTTGCTGGCAAATGAAGCGTTTTCTTAACGGGTTTTGAAGATTTCTTTCGGTTCCTTTTGTGAGTCCCAAAAGTCCAGCCTTCTTCGGTGGATGCTTCTTCGGAGCTAACCACACAACTTGACATGTTGGTCATATATTGTTGCATTATCCCCAGACTTGGTAGGCCATTCATCTCAACAGGAATCAAAAGTTCCGAATATGATGTTAGAAACATCATCTTCTGCAAAAGTGATCACATTCGAGGATGCAATATAGGCACCTAGATCAATCTTGTTGTCACGTACGAGCTCCATGACCTTTTCTTTAAACACGAAGCACTTCTCAATAGATTGCCCTAAGACGCGATAGTATTTGCAGAAGTTCGGATTCCCAGCCAAATTAGCCTGTTGTGGTCGCTTTGATTGTGGGAGTTTGATCATCTTGGAAGACGACAGATAATTAAATATTTCTACAACATCTTCATCAGAAAAAGGATATTTCTTGTTTCGCTTTTCTTCCAAGTTGATGTTGCCTATCCATCCTAGGTGCTTCTGCATGTGGTTGTCCATCTGCTGGAACTTTTTCTTTCGGAATCGGCACTTTGACAGGGGTTACATCTGTAATCACCTGCTTCTAGCCATCTTTGAAAGTGGGCTTCCCCAGTTCTGTTTTCTAGTCTCCATGTCCCTCTAGGTGGCTCAGGTATTGCGATGTTACTCATGTTGGTTCCAACAAGGCTTAACTCCATGTCGTGAGCTTTTGACACCAACTCCTCGAATGATCGTGACTTGAGCCCTTGGAGAATGTATCGAATCCTCCATAACATGCCTTGAATGCACATGTCAATTGACGTTTCTTCTGACAGATGATCCCTACAGTTCAAGCTTAGATTCCTCCATCATTGGATATAATTGACGAATGGTTCTTCTTCCCATTAACGAGTATTAGTTAACTCGATCATGCTCACCATGTGTCGAGTATTGTAGAAGTGATTTAGAAACTCCCTATCCAATTGTTTCCAATTACCATTGGTGTCTGGCGTGAGGTCAATATACCAGTCAAAAGCGTTTCCCTTCAAAGAGCGAATAAATTGTTTAGCCATCCAATCCCCGTCTATGCCTGCGTTATTGCAAATTTTAACAAAATGGGTCACATGTTGCCTCAGATTCCCCTTTCTGTCGAACTGTCAAAAGTATGGGGATTGGTATCCAACAAGCATTTTGAGGCCTTTGATCCTCTAATTGTAAGGCTTATAATACACCGAAGATGATGATGATCTGCCCTCAATCTCATCTATCGTGGTTTTCGCTGGAATTGGATTATCAACAACAGACTCACGCTTTGCCAAATTATCAACATCCATGGCCCCCTTTCTTTTATCAACTTGGGTGCGCGAACATTCCTTCATAGATGTTTTGTCGGCTCTTTACTCTCCAGCCTTTTGATGATGTAGTCCATTTCCTGCTCTCTTTCTTTCATAAAAATCATCATAGCATCCACAGTTTTTGTGAGAGTCGCGACCTGATCTTCAAGTGAAGGATCCTCCATCATCATTGCCATGACTTCAAAGCCTTTAATTGAATCAACATTTTGGGGAAGAATCTGACGGTGAGTTGCTTGACGAGATATTTTCAAAATTTACAGGAGACACTAGAACCTTGTCGAAAGGAATGTCATCAACAGTTGGTTGAAACTGCTTAGGGGTGACGGATCTAAGCATTCCCTCTATTGTCCCAGTTTGTTTACGGGTCTTGGCCACATATTGGGCATATGTCCACTTTGGAGAGCCCCACCTCGTTGAGAACATCCTTGTAAGATGGGGAAGCCTTGGGAGAGATAGACTTGAGCATCTCCTCTTCTATCTCTTCAGCTTGTTTGTGCGTCTTGGCCACAGACTGGGCATAAGTCCACTTTGGAGATTCTTCCTCATTGAGAATATTATTTTCAGCGACATTCTTGTGAGATGGGGATGCCTTAGAAGTGATGGACTTAAGCAATTCTTAAGTATCTTTATATAATTTAGCCATGATCCTAGCCTTGACCAACTTTAGAAACTCAACAGATGAAGAGCCCCATACGAGAGCGAAGGAAAAGTATATGTTAATCATCTTGACATTAATCATCTTTAGCGCCATGTGAATTCCTCGAAGTTAGGAGATGAGAAGTAAAAAAAGTCACTGGGTGTACCAAAAATTTGTGAACACCAAAAAACGATTTCTAGTAAGATGAGTTTGTGAACTATAATGTTTCAATATTTGTAAAATTAATGTTCGTTCCAGAGTTTCTTTATTACTTTAATACATCATATTTGTTCCTAATGATTTTGGAATATGATGCATATTTCGTGTAGAAATAGGCGGTGATTTTAACTGTCGGCCATTTGTGGATATATTTTGTTGAGTTGTTTTCTGATTCTTGTGACTGGACAACGTGTTATTTTGTCTGAGTGAACATGTGGGGTGACTTCGCATTTGAGCTATGAGTGCTTGGCTGCCAAAGTGGCTCGTTTACAGTGACAAGTGAGTTGTCTCACAAGCATGTGCATTCATGGTGAGTGACTTTCGAATTTGTGCTTTGGTTATTTGGTTACCAAAGAGACTCGACCGAAATGACAGCCGAAGTTTCTTACAATCGCATATGTTCTCAGTAAGTGAGATGTCTCACATTTGTGCTTTTAGTGCTTGGCTGTCAAAGTGGCTCACTCGAAGTGCAGGTGAGATTTTCTCTAACTTGTAGAGGGTTACTAGAATGTCTTGACTTTGATAGTGTGGGATCCTTTTGCCTAAAGGTGTTGGATTTTCTACATTTGGCGTTCTTTGAGATGCTCTTGTTGATAGTCTAATTTATTGACTATTACATTTTTTGTTCATTCATATATTGTTGCCTTTTGTTTTCAGTCACTCTTGCTTTAAACACTGAAGGTGTTCATGTTGTTGAGATCTTGAATGGATCAAATTATAATAACTGGAAGGACAAACTTCTGTATGCCCTGGGATTTATCAATCTGGATCTTGCTTTGCGTGTGGATCGCCCTACTCCACTTACAGAGGCTAGTATTCCAATGGAAAGCGAGTATTTTAGTAAGTGGGAGAATTCAAACTATATGAGCATTCTAGTCACGAGGAGATCTATCTTGGAACAATTGTTAAGTGGGTTACCTTAGACAGCTACTATGAACACTAAAATCTTGCAGACGAATTATCAACGTACAAATTATCGTATTAACGGGTTCTGTCTCTAGTTAGGGACGATGCATGTGAGTCCTTTGATTCGATCCTTGAATAATAATGGTTGTGGATGATGATCTTGAGTTCTGACAGTAATCGACAACACTTTAGGATGATATGTTGTTGAAGTTATCGAGGCCTTTAGGCTTGATCCGACACCACTTCAGTAGCTTGGTGAAGTCGTCGAGGCCTATGGGCGTGATCCGACAGAGCTTCGATAGCTTGATGAAGTCGTATCGGCCATTAGGCTTGATCTGGCAGAACCTCGGGGCGCATTGTAGAAGAATACTAGGCAATGGGTATCGGCCTATACCAATAGAAATAGGTGCTTCTAACTAACTTAGATTTTTACCGGCACCCTTGTTTTTACTCTAATCGAAGGGTTAGCTTCGGTGAGCGGGAGGCGGCGAGAATCTTCAAGAGTTCCATAAGTCTTCTCTCCACCTATGTGTGTGTAGCGTGTATGGTGTGCTGTGTTATCCCTGTATGCCTTGAAGAAGCCTCTATTTATAGGGCTTCATGGCCAATTTATATTAGGCAGCTGGTTTCCCCATAATAGGTTACTTCTTGTGGACTGGGCTATGGGCCGGGCTTGAATTTGGGTTTAGTTTAGCCAAAATGATTATGTTTGAGTTGGGCTTATAACCCTTTTGTGACCTTATAAGAATATATGGGTTGAACCTTCCCTTCATTCACGGCCCGAATACTTACCATTTCATGGATTTGGGTTCAGGGCCTATTTACATACAGACTAGACTTAATATGAGGCTTGTGCTATAATGACACTATAAACAAAAATTTAATGTCTCCGGCTACTGCTAAGGAGTTGATCACTACTCTTGGAAAAAGTTATCTTGTACCCGATATGGTTGAAGCTAGTGTCTTCTTAAAAAGTTGATGAGTATGTCTTATGATAGTGTGGGAAGAGTGAGAGACTGTATTTTGGAAATGATTTTCCTCCCAAACTTAAAAGCTTTGAAATTTCTCTGCCAGTAAATTCATCATCCTTTATGCTCTAAATTCATTGCCTCCGAACTTCTCTCAAATCAAGACTAATTTTATCTCCCAAAATGAGAGTTAGACTGTCAATGATCTAATTAATAAGTATATGGCAGAGGAGGGGAAACTTAAGAGGGAGAAGAGTGAGAGTGCTTTCTTGGTATCTTTTTCTAGACTTACTTTTATAAAGGTTAAGAAGCACTAAGCGTTTTCACACTAGTTTTTCTAAAAATAAGGGCTTTAAGAGGCATGATCACGATCAAAGTGGAGGAGGTAACTCATCTGCTATTTTTAAGAAAGATGACAAAAAGAAAGATTGCTTTAAGTTAAATCGACTTGAGCAAAATAAATCTGGAGGTAACTCATCTGTTTTTTTTTTCTATTTCGAGTCAAATCTGGTTGATGTCTCACCTAGCCCTTGGTGGATTGATAGTGGAGTTTCTGTGCATGTTATTATGACATTGCAGGGGTTCAAGAGCATACGAAAACCAAGTGAGACGGAGTCCATAGGAGTTGTTCCTCTTGTTTTATATTCAAACCATGTTCTCATGTTGAGAACATAATTATTTTTGAACGAGGTTCAGTTCAGTTGTCTTTGAATTCCCAAATTGTTGGTTGTGAAATTTTAAACAATAGATTATTTCAGTTGCTTTTGACTCCTACTCCATTGCAAAACTTTTCTGTTGAGTCAAGTTTCTCCAAGAGATCCTTGTCAATTGAAAATTCATGTCTACTTTAGCATAAACGTTTAGGTTACATATCGAGAGAAACGATTCAAAAGCCAGTCAAAAGTGAAATTCTACCTTCTCTAGACTTTGGTGACCTAGAAACTTGTGTTGATTGTATTAGAAGTAAATTCACAAAGTCTAAGAAGAAAGGATCTACTTGTAGCTTAGAGCTTTTAGAAATCATTCATACTGATATCTCTGGATCTTATCCTACTACCTTGTGTGGAAACAAGTATTTTATAACATTCATTAATGATTTTTCTCGGTATGCCTACCTCTATCTTATTAAGGAGAAGTCATAAGCCCTTGACAAATTCAAATCTTTTAAAACCGAGGTTGAGAAGCAATTAGAGAAAGTCGTTAAGGTAGTACGTGAGCAACAAATGAGACTATTTGCTAAGTACTTACAGGAAAGTGGGATTGTTCCATAATATAACATCCTTATATGCCCGAACATAATGGTGTCGCCGAAAGGCGGAATAACACCCAAATATGATAAGAAGTCTGATGAGTAAGTCTAACATACCGAGTTTTCTATGGGGTAAGGCGCTTAGATTTGCCTTGTATATCCGTAATCATGTTCCTTTCAAATTGAGTCGTCATAAAAGGTTAATGGCGAAACGTTTTACCCAGCAGCTTAACATTGATTATACCGATACTTTCTCTCCAGTTTCTTCTAATGATGGTTTTGCATTATTATGGTCATGGTTGGTTGCACATTATGATCTTAAATTTAATCGGATGGATGTTAAGACTACTTTTTTAAATGATAGTCTCGACGAGGATGTTTATATGGTGCAACCAGAGGGTTTTTGAGGAAATTAATAAGTAGAACATGGTGTGTAAACTTAAGAAGTCCATCTGTGGTTTAAAGCAGGCATCTCGCCAGAGGTACTTGACATTTGATGAAGTAGTGACTTCTTTTGGATTTGTTGAGAACAAAGTGGATCATTGTATTAACTTAAAGACCAGTGCGAGCAAGTATATTTTTCTGGTCTTGTATGTTGATGATATCCTCCTTGCTAGCAGTATGTTGGTTTGCTGCATGAAATTAAAATGAAGTTGACGATGTCTTTTTATATGAAAGGTCTCGGGGATGTGTCTTTTGTTCTTGGGATAGATATATGCCGAGACAGATCTCGTGGGCTGTTCAGACTCTCTCACAAGTCATATATTGATCGAGTGCTCAAACGATGGAGGGTTGCAAACCCAATGTTACACCTGTACAAAAGGGGAATAAATTTAGGTAAAAATTAGTGTCCCAAGAATGACTTCGAAAAGGAGTCGATGGTGAATGTACCTTATGCTAGTGATATTGGGAGTTTAATGTATGCATAGGAGTGCACTAGGCCAGATATTGCATTTGTGGTGAGTGTTCTTGGTAGATATCAGTCTAATCCAGGTCATGATCATTGGATGGATGCTAAGAAAGTTATGAGGCATCTGAAAGGGACATGTGATTATATCATTGTGTACAGGAGCTCAGACAATCTTGAAGTAATGGGTTGTACTTATTCTGATTTTGCTACATGTCCAGATGATAGAAAATCTACTTCGGATATATATTCATGACGGCTGGAGGCACAATTACTTGGATAAGTGTGGAACAAACTCTAATTGTTCCCTTCACTATGTAAGCAGAGTCTGTGGCATGTTATGAGATGGTGACACACGCTATTTGGCTTAACAATTGCATATTAGGGCTAGTGATTGTTAATTATATATGCAGACCACTGAGAGTATTTTGTGATAATAGTGTGATTGTGATGTTATCAAAGAACAATAATAGTTTTAGTGGTTCAATACATATAAAGCTCAAATATCTCGCTGTCAAGGATTATGTAAAGAAAGGGGATATTGAGATTGAGCACATCTGTACTAATGCGATGATTGCAAACCCATTAACTAAGGGATTACCACCTGGTATTTTATAGGTTCATGTTACCAGTATGGGGTGGTAGAGTCTTTTGATGTACTTGGTTAGTGGGAGTCTTTATTTTAATGGTTTTCACATTGACATTAATGTATGATTTGACACACTTAGTTGTTTCAATATTATATGATGATAATCTATTATTCATGTTGTTAAATGTTACATGTACACATATTTGAAAGTCTCAAGATTCGATGTTTACTTTGAGCATGACGGTTTTGTCAAGCTAGTATGTCTCTAATGATATCATTAAGTTTCTCGCGAGTTTTATGTTCGAGACATACGAGGCGTTAGTGTCAATTTATTTCATCCGGCTTCTTGGAAGCATTAAAGTCATGGATGGGTACTTTCACTGAAGTGGGCAGGTTATAAAGTTTTTCTCTAACATCAGTAAAATATAAGGTTACAAAGATATTTTCTTGACTTCTATGAAAAAAAAAAGGTTACAAGAAAATTTATAAGACCGACCGAAAATAGCATCATTATGATCACCATTGAGGGATGTTGTTTTCAGCTACACTGCCACATTGACATATTGACGTTAGAGTTGTGGATGCTTGTGATCATGGTTGTCTAATGTCGTTAAATGATGTGATTACGACCATGGTTCGGTATTAGCGACTTTGATGGTCGGGGTTGTTTTGAGATGTTGTCCCGTATATTGTTTACTACGATATGGCCATATTTGTGTATAGCCCGACAGACATTTTAAAACTAAATGTTTTGACTCATAACCTGGTGGGAGAATGTTGGAATTTTTATAAATGCTTTATTTTATTTTATTTATTTTATTTTGTTTCTAAAATTCCTTGGGTTATAATTAATTTTTTTATTTTTAAAAAATGGGTTATATATTAATTACGAGACAATGCATGATAATCCGTTTAGGTTTGGGTGATATTGTTTTGGACTTCTGTTAACATTTCGGGTTATTAATGATATGGACTGGATGATAATTCGACATAGGCCTAATGTCGACGTGAGCCCGTGATGAAAGGGCTTGTCACGTTTATAATAGCGCTAGGTCCCCTATCCCACTAATGTATCGTTAGACAGTTCTATCAGCCGTCACGTCAGGAGAGAGGAGAAGACCTAGGACACCTTGTTGGCTCTTCTTGCAGATCGTACCTACGAATATGGCTTCCGCGATTCTGGGATCATGGCGCAAATATGTACGCGTTTCTATTTTCTCTCTTTTTGTGTCATAAATCAATTACGACGATCTTGGTTTGCAATCGATTCGCTTACACTTTATCGCCCCTTATTTTGCTAGGTTTCTTATTTTTTATTTTCTTAATAATTTGCGCTATTAAGTTTTCTGTAAATCAGAAAAAACAAACATTAATTTTTATGTATTTCTTGACTTCAATACAAATTATATATAGAACCTTTCATAGAAATTATAATATCTTCTTTTCCGTAATATAATAGGTTTAAACATTATAGCAAATAAATAATAATGAATTTAAAAGTCTGGACTATGCTGAATAGTCAATGGATTTCTTTTTATGGACAACATAACTAATGCTTTGAATTTTTAAGTAGATGGCGAAGTGGTGGGGTTAGAAAATTTTGGCATGTTCTGAATTTTTATGATGATAATTTTTTAGTTTCTTTTTAAATGTTTTTTTTCAAATATTATTAAAATTAGCTTTCTTCCATAAACGAAACTAGCAAGCATGGTTAGCTAGGGAGATGAGTTTCCACGAGAAAAGCGGGGGAGAAGGTCGTAAAAGGACGATGAGGAGACCAAAGGCAGGCGGAAACTAACATCACATCACAATTCACATCACATCCCTTCACTTAGCTTCTTCCATTAAAAACAGGAGTTTCCCTTCACTTCACCACCACTTTCTTTCTTTCTTTCCGCAGGAAACAGAAGTGAACAAGCAAACCCGACTGTTCAGGGGGTGATGTGATGTGTGTATTAAGGACTCACCGCCTGTTTGTCCGACCGAACCCATCTCCATTAAATATTTTAGCTCCTTAACAAAACTTAACTAAATTAAACTCCTCCTCTCCTCGTACGGACTCAACCCTCACCTTCTCCCCCGTTCCTCCTCTCCCACATCCAAGGGGTCGCTCATGGCGGAGGGTTCATCCTCCTCCTCCACCACCTCCTACCACGTCACACAGCAGAGCAGGAGAGACAAGCTCAGGGTTCTTCCCCACCTCCCTTACGATCCCTCCCTCCTCCCCCCTCCCCCTCCCCCTCCCCCTCCCGCCCATTCCTTCCTCTTCCCTCCATCTTCCCCCGGCTCCCTCGTCAAGGAAGACCCGGCTTCCTCCAATCTCCTCAGTTTTCTTGGCGGCTCCCCCCACCACATCTATGCTCCCTCGGCAAACCCTAGCTCTAGTATCCGCGACCGCAACCCGGGTCTCTTGTGTACTAGCCATAGCCTTGGCGGTCAACTCGGTTACCCGCCCTACGGCAGCGTCGATTCGGCCGCCGGCAACAATGCACGGGGGCTGTCGCTTTCGCTTTGTTCACGCGTGAACGCTCAAGGTGGCGGAGGGGGCAACTGTAATGAACAGGGAAATCACACCGTCCCTCTTGCTCTCCCTCTCCCTCTCCCTTACCCGCTTGAGCTTAACCTAGAGAGTTATGGATCTGGGCTGGGGCACCGCGACAGCAGCCGTGGGGACATTACGATCGGACCTACAGGGCCGTTCACGGGGTACTCGTTGGTGCTCAGAAGGTCGAGGTTCTTGAAACCAGCACAGCAGCTGTTGGACGAAATCCGCAATGCTGGGGTGGGGATCTTTGCCGCTGCCGAGAGAGGGTCCGAATCAGATCCTATCCTTATGGAAGGCTTCGGCGAGGGTTTTGGGTATGCGGTCGATCATTGCGGAGTCGGGGGCGAGAAGAAATCGCGGCTGAAGTCTATGCTGGAGGAGGTAGAGTGAAAAAAAAAATGTCCCTTCTTCTTCCATTTTTCCTCGCAGTAAATATGTGTTGGCCTTGCTGGTAGAAAGTATAGCTAACTAACAAGAGGGAGAAATACGTGGTTTTGAGGTAAAGGGTTCTGATCTAATCTTGCTAGCAATATCAGTTAATGCATCTTCCTGTATTTTTTTTTTTTAGGTAAAAATATTTTTATTAGCCTAAAAGTGCATTGCGATTTCCCAGGAAGCATAATGGTGTTTGTTGCTCACTTTCTGACCGTATCCAATTACCAACATTATTGGGATGTGCATGTTTCCGGTAAAATTATGTTTAGAAAGTTGTCCATTTGGTTTGCCAGGATCAATATAGCTAGAGATTTCGATCTGGTTCTATTTTATTCCGCGATTCAAGAGCACCCACAATAGGTTTTTTTAAGAGAGTTTTATTACTAATTAGCTTCCGAAAATATTTCGCGATTTAGGCCAATATTTTTGAATAATGCCCCAAATTCGGTTTTATAAGTTAAAAGTTTTTATATGGGCAGCCCCTTATTATTTCTCAAAAAACTCTGCTCGAGTTCAAGACACTTCTGTATTTACGAGTTCCTTAAGGAGCTCTTTTATAAACTGAGCTCATGACATTATTTCAAGTATTTCGAAAGTGTCTCCTAAAATGTCGATCAACGCTAATTGGAACAAACTCTTTTTTTCACCCTTCTTCCATGAGCCCACTTTTTCTTTAGTCGCCCCTGAGTATTAAGGCCTTTGGGATGGGGACGTGCTGGTTCGGCATGCTGTGCTCCATGATTTCTATTTTGACATACGTACATCAGCTGATAGGATCAGTTTACGGATTGTTATTGTCCGATGTTGAGCACCGAGACCAAGAACTTAGTGATCCGACCGGGTTTTTAGGTTTTTGGCTAACTTAGATCTTAAAACCACGCGGGAGTTAGGGTGAATGACTTATAGAGGACCTTCACCGTGCTTTCCTTTCCAGAAAGATTAAGCCTATGACAAGTGATGCATGATTATTCATTGATATCATCTACTTCGAGAATCAGGGAGCATCTATAATCTCATCTTATATGAAGATAATTTTCCTACATCATATCTTCATCCCAAACTAATGGATCTCCTATATTATAATACGAAGATGTATCATGTCTTACAGAAGTTTTGACAATTACTCCTAGAATTTTTTGGTGCCAGTGCCGGATGATAGCGTATATCGTCAAGGTACTTGAAACCCTCTTACGTCTGTACTCAGGAAACAGTTGTTAATACGTGGGTAAATCGGGTGGGATCTGCTTGTTTTGTGCGTTGAATACTTCAGAAAATCCTCTCATCTGTTGAGTCCCCTCGAGTAACTTGCGCTTAGGCTGGAAAATCCATCATAGCAAAGCCTCTTGCCCTGTAGGCTCTGTTCGGATGACCTCCGGTGTTTCAGTGATTCTTCCAATGGCATATGATCTTTAAGGAGGAAGTGCCAAGGAGTTGTTTTAGTTTGTGCATCTCCTGCTACAAATCATGATGGTACAATGGTGATGATCAGGCCTATAGATGATAAGTTGTCGAATATGTGATAGGCTTTCGCCTTCTCAAATTGTTCTCCTTTATGCCTTATGGTGAAAGGGTCGGGCCATCTCTGCATAGTAGAGAACCTTGACATCTCCATTAGTTGATAACATCTGGGTCTCTCACTAGGGATATTAGGAAAACCTCAAACAAGAATATAATGACATGTTTGGTTCACGGAATTGAATTAATTGAATGGACTCTGGTAATTGATTGGATTATAGAGGAACTTTTGGTTCTATTTTCATTTCGAAAAACACCACTACCCTAGGCGAATATAATAGGTTAAGTCAATTTAAGCTAATACAGTTTAATCTGATACTCTTATCATTTTTATATACTATGTTAGACACATTTTCATTTCTGATGTGTGATTTTGGACGAGGGGTCCCAATTATCATTATTGGATTTAATCGAGCTCCGATACCATGTTAGTGGCATCGGACCGACACAAATATCAAGTCTAGTATACAAGTCGGTTTCCACTCTAAAATCAATTAAATATAGATGGAAGTGGGACTTTGGGTTTGCATTATTTGGATTGCTAACATTTTCAATATTCTTATATCGTTGGAACTTTGAGGCATGAGATAACCTTCGTAATAGTCGGATGTGCATGTGTATCGGCTCCGTCTCTCACACTCTCCCTCTGGAATGAAAGTCATTGCTCCCTCATTGGGTGCATCCTTCATCTGGCATATGCTTGACTAACTCTGATGCTTGACTTCTCTCTGTTTCTCCAGTTCCTGTGAATATTTAATGGAATTGGTGGCTGTCATATGTCCTTTTTTTGGATTATTTCTCCATGTCTATCCTCATGTCTTGTTTGCCAGGTTTGCAGAAGGTACAAGCAGTGCTATAAGCAATTGCAAAACGTGGTTGCATACTTTGAATGCGTGCCTGGACTGGGGAATGCCGCGCCATATGTTAACTTAGCTTTGAAAGTCATGTCGAAACATTTTAGGTGCCTGAAGGACGTAATTATAGATCAGTTCCTGTTTACAATGAAAGCGGTGCGAGGAGATGATGTAATGAGATTAGAGATGGAAAAACGACCCCATCTTGGGCATCGTGGGATCCAGATTTCTGGAATCCTTGAACACCAGCCAGTTTGGCGGCCGCAGAGGGGCCTGCCTGAGCATGCGGTTACAGTTCTCAGGGCATGGTTGTTTGATCATTTCCTTCACCCGTGAGTCTGTTGCGCAGTGACTGGTGCCTTTTCACTTTTAGATGTTTCCATTATTGATTGCCGGTGTTTTGTGGTAGTTATCCTACCGATATTGACAAGTTAATGTTGGCGAAAGAAACCGGTCTGTCACGAAGTCAGGTCAGTAGAGCCTGGCGTGTGCCTTCAATGTCTAAATATAAGGTCGTTCCTAGTCGTAGTTAACGGTATCTGTCTTTTCTCTGTCTCTGTTTCCTCCCCAGGTCTCGAACTGGTTCATCAACGCGAGAGTCCGACTTTGGAAACCGATGGTGGAGGAAATTCATATGCTGGAGATGCAACAAAAGCAGAAGACGTCACAGGCACTGCCCAGGGACGAAAGAAACGTGACTCAAACATCAAAGAATCCATTCCCGTCGTCAAGCTCAGTTCCATCCACTTCCGCTCCGAGACTTAACAACCCGCTAGCCATGAGAACCATTGGAGAAATCCCTGCGGACGGTTCATCCCTCCGAAATGAGCGAACTCATCTACTCTCCCATGTGGTTGGCGAGAGCAAGGAGAAAGCAAAGACCAGCGGGGTGACTCTAACGCTGGGCCTTCATCATCAGAATAACAACGTCATGAGTGTATCCACAGCGGTGCCGGTGGGTGCAGTACAGCAAAGATTAGGACTCGGGCTAGAAATGAACGGCGAGGGGCACGTGATGGGCGGCAGTTATGGATTGCAGGAGCGGCATTTCGAGAGGGACGCATACGGAGGAAATGTGCAGGTTCTTCGCGATTTCGCTGGCTGATGAAGCCTCCTTGTTTCCATACACGCTTCAAATGGTGGATAAGAAACTCCATGATACTAGGCACATTGATATAAAATAATCTCTGTTATGTCTAGATATTTATTCAATCAATAACGATTTTCGTCTTTATATCACCCACCCCTCCCCCTACTTGTTAACTTTATAATTAAGCTTAACATGCTAAGGGTTCTGTTAATTAATTAGCATAACGTACTTAGAGAAGTCATGATTAAGTTGTTTTTGACATCGCTCAGTAAAGATTTAAGATTAGTCTTTAGGAAAAGTACATCCTTAATTCGTCTTCTTTGTTTTGGTACCGATAAATACATGAAGATGCTGCAATAATCTGTCATTCCATGTCAGAAGGCAACGTGTAAGTGGAGAATGTACGGAGCCACCGTTGAGCACGTGGAAGCTTCTTAAAAGCGGAAAGAAAAGAAGGTAAAAAAAAAAAAAAAAAAGGAGATGCGAGAGAAACTCCTAAAACCATCCGTATTTTGTTGTCTTGCTTTATGTATTTTTTTTTCCTTCATTTTGTGTTCTACTCCCGTTCTTAACACGGCCTTCTTCGTTTTATGGAAATTGTTCCGTTTCTCAACGACGAAAACAAGGAAAAACATATTTGGACTCGGAAATATCTATCACAAAGATTTGAGTGAGTAGTAACAACTTTCCTCCAACAACTAACTATTCAAAGATTTTTTCATGATCAAGAACACGTCGTTGTCTTTTCTTAGAAACAACGAAATTAGTGAAAAGAATTTCCATAAATGCCTAATGTTCGTTATAAAACTCAATTTGACATGATATTTAACATTTACACATCAAGGGATTTAGCAGCTTTTGTCAAAAGTATTTCTTGTTTATGTCTCTCATTATTATTTTCACGTTGAGAATATAAAATATCAATGTTGAAAGATCATCACATCTTAATGTATCGTACAAGAACATAAAACCCAATAAATAAAAAAAAGTGAAGAAGATCCTGCTTAATCGTTTCTGACGGCGTCCCGATTTAACAGGCCGACTAGACTAACTTCTAAAAACACCTAATGATGATCTATTGAACAAAAAGAAAGAAATAGCTGATCTTCCTCACCAACTTCGCATTTGTAGTTACAATGAAATTCTATAAGTATTCAATTATTTGGAAATTCAAATTCCACCCACACAAATGTTCTGGACAACAAAAAGAGGATTATACCGTTGTACGGTTAGTTTTAAATAAAATTTGTGAAATACGGTTCGAATTTCGAAAATACTCAAAATATCGGCCCTAAGTCGCGATTCATTTTACAAAGAAGTCGCAGTTTCAAACCGCGACTTAGAAAGACTAAGTGAAAAATTAAAATGAAGGGGCGTCTCGGTGTTCTATGTGGTCCAAACACCATGACCCCCCTTCGCTCCAAATTTTCACTAAATCTTTCCTAAGTCGCGGTTTCAAGCTTCAACTTTTATTTGAAAGTCGGGGTTTGAAACATCGACTTTGGTCCAAACATCATCACTCCATTTGCTTTAATTTTTCACTAAGTCTTCCTAAGTCGTTTCAAACCGCCGCGACTTTGACTGATTTTCCTAAAATCGCGGTTTGAAACCTCGGCTTCTTTGTAAAATGAAAGTCGCGGTTTCAAACTGCGACTCCCGTATTTAGGATATTTTCGAAACTAAAACCGTATTTCACAAATTTTTTTTACATACCAACGATAATTAGGTACAAACCTCTAACCAAAAACCAAAAACCTTACGTACCATTTAAGAGACTAATTAATCGTTTCTTGGTAGATAGCGAACCTCAAATATTTCATTGCTTTTTGAAATTTTTTTCAATTTGTTTTCATCAATCAATCGCGTCTCTTCTAAGAGGAGCTTGACAAAAAGCGAAAGCGGTCTACCAACAGCGATAACAACCCATCAGAAAACCTGCGACGACCTGCCCCCGACTGACCAAGTGCTACGGCTGGCCCGCGAATCCGTATTCGATTCGCCACCCCGAACTCAGCTTCAACCGAACCCAATTCTCAAAAGCGCTTCTTACGAAGCAAAGTTTGAGTCTTTTTTCCTTTGGTGTCGCCGAATTGCATTTGCGTTAGTTTCTCGCACTGTTGGGAGGGATTTCGCGGTCCCTTGATCGTCCCGAGCAAAGTCCGATCGGGATCGGAGTGTTTGTTTTCTGGGTTTTTTCGTTGTGATTTAGGGTATTGTTTGTTTGTTCTGGCAGTGATGCAGGATATTAGTGGTGACGCCCAAAGTCCCACACCGGTTGGGGAAGCCCAATTGGTGTGGTATATAAGGAGGAAGGGCCCTCCCATCCTTCAGGCCGGCTTTTGGGTGGTGATCCCGGAATCCTTGTATCAGCTGGTATCAGAGCTAGTCCCCACCCTTTCGGGTTGTACAAAGGGCGGCGCGGGCAGGTGACGCCGGCGGAGTACCGGGGCTAGGTAGGCCTAGCGCCCAGGCCTGGCCCGCGTGGTCGGCGGGCCGCGGAAGCGTGGTGGTATGATGCAGGATATTAGTGGTGACGCCCAAAGTCCCACACCGATTGGGGAAGCCCAATTGGTGTGGTATATAAGGAGGAAGGGCCCTCCCACCCTTCAGGCCGGCTTTTGGGGTGGTGATCCCGGAATCCTTGTATCAGGCGGGGTGTTGGTAGCGAGGAGAATTGCGTCGGCCGGCCGAGTTGGGTTTGGTTTCTTGCCCCGAGTTGGAGGAAATTATTGGATCGTATTGTACGTTGAGGATTCGGATTAGGGTTTTCTTGGGGTGCTGGGGGATTGCTTAGCAGCTAGTCCCCGGGTTGATTTGTTTGGGATGGTGCGGCTGCTGGGCATAACAATAGGGGAATCGGATGAGTCGCCGAGTGAGATTTCGAGCTCGCAGACGATACGAGCGGGTGATTCTGGTGAGACCGGGTGGCTCATAGGTTCTTCAATTCAGCATTCTTTTGCAAGTGGATTGCTGTTAGCTACTTGTACAAGCATGACCACCAGGGAGTGAGGGATTATTTGTGCAACTGCATGCACACGTTGCCCTTGTCGGGCATTGAGAGCTACTTGTTCCAGATTTGTTACATTATGGTACATAAGCCTAGCCTTGATAAGTTTGTTATCGATATTTGTACCAAGTCCCTCAAGATTGCTATGAAGGTGCAGTGGTTCTTGATGGCCGAGCTCGAGGACAACGATAACAATGAAGGGATTAGTCGTATTCAGGAGAAGTGTCAGATAGCTGCTACTCTGACAGGAGAGTGGCCTCCGCTTATACAGCCTCAGAATTCATCGGCTCGTCCTGGAAATAAAAATCAGGTTTTGAGTAGGATTTTGTCGTCCAAGCAGAAGTTATTGTCCCTGGCATCATCCCCCAATGACAAGAGAAGGAGCTTTTCATTTTCTCCTTCTATGGGGAATAACTTACAACAGGAGGTCGGTCATTCCGCACAGGAGGAGAACAACATTTTCAAGAAACTAATTCCGGTCCAAAGGTCAGGGATGCATTGCTGTTCAGGAAGTCAGTGGACCAGG
Source organism: Melastoma candidum (assembly GCA_023653495.1). NCBI lineage: Eukaryota > Viridiplantae > Streptophyta > Magnoliopsida > Myrtales > Melastomataceae > Melastoma > Melastoma candidum. The sequence continues at coordinate 11,628,607 of CM042885.1, read as the reverse complement.
ATGAAGAAGACTCGGAAAAGGAAGGGTTTTTTAAGAGGTTGTTGAGGGATTCAAGGGGAGAGAACGAGGAGATGACAGCTAGCTCAGAAAGTTTTCTTAAAAGACTTTTGAAAGATGGAAAAGGCAAAGATGTGGAGTTGACATCCAGCATGGATGGGTTCATGAAAAGGCTATTCCGTGATAGCAAGACCGATTCTGAAGATTAATCTGTTGTTAAGACAGCAGAAGAGGATGAAAAGGAAGGTTTCTTTCGCAAACTTCTCCGGGAGAAATTTGAGGATAAGAAGGATAGGAATGAGGACAAAGATAAGGGAATTAGTGAAGACAAAAGTGTGAAGTCATCTGAGGATGAAGAGAAGGATGGTTTCTTCCGGAAATTCTCTCGGGAAAGGTCTGAGGAGGAGGGGAATGACAAAATGAACGAGGGAAATAACATTGTGGATGATGACGAACCCTTCGAGTTCTCATTGTTCAAGCGATTATTCCGTGTGCACCTGGAATATGCAAAAAAACAATGTCTCAGCTGATAGCAGCACTATGGGCAGCTTGTCTGAAAGCAGCCCTGGGACAGAGAACTTTTTCCGCAAAATTTTCAAAGACAGCGATCGCTCCTTTTTGGATTCTGAAATGTTTGGTTCCAAGAAGAATGGTGAGGTTAGTTTTTCTTTTCAGATGGATACGGTGTTAGATTTAAGCACTTTCAATTGTCAGTTTTTGGGAGTTGAAATCAAAGAGTTTTTGCATATCACAGGAAACAGTGAGGCAACTTTTCCCATTTATTGCCAGGGGTCCCTTTTGCCTCTTTCCAACTGAAGGCTAACAGTTACTATATATAAACAAAGTTACATGCAATTTTTTCCTTTTAAAAAAATTACAAGTTCTTTGTTCTTCCATATTTATGCCTATTATTTACTGTCCATAGAATGTTCGGATCTCCCACTGGTGGAAGTGACAAGACAAATCCGAAGCCTCCTCTTCCCATGAACTCCATAGCTCAATTGCGTAAAGGTGCTCACCATGAGTCATTGGACTTTGTGCAATCATTATGTGATACATCGTATGGACTAGTAGATATATTTCCTGTGGAAGACCGTAAAAGTGCCTTGCGGGAGTCGCTTGCTTCGATCAACATGAGATAGCTGTAAATTGTGGTAGAGTTTTGTTTTGTTACACAAGGGTGGGTTTGTGTTTTGTGGAGTATTTCAGCATTGTGAAAACCCAGGAGTAAGTATTCCTCTACAAAAATAAGCGAGATGGCCCGGGGGGGTACAAACATGGGTTTGGTGGGCATAAGGTTTGGAAGATGATTTTTGGATAAAGATCTTGTCACGAGACATGTATACAAGCTATACAACATGATGTTAATAATTTTCTTTCTTCGTCCCCTTTGTCTCATTAAAAGTCAAGTTCTATGACTTCCTTTTTTTCTTTTAATTTTTGGGTGGAGGGGTCCAAATATTTCCTTATAAAAAAACACAAGCACTAAAATGTCAAACTTAGAGAAAAGCCCAAATTGAAAGAAAGGGAAAAAAAATATAAAAAAAATAGTTGGCTACAACTTTGATTATATTGTTGAGAAGAAGAAATGGCATTTTATAGGGATGAGTGGCTATTCATTCATCCCATATCATCCAATGGAATGATGATAGTAATAATAACAATCAAAGTAGTAGAAGGAGAAGGTCATCATGATGTCAACATCTTTAGGCAGCAAAACGTGACAAAAGGGGCACAGGAAGTGATGCTTTGGCTTCCCCCTTTTTCTTTTTCTTCTTTTTTGATTGGAGACTATATTAACAATTAATATCGGCCATTATTCATTGTTGATAATTTGTCCATCTTCTTCGACATAAAATAATAATGATGATGGTGGTGGTGGCACACCATTGCCATCTCTTACCGGCGTTAGAAAATCTCCCTTGATCCAATTTGCATTAGCTGAATTTATTATTAGACACCCGACACCGACTGCGATATGGCCATCATCCGATCAAATCAAATTTCATTCAAGATAACATACCATACCATCATTATTTAACACGAAACTCTGATACGTGATATTATGAGAACTAAAGTTATCAAGAGGAGGAGAGAGAGGTCGATGGAATTGGGATTGGAAGCAAGTACTGATGGAGAGCAGGGACTTATCTCACATGGGGCACAGGGGAGGGAGGGAGGGAGGGAAGATATATTCCAGCTTTGACTTTGATTGTCAGTTCTTTTGTATCCACATTTCGACCATCTTCCCCCCAACCCTCTTTTTCATCATAAAATAATGAACCGTGTGTGTGTGTGTGTGGGATCAACATGGGTTTCATTTCAATTCGACCTCCATAAACCTAGAAAGGTAAAGGCTAAGCTCTCGTAGGGCTCATGTTTCTCCACAAAAGAGTCCTTTAAAAAAAATACGAGGCTGTCTATTTTCCTAGGGCTTACGGTTGTAATTAAATGCCCAAGGGTGCCACGTCATTTTCTTTCACAAATAGTTTTAATTAAATTAATACTTCTAACTTCAGCATCAGTTGGGTCCAAAAATCTCTTCTTGTTTTAACATAAATCGAGTAACACCATAGTAAATTGATTTAAATATGAAAATTACGTGTTAAATACGTTTAAAAAAAGATAATTCGTGATTTTTTTTTGTTTTGTTTTATGACTAGGAAGAATATGTGGGACTAATGATGGCGTCAATGTCCTGGAAAAAGGAAAGGCATTCATTCAATTACCTATGATATGATTCATTCGCCAAGGCCACGAACCTCCTCCTAAAATCAGGGTTTGCTTTTTCCTTAAATCGTGGCCATAAAGAATTTTTTTTTTCTTCTATTCCCTCCCTCGTGTTCTTCTGCCTCGTGCCTTGAGAAGGTCAGATAAACTAGTATATTTATTTGAGGCTGGTTCAATATTATAGAGTTTTGTAAGAAAATACGGTTAGAATTTATAAAATACCGATAGTTTCGTAAAATACGATTTTACCGTCGAATTGGCGCGTTTTGAAAAGACCTCCTCCATGTATATAGGCAGAAACTCTTGACTTTCTCGTTATAACAAAAGTCACTAACCAACTAAGCTAGATAATTTTTTTTATCTAAATTTGTAAAAGACGGGTTTTGAAAACCCGCCGTTTGTTCATTTAGTTAAAGGGGCGCATTTTTTTTCACCCGACGAATGAATATTTTTTTTAAGTGTCGGTGGAACGGGGTTTTTAAAACCCGCCCCTGCCTATTTATATAGAAAGCGAGTTTTCAAACCCCCTCTTTATATTTTAAGGGGCGTGTAAAACCGTATTTTACGAAATTCGAGTCGTATTTCGTAAATTTTTTTTAAACTAATAATATTTTTATGTAAAACTCAGTATTATATATTGTATACTGTGCGCATGGAACGTCAACAAACTGAACAATGTCGTACAAGTCGATGGGGATGGGGTGAACAGTGGAGCTGCTGCTCTGACAAATTCCAAATAATCTAAAAGTGAAAAATAAAATATACATATATATGGGAAAATAATTAGTAAAAAAAAAAGTGTTTTCCTTCCCCCCTAAAAAAAATACATACCTAATACAATATATGATGTCAGTAGACCGAACAGAAAGGGAAAAAAATCACCATCACCTCTATCTACCGAAACCCAAAATAAAAATATACACCAAAAGGGAGGAGGGGGAGAAATCCCCCACCCAACTGTTTTACCAGAGAAGACAAGTAGAGAGGGAGGGGGGGAGTAGTTGGTTTCAGTTTAGCTTTGTATCAAGGGGAGGAGGCGGAAGAGCTTTGCAAGCCAATGTCGTTGTGCTTCCTAGAAGGGCCAGAGTAAGGAATTGGGATCTCTGCCCTTGGTAAGTACCCGAGGAAGTGACCTATCTCCTCCGGTTGCCTTGGCTTGAACCTGGTGTTGGCCTTTGCTGTTGTCGTCATCATGCTTCTTGAAGATCCTTCGCAATGCCCTACTAAGAAGAAGACGATGATGACCACCATGGATAGTTGTAGTAGTAGGATCTTGATGAGCCTCCAAGGCAAACCCATTTTGGGGAATGAATTGGCAAGTGTGGAGATGGAGGAGGAGGAGGAGGAGCAGGAGGAAGGTGGTCTTGATGAGATTGGTAGAGAAAGAAAGCAGAAAGGGGATAGTGGTGAGGGGGGGAGAAGGTGAAGTTTTTTTTTTTTGGGGGGGGGGGGGGGGGTTAAAACGGGGTTGTGGGTGGTGGGATATGACTTTTTTGAATAGGTCTTTACTTGGGTTCTTGTTTTTATATTATCGTGACATAAGAGCGAAGCACTTATTACTATTTATTTCAGAATAAATTCAGCGTCTGTTAAGAAAGGCATACAACCACCTTCAAACAAATATACATCTCTTCATTTATTCATTCATTCGTTAGAACACATGGACCAAATATCATTTAAAGAGATAATATGTGTAAGATAGGACACCAAATAATTTGTTTTAGCTTGGTCGTTTGCTTCTTTCTTTTTTTTTTTTGGGGGGGGGGGGGGGGTTCGAATTGGCAGGACGAGGTTGGTTAAACGAAGGAATGAGCAAAATTGGCTCGACTTTATTTTTTATCAGACTTTTAAAAATTATTTTCTCAAAATTTGTATTTTAAATATTTTATGATTACTTTAAAAGTGTTAGCATTTCAATGGTGTAAACTATATTCGACGTCGGAAAAAAAAAGTAAAGTAGAGCATATAAAGTCCAACGAGCTCTTCGCTCTACAGTTAGGGCTCGATCAAATGATAAAATATTGATTTTATGTCCAAATTTAGTATTTTTTTTTTATAATTTTAGAACCACAGGTCGATATTATTCCTCTCATATAAAAATTAAAACGTGGAATAATGAAAACAGGCGTACAACGTAATAATTAAATCATAAAAAAATTAAAATATTTATTTAATAAAACTTTCAATGGTCATAAAAAAGTCTAAGCCGAAAAAAAGAAGTGGGAGAGGGAGAACAGTGTGTCGAGCCGAGGCGTGGGGAGTGATGAAATTGCAGTCTGGTTTTGCCTTTTTGCACTGTGTAACTCTCTCTCACTTCACTTTCCCCCCCAACTCCATGTATCTACGCCACCACCACCCACACGGACCCCAAAATTGAATGCCCCCCTCCCCCCACCCCTACTTGTTACTTATTGCCGACCTCCTTCGAGTCGCATCATCATCTACAAATTTCAATCTACGCAAATTCAACGACTATTTTTTCACTCCACATGTCTGGTTGCTCCTCCAATTTGGATGGATACAGTCTACAAAAAGAAAAAATGAAAATTTCAAAATTTTATAGTAACAATTTTAATAATTAAATAAAACTCTGTTAAAGTATGTGATCGGATTATAATTTTTAGAAGATGGATAACCTTAATGGAAGTTAAACATAAATATGGGTGCTTGAAGAAATGTTTGTACAAGTGCGCTACAACATGATTAAAAAAAAAAGAAATAATTGGATCGACATTTCCGTCGATTTCATGGCGCAATCGGTTTGTTTACGATTTTAGAGAAATATTCTCTTCTATAACAAATAGACAAATAGTTAAGTTAAAAAAAAGTTTATTTAGAAAAATTTATCGTGAAATAGATTAATTTCTAAAATTCCTCGAATAATATCCCTAAATCGATATAAAAATTCGATATTAACACATATTTGGCAAAATATTCCATCAAAAAGGAAGTTATTTCGAAACAAACGTCCTGTCTGTGTGGCAAAGAGGGATCAATTTTATGGGACTTCAGGAATATCAGTTTTATCGTGAACAAAACAATCGCAGGCATAATTCGTATCGGGTCCATTACGCAGACACACGTGCAATGAGGACGAGGCTGCGAAAGTTATATATATAATCCGATAAGAAGTACTTCCTTTCACGGGAGATGAAGGGAAACATTTACACGGTACTTGCTCACTCATTCTTTAACTAATGGTATTAACAACTGGACTTTCTTTTTATTATTTATTTTTGTAAGGGAACACTTAAAAATCAATCAACACACGAGCAAGCACTAAGGTCTACATCGAGAGGAAGAGGAGGGTGTTTTGCATCATATCATATCATATCCCACCTATCGAATCCTTTTTTTATTTAATCATGCCAAAGTTTTTGTACACTGTCTTCTCAACTGGAACCCAAATTATTTGACTGGGGATGCTTCCTTTAACCGCTTGTTGTAAAATTAAAGTATCTGCCACGTACTTTTTTAAATTCCTTTTTCGCCCGCCCATAAGAAGTAAGCTGAGAGCCTCCTCGGTCATTGTGTTCTCAGCTTTGCTTCTGAATCTGGGAATAATTTTCCATCCCCATTACATAAATTTCAAATCTCCCTCTTCCTTATTTAAGTAGAATTTTATAACTTTAATCAAAGTTAAATGTTTAAAAAGTTCTGGATGACCTTAAGTTTATTATTAATTTTTTATTTTTCCCTTGTCATGTTACACTATTAGGAGTGGGGAGGGGGTGTCTCTATCCAAAAGGGCGGATTCTAAGTCTTAAAAAAAGAAAATTTACAATGTGTTTGAAAATTTTTTGTTTCAGTCAGGAAAGTAACTCGCTGCTGCTACAAGCAACGAGATATAACATTTAAAATAAGCTCGTTATTTTATTATAGAAATTCGTTACTTGTTTGAAAAAAATTAAATTTATTCCTTTTATGAAAGGAGTAAGTTATTACTTTAAGTATCTACTTATTTCTTATTAAAATAAAGGGATAATAAAACAAACGAACTTCCTTCCTGTCAAGTAAAGGGTCAGATAAAATTAAAAGAAAAAATTAATAAAGTAGTTGGTTGAAGTAGCGATAAACTTCTTGCTGTATTAAAATTTACTATTTAAAATAACGATTTTAATTATAATAAAATCGTCACTTCAAACAATGATTTCATAGTGAAAAACCTAAATAATTAGATAAAACAATAACCTTTTTTATGAATGGAAATCGCTTATTTAAGTAACAGATAATGAAATTTTTTAAAACTAATTACAATCCTCGTCTAAAAGGAGCATAACCAAATTCGTCTGATAAAAAGGTCACACAGCCTCACATCTCGAAGAAGAAAGACCAACAAGACTATAATTTTTCTTTCTTTCTCTGAAGACCGGGGGGACGGACGCATTTGCTCTGAGACACACAGCCAAAAGATCACTAAACTCTAATAATGTCGTTGTCAGGGGGGGTGGGGTCGTGATTGTTTATGGGTGTTGTGATCTTGATGGATCACACGCCCTCCCTATTGGAAACCACGACAAACCCGCAACACGACAAACGTAGATTTTAGCTGTCCCCCAATTTGGAAAAAACTTCCAACTCTATTTCACGACGTGTCATACAATTATTTTACGTGTGACATCAATTATAACGACGCCCGAAAATCACATCACACGTCAACTTTATGGATTATTGGGATTCGGATTGGTTCGAGGAATTCAAGCTCCTTTTTTTTTTCTAATATAATATCTATAAAGTTTGGCCAAAGAGTTGAGGGGAGAGTTTGCAAATTGGGTTTGGTAATCCGTTCTTATCACACACTCATATCCCCTATAATCTAATTATTTGTCCCTTTTCTTTTTCTCCTCCTTCTCCCTAGTCATTCTCCCCCATGGGTCGTTTCCAAGTCATGTTTGACGTGAGAAGATGGGTCGTACGAGGGTCGTTCATACTTCCTTTTCTTTCTTTCCTTCTTTTTTTTTTTTTTAAAAAAAAATAAAGATTTCATGGTCATTTCTTTAGATTTTGTACTTAAAGAGAGACAATCATGGACATTTGGCGAGTGAACTGTTTGAACGACAAGTCAGTTTTTTTTTCCCGAAAGCCCTATAGGAATTTTGACCAAACGATCACGGTTAGATCAAATTAGTTTGAGGTCATCTTCTGTGCTATGAGTAAAGGGGAACCAAGGAAAATTAACACACTAAAGACTTCATGAATTTCATGGGTGATATGATCCAACGCCGAAATGGGATTATTCGTACCCCGCAATAACTTAATAAGATTCAAGAAATTTGAACCGAAGGCGAATTGGGATAAGTTATTTTGACTAGGACTCGTCGTGGTCGTCGTTTTATATGAAATGTCTAGGTGAAGTAAGTCAAAGGATTCGTAGTCGTAAAACATCAATTTAAAACTAACACATAAACTTAGTCGTAAGCGTAGGAGGCGAAGTACATATGGGAAGAAGAGCCCGAATAAAAAAGTTCAAGTTATCAAATATTTCTCGTACTTATTAATATTTTTCTGATTTATTCTAAACTTCCAAAAATATCATCATATAACTTGAACTTAGGACGTTAATTCACCCTTATCCTCCGTTAGCCCAGTAGTAACGGAATCTAATTTGGCACCCACGAGGCCACTAACTCCGTTATCAGGGGTACTTTAACTCTTTTGCCCCAAATCGGGAAGAAATCTCAAAAACAGGGGATCTCAATTTTCTTCAACCCTAAAGACGAGCTCTCTCGTTAAATTTTCCTTTGATTTTGAAGTTAATGCTCACTCTGTCTCGAATCCATCACGCCAAGGTAGAAAGCTCATATCCGATTAGTGTTGATAGTCTGTTGGTGTTGTTAGTCCAGTGGTCAATGGTGAGTGATAGATCTGGTGTTGTTCGTCCATTGGTGAGTGATAGCTGTGTCCTCTAATATGAGTTTCGAAATTGTCCACGTTGAACCCAGCAAGCCAAGGTAGGAAGATCTCGTAGCCGATTGTGTGGGTAATCTGGTGGTGTGAGTGGTCCTTTATGTTATTCAAATATTTGTTTTTTGACAAGGCGTGACCCAAGCTGTTGCATATACTTGTAGGAATGTTTGGACATGGAAAAAGTATTTCAAGCAAAAGAAATGAAATCAATAATAGTAGCATCAGCTCGAGTCGACAAGTCCAAGAAAGGACATGTTATTACTACTGTGGGTTGGAATGTCCTCTAAAGATTGCACAAAATGCGAAAAACAAAGGAAGGAAATATTTTGGTTGTCCTTGTTTTAGAGATGCAGATGGTGGGTGTGGGTTCTTTGTATGGAGGGATAACATTACTGGAAGCGAGTATTCAAAGACAACGGTGGGTGCTGTCAAAGATGATTCATCTCTGAAAGTAAAATTATTGAACGCGCAAATAGAGTTGATCAAGGCAGAAGCTAAAATAGAGATCCTTAAATCTTATGATAATAGATATATGCTTTTGTGTTATATTTTAAGTTGGGAAATCTTTGTTTTAGCTTTGGGAATGGGTAAACTGTTGTAATCTTTGTTTTTGTTATGATTTAAGTTGTGTAATCTTTGTTTTAGCTTTGGAAATGGGTAATTTGTTGTAGGATATCAAGTAATTGTAATGATTAACTGCCTGTAAACTTTATATTGTGGAATTGAATGCAACCACAATTACTGATTTCAGCCACATTACTTTCAAATATAATTACAAATACCCAATTTACAAAAACGTTGACAGGGGATTACTTTCAGCCACACTACTTCCCAACTTTCAAAAAGGTTCCAACTAACAGAATTATTCTCAGACATAGTTAGCAAGCCTAAACCCAACTAATAAAATAGTTCCCAGACATATTTGACAGAGGTTCTTCATCGAACTTCAACAATTCCTAGATGTTGAGTAAAGATCATTGAAGGTATTGCTTCCTTGATTATCACACGACTCTTGCGTGCAAGGATTTTCCAGGTTGGCCTGTGTGTAAGGAATTTCCATCAGGTTGGCATGAGATTGATTTACTTGTCCTCTACCCCTTGAGCTCCCTCTTCTTCTTCCTCTTCCTATACCCCTTGAAGTCTGAGTAGGTTCGATCAGCAAAGCAGCCTAGCATTCCACAACAAGATCTGTTAGTGACTATTTGGAAGAAGAGAAATAACATGAACAAGTACTTGCATTGGTTGGCTGTCTTTCACATCATTTCTTATTATGACCATATTCATGACACTTGATACATCTCATCTGGACCAATCCACATTATCATATTCGTATCTTATTATGACCATATTCATGACACTTCCTCATCCACATTATCATTACTATGATCTTGAACAAACTTCACCCCATCCACCTCTTCCTCCTCCTCATGTTCTAAATGGTCACTATCATTTCTTTCTTCTCCCTCTCTGTACACATCCACATATTTTGATTCTAATAACAATGCAACAAGCTCACTAACTTCATCATCACTTCTAATTTCTTTAAGACCTTTCGCTAGGATAATACCAGGTCTTGTAAACCATATTCTAGTGGGATCATATCTACATGCTCTAGCCAAACTCACGATAATAAAATACCTTATCTTATCTACATCCACATCGTCAAATTTATTTGTTTTACCACCAATGTATCTAACCCGACCGGATAAATTTAGCCTACCACCGACATGAAAGATCAAGGTACCGCGACTTTCATCCATCTACCACTAGTTCAAACAATCCCAACTCAACCAAGGAAGGGTTCGTTGACGAGTCTAGAATTAGCCAAGGATTGGGATTAGTAAATAGGTTCGTACCATCTGTGAAAATGATGGTCAGTTGATGGGTGTGTCGATGGAGACTTGTCTTCCACAACTTCTCTTCTCCTGGACAACAATGGGTACGGGGGGAGGGATTCAATCGAAGACTTTCTTCTCCTAATTAGAACCCTAATTTTCTCCACTTTTGTTCACTGCTTGCAAGTTGAGGGGAGAAGGGGGAGGGGGGAGAATGAGCGTTGGACGAAAATACCCCTGATAACGGAGCTAGTGGCCACGTAGGGCCAGATCAGATTCCGTTACTACTGGGGCTAACGGAGGATAAGGGTGAATTAACGTCCTAAGTTCTGGTTATATGATGACATTTTTTGAAGTTTAGGATAAATCGGAAAAATATTAGCAACTACGAGATATATTTGATAATTTCACCAATAAAAAATGATGAACATGAGACATGATTACAAGTGGAGGGAGTAAAAGGCCCAAAAACAATGAGCGGGCAGGTCCATTAGTGGGTGGATCGATAAATGATTTTCCTAACCAAATCATTAGAAAACCGACAAAGCTAAAAATTTATTGGTATAATATCCATTAATTACATAAAATACCCAACAAGTTATCTTGCAATAATAATAATAATAATAATAATAATAATAATAACAACAACAAGTCACACACACTTGTATAAACGGAGGAAGAAAGGGAAAAATAATACGATAATATCGAAACTATTATGAAACTTTCTGTTTTGTCAAAAACTTAGTTTGTTATACGAGTTTAGGCCAAATTATTAAATATATCCTAAACTTTTGGCACTTTTTTCTGATTTAGCATAACATTTGAAAAATATCCTCTTACATCCTAACGTTGCGCCGTTATTTCTATTATATCCTCCGTTAGCCGTCCCCGCTAACGGAGTCCTACGTAGTGCTAACGTGACAATTAACGTCGTTAATGCCACATTTTATCTATTTTTTCCTCAGGCTAAATTATCAAATATATCCTAAACTATATCACTTTTTTTTTTTAATTTAGCCTACAATTTGAAAAATATCCTCTTGCATCCCAATGTTAGACTGTTATCTCTATCATATAATCCGTAGCCGTCCTCAATACGAACAAATATTGTAATAGATTTTTTAGCTATTATGAACAAATGGTAGTTGTTCTAATTAGAGTTAAAGTTAAATGTTTTAAACATATTCGGGATTACTAAAATTTCATGACATGCCCACACAAACACATTGTCATCCATTATCTAAGCAAACACACGGTCATTATCCAAGCAAATAATACTGTATAAGTATGTCAACATTGTTATACAAATGCACAACTCCAAATCAACATTATTGAGATGTCAACTTTTTTGGGTTGGGAGTTGAGGGTTAGGGTGGGATATTGGTTGGGGATTAAGGGTCGGGGTGAGATTGCGGTCGGGTGCCGGTGTAGGATTGGTCGGAAGTATGATTAAAATATTCGTTAAGAGTGAGAATAAAATATATTTGGAGCTTTATTCGGGGTTTATGGTTCAATTTGAGAAAAAATAGATTAAATGTGGTGCTGACAGCATTAATTGTCGTAACGTCACGCAGGACTCCGTTGGCGTTGACCGCTAACATAGAATATAATGAAGATAATGGCTCAACGTCGAGATGTAAGATCATATTTTTCAAATGTTAGGCTAAAATAGAAAAAAAATGTCAAAGTTTAGAATATATTTGATAATTTATTATGGAGAAAAATAGATTAAACGTGGAGTTGACGACGTTAACTGCCATGTCAGCGCCATGTATGACTTCGTTAGTGGGGACGGCTAACGGAGGATATAATTGAGATAATGGTCCAACGTTGGGATGTAAGAAGATATTTTTCAAATATTAGGCTTAATCGGAAAAAACGTCAAAGTTTAGGATATATTTGAGTATTTGGCTTACGAGTTTATTATTAACTTTTGGTGATTAATTTTTTATAGCCCGTTGCGGACGAAAGCCGTTCATTTTCTGACATGTAATTAACGGTATCCACCGTGTCACCCACCCGTTTTCTTGGTTGTTACATACACCTGGAGGCCAAACACAGGTTTTCAAATTTTTTTCCTTTCCTTTTTTGCCAAATCTCTGCCCTATTCGCCTAATCGCTCCGATAGCCTTAATTGGAGTGGAGGCACAATAATCGCACAAAGGCAAGTAGGAGGAAGACGGGGGGCCTAGGGTGGCGAGGTAGTGGAGACGCATTAAAGCTTAGGGCTTAGTGAGAAGGAGCAGAAGAAAGGAGGTCCCCCACCCACGAGAAAGTATGTCTGTGACTTTATACCTTCGACAGTGTCTGTAGTTTAGGGTTTAGATAAGTTGAGCTTAAAATGTGGTTGTTGCCCTACATAAAAGGCGACCCACATTTCCTTGAATCCGTATGTTGGCGGGAGGATGTGTCTTTATGGCTTAGGTTCGTGTGTTGGGGTTAGGGGGTAAAGTTTGCCGATGTTGATAGGATATTTCAAGATTCTGGGCTTATGAAGGTGGAAAGAATGTGGTATGGATTTCCAGGAAGTAGTTTATTATAGGCAAAGAATATCTTAGCAAATAAGGATGTTATAAAAATGGTAAGTGAATGTGAAGGTGGGAAAGCAAATATTTACTTCGAAGGTGATGAAGGGGGTGTTAGTGAGATTGAGTTGGATTCACAATCTAACGAACCCGAATGTAGTGAGGAAGGAGGAAATAAAGCTGAATTTGATAATTTGGAAGATGATGGGGAAGATGTCAGGACTGGTGCTGAGGAGGCTGATTTGGTAGAGGCGGATCAAGATAGGGATGAAGGTGAGGGTTTTGAAGAGGAGGATGAAGAGGTTGGTGATGATGAAATTGATGTGGTAGTGGATGAAGTTAGAGGTGATGAAGGTGAGGTGGATGAGGGGAGAGTTAGGGAAATGGTTGGTGTAGGCATTGAGTCCGAATATGAGACAAAGTGATGAAGAAATTGTAGATGATGATGATTGTTCAACTAGGTGAAAGAAGAAAGAAATCGATACTGGTGTTTAGTGACTACAACCCCCAATGTGATCACAAGAGAATAGAGTGGAAAGTTGGGAAGTGTTCCGAAACAACTAACCAACTTCATAGGGCTGTTCAAAAGTATGCTATTGCCAATGAATTTAACATAAGATGGAAAAGAAGTACAAAAAATAGACAAGAAAGTATTTGTGTTAAAGTATTTGTATTTGTGACTTGACTTTATCGACTGGGTTGTGCACAACGTTCAAAAAATCATTCGTATGGTTTGACGCTTTGCGGACTGGTTTATTAGAGAGGTGTAGACCTTTCATTGGATTTGATGGAACATTTGTTAAGAATAAATGTGGTGGGATTCTGTTAAGTGTTGTGGGGTGTGACAGCAATGAAGGTATGTTTTCCATTTCTTGGGCTGTTGTGGAAGGTGAAAATTATGAAACATGGACATGGTTTCTGGAGTTGTTGTTCAAACTGCTCGAGGTTGGTTCTGGTAACGGCTATACATTCATAAGCGACTAACAGAAGGTATGATGTGCCTTTTTAATGTGTTGTTATGTTTTATCCATTGTTATTTGATTGTCATTGTTATATTGATCGTCGATGTTATCCATTTCATTAAGGACCACTTAATGCAATAGCAAATGTGGCTCCGAATGCTGAACATAGAAATTGTGCAAGGCACATATATCAGAACTGGAAGGTTAAATATAGGGGTTGTTCTTGAAAACTTGTTTTTACAAGGCTGTAAAGAGCACTAATCAGATGGATTATGCAAATGCTCTAAAGGAGATGAGGGAAGGGCGCGATCGGATGCCTGGATTAGTGAGACTGTGGAAGATTTCCTGAAGCAATGACTTGGCCATTTTTGTAAAGCACTTTTTAGAAAATCAAGTAAGTGCACAACTGTCACAAACAACATGTGCGAGACCTTCAATTCTTATATAATTGTGGCTCGACGATTGCCTATCATTGATACGTTGGAAAGAATTCGTTGTTTCTTGATGGTTCGCCAAGTTCAAGAAAAGAAGAGTCATTGTGGAAGCCATGACATATTGCAGCCAAATATCACGAAAAAAATTGAATTGCTAAAAGAAAGTTCAGGTAGGTATGTGGTCAAACCTTCTCTAGCTGAGCGATTTGAGATATCAGTGGCTACTTCTGAAAAGGATGGGTACCATGTAGATTTTAGTAGAAGATCTTACAGCTGTAACTTTTGGGAGTTGTATTCTTTGTCTTGCCCGCATGTCGTTGCTTGTATAAACAACCAGAAAAGGCCAGTAGAGGATTACGTTTATTCGTGTTTTAAGATAGATTCATATAGGAAGGCCTATGACCATATCTTGGAACCACCTAAAGGAGTTAAGTTTTGGCCAAGAGATGATTTGGAGCCAATCAAGCCGCCACCATACAAGAAACTTCATGGAAGACAAAAAAAGCATAACAGGAAAGTTAGCAAGGAGGAAGAGCCTAAAACTTCATCACAGCCACTTGGAGTTTCAAAGCTATCCAAAAGAGGTGTTGCAATGAAGTGTTCTTCATGCGGTGTTTACGGACACAACAAAAGGACTTGCAAGGGAAATTGATATTCATTGCATCAAGTTGATGCTCCACAATCCCAAGAATAAGGTATTACACATATGCCATTAAGTTGCGATCATTCTTATGTTACACAAAATAAAATCATTTTTTATGTTGCACAGTTTCAGGTAAAGTAATACGTGTGACGTGCAAACTATGTGGCCAGCAAGGACATAATAAGAGGACATGTCAACGTAGAAGCATAGCTACAACAGATGCACCTCTGGCTAAAGAGGGAAGGGACGACCAATGTTTTGAAACTTTGGCCAGATGCACCTCTGTTTGTTGTTGGCCCTACTTTTGTTGTTGGCCAAACTGTTAGGCTATATTTGTTGTAGGACAACTGTTAGGCTATTTTTGTTGTTGGCCAGACTATTTTTGGAAGCTATCTGAATGATAATGCAAAGGGTATCATTGATAATACTTCACAAGGCAAGTTATCAGGATAATAATCAGGAAAATAGAATAGATAATATTATCCCATAATAAAAATACCAAATGCATAATATTATGTAGACTATTATCTCCTAACTAACAAAAAAAGTACTAGAATATTTCCAATAGTGCAACTACAATGCTTCGCAAGGCTATCAATTCAGTCTTCAGTTTAGCTATCCTCTGCTCTACTTGTTGATCATGCATTTTAACTTTCTTCAACTTCTCAATCATGGCTTCCAGCTTCTTAGTATGATCTTTTTTAAAATCATACTTGTTTTGCAGCAATTCCATCCTATCCTCTAACATCTTCTTCAATTTGACGAGCCGTACTATGACTTCTTTTTGCCTATCAGGAAAGTCCTCATCCATTCACTCGAAATAGCCGCAATTATCCTCCTGTTATTAACACAACACCCATAATTGACTTTTAAATCCAGAATAGCCACAAATTCAACCAACAACGACGTCAAATACTACCTTTCAGGAATAACAGCGCATGAATCGACGGCTTGGGTTCTTATTACTCCAAGAAGTGTATAAGACCACCCTCCTACTGTGCAAGCAAACACGCCCACCCACACTCGAGCTCGACACCCCAGATCTAACGGAGGTTTCATTGTAAACTCCTTTACTCATTTTCAATCAAAGGCTTCGACAATGCGCCTCCATTCCGATTAGGGATTCGACGATGCGCCTCCACCCCGATTAGGGCTTCGACCATCAGGGATTCAGAGATTTGGAAAAAAAGAGGAATATAAAATGAAAACCCGTCTTCGGCCTTCGCTTTTGAGGTGTGTGTAACAGCCAACGTGGAAAACGGGTGGGCGACACTATGGACACTGTTATTTACAAGTCAGAAAATGGACGGATTCCGTCCGTAGCGGGCCATAAAAAATTATACATCGGAAGTTAATGATAAAATCGTATAGCAAACTAAGTTTTTGACGAAACAGAAACTTTTGTAATAATTTTTGGTATTATCGTATATTAAAAAAACAGGTAAAAATGAGGAAAACAACAGAGAAATAAATTGGGTTGGGGTCTTTTTACTTTGGAACCGAGCAAGATTATGTCTTTATTTTTGCCTCAGAGGGAGACAAATGTTTCGTCGGCCATGTGAGGTGTGAGGGTGTCGTCCTTGTAACATAAACTACCCGTAGAATATAAAATTGGAAAAATATACGATAATATCACTCGTATACTGGCCACACGAGCCAGGGAGGTGCTCCCGAGTATCATAGGTTCGGAGCAGTCGGCGTTTATACCCAGACGACACATTGTAGATAAAATCATAGTGGCACGTGAGCTTATCAGGGGCTATCATACGGAGAGGAGTCCCCCGCGGTGCGCATTGAAGATAGACATCCGGAAGGCATATAACTCGGTCGAGTGGGATTTTCTACGGGTGGTGTTGGAATGCTTCGGATGTTGTGGCTAGCTTTCCGTGGAGGTGGTCTGCTATTACTCAGTTGTTGTTCCCGCCGGCTGGAATCACACTTCGGAGGCATTTTTCTTTTACCCAGATATTAGGAGGATACAATTTATTACCTGTGGATGGAGCGGAACAAGCGCAGGTTTGGTGAGCGTTTGGTGCCTCCTAGGACATTTGCCTCATTTATTCTTTCTTCGCTCCTTCGGACGTAGTGTGATTTCTTTATTTAGTTACAGGTGTTGCGTTTTTTTATTTCCGGGGGTATACCCCCGTGATCTTTGTACATACTATTTTTGGGTTATAGATTATTACTTATAAAAAAAACTTTTATTTTTGTCAAAATCTTTTTTTACTATACGATATTATCATTATCTTTAGGGTTGTTATTTTTATGGCCATTCGCTGACGGATTCTGTCGAACCGCTGACGTGGAGTATTGGTGGCTAACGTCACCAGTCCAGTCACAAACAAGGGTAATGTCTAGTCAGCCACTTATTTCTACGTAGGCAACCAATAAGGATTAGTAAAGGCACATGCAGACGGTCTCATTCTAATCCCTAATCGCGCCAGAAGGGTTCCCATCACGCCCTTTGTTGAGACCCAAAGCGCTGAAGGATCTGGGTTCCATAAGTCAAGGTAAGTGAGTTTTTCCATCGATTTAGAATAAGCGAAGGAGGTTGCAATGAAACATCTGTCTGATCTGGGCTATCGAGCTCGATTGTTGGCAGCCGTGTATGTCTCCACGTCAAGAGGGTAGTGTTGTACACCTCCTGGAGCAAAAGAAACTCAAGTCGTCGGTTCATACGTTGTTCTTCATGGAAGGTAGTATTGAAAGTCCTTTTTTGGTTGAATTGAATGTCTGTGACTGTTAACTGCAGTTTATGGGTGCTGTGTGTTGATTTAGGAGGATGACTATGGCCATTTCGAATGGATGGATTAGGACTTTCTTGATCGGTAAAAAGAAGTCATCCTACGGCTCGTGGAATCGAAGAAGATGTTGGAGGATAATATAAAATCGCTGCAAGACAAGTTTGAATTTAAAGAATAGCAAAGTAAGAAGCTGGAAGTGAAGATTAAGAAGCTGAAAGTTAAAATCCATGATCATCAAGATATTGAACTGAAGATGGCTAAGATGAAGGCTGAGTTGTCTGCCTTGCGCACTGTTGTTGCAGTTATGGGGATAATATTGTGCTATTGGTTTTTTATTTAGGGTGAATATTTTAGTTTAGATTATGTTTTCCATGTGTAATTTAGTTTGCGTATTTGAGGTTAGATACTACTATATGGAGATTTTCTGTTGAATGGTGAATGTTAATACAATGTTAATTGTGTCACACAGAAGGTTCCAAAGATGGACCATTTTTT
Organism: Melastoma candidum; assembly: GCA_023653495.1. Lineage (NCBI taxonomy): Eukaryota > Viridiplantae > Streptophyta > Magnoliopsida > Myrtales > Melastomataceae > Melastoma > Melastoma candidum. The sequence continues at coordinate 11,610,335 of CM042885.1, read as the reverse complement.
ATACAATAGTTGGCCACAAAGAATGTTGAAAAAACAACTTACATAATATCCCAAATCCTTAAACAACCTACATAGTCCAAATGAACAAGTTTCAAAATAGCACCGAGTACATAACAACAGTTGACATCCTTAAATCACTGACTCCTCAACAGCATCTGTTGTTGTGCTTCTACGTCCGCATGTCCTCTTGTTATGACCTTGTTGGCCACACTGTTTGCAGGTCACACGTGTATGTCTACCTGAAACTATGCAATATGAAAATTAATGTTATTTTGAGTGGCATAACAATGAGATTAATGTAATATCCGATTCTTGCGATAGCGGAAATGAACCTGTTGTTCCTGTTGCTGCTGCGAAGGTCCTTCTCCCTTGTAAGTTGTCGCGGGTGGATCCCGTTTCCGGTTCCATCTAAAATGGATATCCTCTGTTGATGATAAGACTTCGGATTTTGAAAACGTGTTGGAGTCACCACTAACTTATTTTAAGTTCAAGTTAGAAAAACTATAGAGATTCGTTTAGGTTCGAGAATTAGGGATTACTAAAATGCAACATCACAAAGAAAATGGAGGCGTTAAAATTATGTGTTTCTGAATACCTGAATTTATTAAGGCTTGGTTTTGAAAAGGAATTGTTTGACATTAAAAATGATCTCAAGCTCATCAATGCTTAAAATGTCTATGTGAATCATTTTTTAAAAGAAAGAATTATTCATTAAAAAATACTTTGGACAAAACGCAAGAAACATAGCATGATTAATGCCCTTGACAATTTCTAAGCCGAAATGAATTCGAGGGAGAACCGGTTATGGGATGAGCGAGATTGGTACTATTTCTCGTCTCCCTTAACGCACCCGTTAGCTTTGTATCTTTCGATGCTGTTTTAAAATAGGTTTACAGCGAACCTGGCAAACCGCTGATGCCGTACGTTAGTGAGTGTAAAGCCGTCTTCTGGGGGTTTTGATCTTCAAGAAACCAAATAATCCCTCGAAAGATTTGATCTGCAAGCACGCCCCCGGAGTGTCTGCGTATAAACAAAACGATGAAGTAAACCGTTCAAGAAGAAATAATTTAAGTTTTTAAAACACACGAAATAATTTATCATTTCAAAGTGATTTTAAAATAATGAGACGCGCACTGAATAAAAAAATAATTTAAAGAGAAAACACTGTTACGTGGGTTTAATTTTAGGGCTTCGTTATGATTTCCAATATAGCAAGGTCAACATAATTTTGACAAGTTAACAATTCATTTTACTCTTAAAAGAATCATTTCACCGGACAATATTTCAACAAATCCCCAAAGCAAGAAGAGAGGAACAAAGAATGTCTCACCCTTGGAACCGTAACTTACTGTTGAAATTAGCGTCATCGCAGACGATGTTTGGCCGATTGGACGGAGACGACAACGATGACCCTAAGGAAAGTGGATCGGCGCAAGCGGTTGAAGTTGACATCGAACCGCAGTCGAAAAGTTCTTCGTCTGACTAAGGTAAGATGTCAAGGATTCCGCCAAACTCTAGGCAAGGTTGCCGAGGCGGTTTGTGTTAGTGTGTGCACATATGTGCCAAGACACTTTGTAATATATGTGAATAGTTGTTAATAAAGGCAAGTATTTATTGTTTATTAATTACTTTTCTGCTCGTAATTAACTTTACGGTAAAGTCCCATAAATTGATTAATCTAAAATTGTCCTTGATCAGATAGATGTTTAGATGGGACATAAACATCTAGATCAACGCCAAGTATAACTTAGGTCGAGTTTGACCAAGGGATGGATGTTCAAGTAATACTCGGGGGTGCCTAAGTTTAGGGTACACTGTACACGACCCGTTTATAGAGAATATCACATATTAAGCGTCATTGGTCACTTCTCTTGTTGAACGAGTGTAACTGATCTCCTGACTTGAGACTTCAATTTATTCTATGCGTGAAGTTGTCCACTTTGATGCCGTTAAAAGCAGTATTTAATCGGATTGTGAGTAACACGGTTATTGGGTGTGCAGCGAAGCGTAGAGAGGATAATGTTGAGTCAATATAGGATTCATCGCTCTCTTGGATTAGAGAGTTGACATCCTGGCCTCTTGATTGAGATATTAGTGATTTTAAACATACGGCCGTGGAGGAATGTTTATCATTCAAGTTAAGAATTATTATATCTCAGAAATCAAGTAAAACGATTAATTCAGTGATGACACATAATGCAATGCATTAATCAGGATGTCGGTGAGATGAAGAGATTGAATTACACAGAAATCGGTTCATAGTGGTTTTGGTTCATGACCAATATTTTATTACGTTGGGTGACTGAAAACTGTTGCTAGATGGTTACCTCAGTCTGTGTATGGATGTACATTGCCTTCGTATATAGAACCTAAAGGGTCGCACGCAAAAGCACGTAGACACGGACATTGTTATTTAATTCTAATGAATATTAGAATTAAAAGTATAAATTTTAGAATTAAAATTTGTTGGACTACAAATTTATTCTGAAATATCGGAAGCAACAAATCCTAGTATTGGATTTAAATTGATCAAATTTGTCTGATTTATAATAATATAATTATATAATTAATTATATTATATAAATTAATTATAATAATATATATAATTATAATATTATAATCTTATTTTCTACTATACACGTGGATTTTAGTCAAATTGATAGAATCGTAGCTTTGCTACGTAATCCTAAGGCGGTGTCCATTTTAAGAAATAATAATTGCCTATGGCATAGCTTTGCTACTTGGCATGCTGCAAATTAAATTTTAGTTGACAAAATAGAAAGAAACTTACATTATAAATAAAGCAAAAGGAAGAACAAAAACACGTAGAAAACACAATCAAAATATTCGGCCACAGAAAAGGGGAGCCAAAGTGAAGGAATTGGAATCGGCTGAATAAAACGCAAGGCTTCCGAGAGTTTTAGCAAAAAAGCACTCGAGATTGAGCTTGAGGCATTCGTCGAACGTGTGCGTGGATACTTCTAGAGGAGTCACGGTTGGGACTCTCGAAGATCGTCTTATCCGCAACGCTCGTTGTTTCCGAATAACAAGGTAGGAGTTATTAAACTCATTTTATTATTCGATTTATACGTATCACATAGATTCGAGTTATATTTCGGATATAATTTTCGAAATAAGCTACCGCTGCGCCCGGTGGAAACCTTACAGTTTGCACTGAATAGCGTGGGGCAAGTCTTGAAAGAAAACGGACATCCACTCGAACCATCCTAGTCAGATTCTCGCATGGACAGATTTGAATCACGGGTGTAGGATCTGAATCTTAGGCAAATTGGGACCGTCGAGATTCTCACATGGACATATTTGAATAGCGGGGGTAGGAGCTGAATCTGAGGCGAATCGGGACCGTTGTTGTTGATGTTAGGATGGCCATGACTACTGTTGTCGGTGTTGTCGAGGATGATCGAGGTACAAACGAGGTTCTTGTTGCGTCCGTGATCGAGTAGATTATGAGCGAAGGGCGCTGTTGCTGGTAAGAGCGATGTCGGGGTGTTGATTAAGAGAAAAGGAATCTTCATATCCATCAAGGTAGGAGGAAATAAATGTTGAGGTGAAGTGGGGCTCGCTTGGGACTGGAACCAGGGGATGGCGTTGTTAAGTTCACTAAGTCGATGCTCATTTGTTCTCCTTTTTTCGATGTTTGTGTGCTCCTGTTTCTCGGATACGGATAACTCGAGATGAGTAGCATGTGATTCCAACGAAAGTGAAATCATCACTACAAAAGGTCGAAAACACCTGGATTAAGACGAAACCAAAACACAGGCTAGGTTCGGTAGGGTGTTAGACACTAACGCCTTTACTACCTTTGTGCTGGAGGATCAGAAAACCGTCTGGATGTCGTTCAGAAAAACTCTTTTCTGCCAGCCTTTACAAGTAGAACGTCATCCCTTCTTATAACTTTTAGGTTATTTTTTTTTTCACTTTTTGATTATTTGTTGGGATTTTGATTTGATCCCCTTTTATTTTGGTGAGTTTTTTTCTTGGCAAAAAAAAATGGGTAACAACAGTTGCCCCTCTTTGTGAGGACATCTGACAATTTTTAGTAAGCACTTAACCGGATTGAATGTGACGTCGCGTTTGTTAGTAAATGGTCAGACGAATGGCGTCGCGTTTGTTAGTAAACGCTTAGCCGAACTGGAAGTGGTATCGTGTTTATTAGTAAACACTTAACCAAATGAAAGGTATCGCGCTTGTTAGTAAGCGCTTAACCAGATTGAATGTGACGTCGCGTCTATTAGAAAACGCTCAGTCGAGTGGCTTCGAGTTTGTTAGTAAACGCATAGTCGAAAGGTGGTGTCATGTTTAGAGAAACACTAAACCAATATGGATAACTGGGAGTGGTGTCATAAAAAAACTTGGATGTACTGAAGAGGAACATACCTTAACTATGAGGGTCTGGATCTCGAAATCTGGGGTCATCTTGAGGTTGTTTGCTTCTCTCATGTGCATCTCTTATAGCAAGTGCTGATTACGGATTATATGAATGCAAGATGTCTCATGTGCTTGTGCATTTTGTTTTTTCGAAAAGAGGAACACTTATGTGATAGAGGGTAAAGAAAGGTCTTCCTTGCATTTCTCAAGGCTCACTCAAAGGATCTTTTCATGCCATCGGAGTGGAAATTTCGATTCCTTTGAAATGAATACTCAGGTGCTAGTCGAAAGAGACTTTGATTTTGGTTATAATGCAGGCTTGGTGTAAGACCGTATTTATAGAAGGCTTAATCTTTTAAGAAAGAAGACAAGTCAAAGAATCTCATCGAAGAAGACTCAAAATGCGAGGGCGTCACCTTTAAGTATGGTTCTCCCAAGGTGGATTTGCCCATCGACACAATACTCAAGGATAGGGATATGATGGTAAGAGTATGTTAAGAAAGGTGCTGAAGGATGATATTTTTTTTATTGGTAATGAGGCTTTTGAACTAGAAGCTCTTTGCCCTAGTTTGATAATCAGGATCTTTGTTTTATCAGGGTCTAAAACTTTTGTGACCGACATATTTCGGCCAGTGTGTTAAATTTTGCTTTTGTGACCGTCATGTTTCGGCCCGTGTTAAATTTTGCCTTTTCTTTTGAACTAGGCTCAATGGCTCTCTTCTTCTTCTCTCTTTTCGTTTGCCCCTCTATCTGTTTTTTAATATTCAACAGACTCGATTCTCTGAAATTGTTTATGGATGTATTTGAATGGTTGAAAGATGGTAGGAGTATTGTGTCGACTTGCATGATCCATTAGAGATGTACTTTACATTCAAACTTGAGGAAGTGACGCATCTCCATCTGAGTCCTGTTCGAAAGTCTAGACTATAAGAACTCTTTTTACCTCGATGTGAGGCGACTCTTTGACTTGAAAGGGGAATTGTATTTCCAAAAATTTCTACTTTGGCTAGGAATAGCTAGGAATGGTAATGTGTTTGAGGATAAAAAAGAATGCTCGATGTCATCCTAGCTAGAGCATTTTCCGTCAAAGGGATGCGTGTTTGGGGATAGGTTTGCCTTTCTATCTCTAGCACACAAGTGTTCCGCTGAGGAAAATGTTTCGATTTTTTTTAAGAAAATTTATTTACTAAAAATGAATGACATATGAACATGACAAATGTTTTATCACTCGATGATTTTACTTATGGTATTCGCTTTGACTTCATGCCTTGTAGGGAAAGAGAAGGTTATAGTCAAGTACAATGTGAGAAGTTTTAATTTTGGAACGATGCTTTCCTTTACAAATTACCTAATGACATTTGATGGTTTCCCCGGTAAAAGCATCTGCACAAAAAGGTAGCGTTGATTAGTTCCAGATTTGTATGAAATCTGAACTGGAACGATACTTCCTTCACTGGTTACCTAACCACACTTGATGGTTGTCCCAGTTAAAACACCGTTTATTTGACATGGTTTGGAGCTCGTAGGTTGAGGCCTTTTTGTCGATTTTCCTAAGCTCAACGATTGTGAATGTGCGAATTTTATTTTCAAGTATAATAGCGCCGAAGCGAGTCAGCGTTGACTGGTTGGGGTAGAATGGCCCCGTCCATCTTCATTAGGACGAGAGCGCCTCCAGGGAAAGCTTGCTTGACTACATACGGACCGTCGTAGTTAGGGGTGCACTTCCCTCGAGGGTCTTTGACATTCGACAGAATTTGCTTTAGAACCATATCACCAGACTTGAATATTACCGGCTTGGCCATTTTATTGAAAGCTGAGGATATGCGATCTTGATAACATTGCATAGGATGTGCGGTGATGAGTCGCTTTTCATCCATGAGATCCATATGAGCTAGACGATGTTGCACGTAATCGTCTTCAGTCATGTTTGCCTCCTGGAGTACCCTAAGGGACGGGATCTGAACCTCGATTGGTAGAACCGCTTGTGCTCTATAGACAAGTTCGAAAGGAGTTGCCTCAGTTGAAGTGCGCGTTGTTGTCTGATAAGCAAGTAGAGCATATGGGAGCTTTTCGTGCCAATCACGATATGTCACCGCCATCTTTCGGATAATATTCTTTATATTTTTATTCACAGCTTCTACGGCACCGTTCATTTGTGGTCGGTATGGAGAGGAGTTGAGATGCTTGATTCAAAATTCCTCACAATCTTGTTGTTAAAATTGGTGTCGTTATTAGTTACGAGCAGTTCGGGTACTCCATAGTGAGTAATTATATTGACGCGGACGAATCAAGCCATGTTCTTTGTTGTAAATTCTTTGAATGATTGGGCTTCTATCCATTTGGTGAAGTAATCAATGGAGACTAGGATAAATCGATGACCGTTTGAAGCTTTCGGATTTATTGGGCCTAGGACATCCATCCCCCACATTGAGAAATTCCAGGGTTCGAATAACATGTACAATCTAGTAGGAGGCAAGTGGACTTTATCACTATATACCTGGCATTTGTGGCATTGACGTACATACAAAAATGTAATCCGCTTCGATTGTCAGCCAGTAATACCCTTGTCGCATGATCTTTTGGGCTAGAGCATATCCATTCCTATGCGGCCCGCATACGCCTTCATAGATTTCAGTAATAAGTTCTTGTGCTTCGTGCGCATCAACACATCTCATAAGAGTCACAGTAAATGACTTGTTGTATAACACATCTCCATCTAGAAAGTAGTTGTGGGCGATCCGCTGTATGAATATTCGTTCTGTCCCGTTGCTTCCTTCTGGAAAGTGGCCCGTTTGTAAGAAAACTTTGATGTCGAAATACCATGGTTTGTCAACTGTTTCACTCGTGATGGCAGCACAACTCACATTATGAGAGATGTCGATTTGTAGGGGCTTGATTCTGTCCGACGAGTGGGATCATTGAAGCCAATGTGACCAGTGCATCTACGAAACGATTCTCCGTTCGAGGTAAGTAGTTGAACTCAATATTGCGGAAACGTTTGATGACATCTTAAAGGTAATCATGATATGGAAGGAGTTTTGCATCACAAGTTTGTCGTGCCCCATTTGTTTGAGCGATAATGAGTGTTGAGTCTCCAAAAACGTCGATATCGTGCACTCGCTGGTCCAGAGCATGTTGAAGGCTGAGGATACAGGCTTCATATTCTGCAATGTTGTTGATGCACGGAAAAACAACCTTCGAAGTGACCGGATAATACTGACCGGTAGGGGATATCACAGCAACTCCAATACCTGACCCACTAAGATTGACTGCTCCATCAAAATACAGAGTCCATCGTTGATCATCGTCTGCAACTAAAATGTTCTCGTCTGGTAACTTGACATCCAAAGGAGACGCATCCGGTCCGGGGTAGTCGGCAATATAGTCTATGAATACTTCGTCCTTTGACAGACTTAGTGGCAACATATCGTATGTCGAATTCAGCAAGTTATAGTTGCCATTTGGAGATACGTCCCATTAGCGTAGGCCAGCTGAACAGATATTTCAAAGGATCATTTTCCGACACCAGAAGAATCTCGTAGTGAAGAGTGTATTGCCTTAATCGATGAAGTACCCAAACTAATGCACAACATGTTTGTTCCAAAATCGTGTAACGGGTCTCACTGGGTGTGAAATTCTTGCTCGGGTAATATATAGCGTGTTCTTTGCCGCCGTCCGGTTGTTGTGCCAGAAGAGCTCCTAGTGATTCGTCTTGAACAGTAAGGTAGAGTGTCAAGGGATGCCCCAGTGTCGACGGGAGTAATATCGGAGGGTTCGACAGGTATTGCTTCATTTGTTCAAAGGCGACTTGGCACTCGGTGTTCCACTCAATTGAAGTATCTTTCTTGAGGAGCTTGAATATGGGTTTGCAAGTTTCTGACAAATTTGAGATAACACGAGCTATATAATTGAGCCGACCCATGAATATCTGACCTCCTTAGCCGTCTTTGGTGGTGGTAAATTTAGAATGGCCTCCACTTTGGCCGGATCAACTTCGACACCGCGGTTGCCAACGACAAAACCAAGTGGGTTTCCTGATGTTGCCCCAAATATGCATTTTGCAGGGTTCAATCGTAGCTTGAATTTCCTTAATTGCTCGAATAATTTTTGTAAAACGTTGACATAATCCTCCCCGACGCGCGACTTAGCAATCATGTCATCCACACACACCTCAATTTCTTTTAGCATCATATCGTGGAATAATGCTACCATGGCCCGTTCATAAGTTGCCCCAGCGTTCTTAACCAAACGGTATTACTTGATAGCAAAATGTTCCCCAAGGGGTAGTAAATGTCGTCTTTTCCTGATTTTCCTCTGCCATCCGAATCTGATTATAACCCGAAAAGCCATCCATGAAAGAGATATGATTGAATCCCTCAGTGTTGTCTACCAGAACGTCGATGTGTGGTAAGGAAAAATCGTCCTTAGGGCTAGCCTTGTTTAGGTCACGATAATCGACGTAAATGCGGAAATTTGCCATTTTTCTTCATAACCGGTAAAATGTTTGCAATCCATTAAGGGTAACGAGCGACCTCGATGAAGTTCACCTTTAACAATTTGTCAACTTCTTCCTTGATGGCGAGTACGAGTTCGGGCTTGTATCGGCGTTGCTTCTGTTTTTTGGGAGGTATTGACAGATCTATAAGAATGTGGTGCTGCACGATGTCTATGTCAAGCCCTGGCATGTTCACATAACTCCATGCGAATACATTCGAATACTCATGCAGGAGGGATGTGAGAAGGTCGGTTTCATTTTGAGAAAGGTCGAAGCGTATGAATAATTCTTTCGGCTCCTCATGTGTCCCTATGTTGATAGCAATTGGTTCATGGACAGTTATTCCTTTGGGTTCTTCATGATGCCGAAGTTCCTGCTCGAAGCCGTAGTAATCATCGAGTGACTCTAGGATTTCATCAGTGTCTGAGCGCTGTCCCTGCAAGGCAAAATGACGTTTTGTGAGGGACACGAAAATTACCTTAATGAGGCAAGAAGATGAAGTGAGAGGACGTCAGGCATCGGTGAGCACGAAACAGGTGTGAACTGCCCCAAGAGAATGCTCATTTTCGTCATATGCCTAACGTTGTTTCCCTCACACTCCAATTCGACAACTTCTAATGTACCGTGTTATTACATACTTTGACCACAGTAAGGTGACTCGATCTAAATGAAGACGCGTTCGCATAAACACGACGAACTCAAAACAATCCAAATGACTAAGAAGAAAATTAGATAAGAAGGAGAAACGGGACGGTTCACCCTCCAACTGGTGCAACGATGGTGAAAGAGGGCGGCACTTCGTCAATGGTGCAGACTAAAAGGTCATGGAATAATGGGATGAGATCCACACTGTTTCCCGATGCAGGGATGAAAGTCTCTCGAAGAGTTGGTAAATTAAGGACCCCCTTCCCGTCTCGATAAGGCTTTTATCGACTGGGATATCTGAAACCCAGGCCAACAGTTCCAATTTGGCTTCTAATATGGAGCGCGAGGGGTTCTGGACTCCCTTGACCATGGGTGCCCAAGCCTTTCCCTGTCAGATAACCAGAATATACAAGCATCCGGGCTGCATTGAGTAAGGGGAGCGGGATCTCCGGCTTACTTTCTTCCTCTTTGCACCATGTAGATTATCTCGATCGATTGAGTAGTGCTCGACTCCTCTGCTGGTTCCGGTACATATGGAAGATCGATCTCGTTGCAGACAGAGACATCACACTCTCCTTGTATAATGATGAGTTTGTCTCCGATGACGAACATAACCCTCTAATGTACGGTAGAAGGGACTGCGCCGGCCGCATGGATCCATAGGCTCCACAAAAGCATATTAAATGAGCCTACAGCTTCGAGCACGTTGAAGGTTGTTTCAAACTTAGCAGGTCCCATATAGATGTCTAGAAGAATCTCCCCAAATACTTTGTGTCTCGCCCCATCGAAAGCTCGGAGGACAAGGCTGCTGGCTCGATACTGGGACTCGTCAATGTGATGTTGCTTCAGTACTGTGATAGGGACAATATTCACACCAGATCCACCATCAATCAACACCCGTGCAATCATCATTTCTCGGCATTCAATTGTGACAAAAAGTGCCATGTTGTGTTCCTTCCCGGACTGTGGCAGATTTTCGTCAGAGAAAATAATCGAGTCTCGAGAGAGAAGGCTTGACATGAATACATCAAGGCAGTTAACTTCTGCGCAAGCACGTGGACTTCCGCTAGAAATTTCTGCAAGGCTTCGCGATACTTGTCTGATGAGTTACTGAGATCGAAGAGAGAGATCTAACCTCGTTGCTTTCTTAATTGTTCAACGATATCATATTCACTTGTTCTGATAAACTTCGCCACTTTCTTAGCCTCTTCAAGGGGCACCTCGCTTATCTTTGCAGTCTTAGAACTCTTCGGTGCTTTAGTTGCAGGGATAACTCGGCCAGAACGAGTGATCATGGCTGCTCTTTCGCTTTCTCCTGACGGAATGGTTACCGAGTTTGTCGAAGCATTAGTTTGTGGCTTATAGATGGAAGGTTGACTGGTGGTAGATGTCTGGTAAATGAAGGTGGATGTTGCAAGTGGCACGTAAATAGTAGGCTTTCCATTTCGATCTCCTGGTTGCGTTGAGTGCAGAACACATACGATCTCTTCGTGTATCGGCCAAGCTGACTCTATAGTGAGGACAAGTGGTGGTAGCTCTGCCTCGAAATTGTCGGTTGCTATCATATTCACTTTTTTTGCTGAATGTTCGGAGGGTTGCTGGGGTCTCGAAGGCTATTATTTTGTCGTCGAACAGCGACTGTATTTTAATCCTAAGCGCAAAACAGTTCATTGTATCGTAGCCCACGCCACTTGAGTGATACAGATAGATTGCATTGGGGTTGTAACAGCGGGCTAATGGGTTGACTCGTGTTGGAGGAATCAGAGAGATGTAACCCATCTCATGCTGGCATTGAAACATGGTATCCAATGGATCGGGAAGGGGAGTTAGATCTTTGACTTTTCTGCGTGGTCTATCATTCCTGTTGGCATTTTGCTCCGGCTTAGAGACTTGACTATGTTCTTGCAAACAGAATCGGATGAGTAGTCAACGGTCAGTACATCCTAGGATTCGCAGGTGCATGACTGTTGGTATTTCGCTCAATACTTGTAAAAGTTTTACTCTTTCCTTTTTCGCGAGGTGTTGATTTGACAATCGAGTTAGCAACAATCAGGCCATCCCTCATAGCATCTTCTAGCTGCTCCGCATTTAACACAACTTCACTAAATGAAGAGCCACGCTGTGTGAATATATACTGGTAAAAATCCCTTGGGAGGAGATGAAGAAATTCATCCAAAAGTTCTCCCTCCTTGAGTAGAGGTTGGATCTGCAATACCTTCTCACGTATCTGTCGTGCATAATCCTTTATGGACTCGTTGCGGTATTTCTCTAGCTTACGCAAATCAGATATAGTGGGCGCCATCTCAATATTGAAGCTGTAGTGGTTCAGAAATTCTTGCGCTAGCACCTTGAATGATGCGTAGTTTGAGGTGTTTAGAGATAGATACCACTGTAGTGCCGAGCCAGTGAGGCTTTCCTGAAACAGAGCAACTTGGAATGGATCATCTTTGGGGTAAATAGACATCTACTGGATAAAGTGTTTCAAATGCATTTTCGGACAGCCGTCCCCCTTGAACTTCTCAAAATCTGGTAGCTTGAACTTGTGGGGTATTGAAATCTTCAGGACTTGGATGTCATAGTCCTCAAGATAGTATATGTTATGTCCCTGTACCTTATTTAGTCTTTCTTCGAAGCGGGCGAGGCGCTTCTGCTCACTTTCTTGTAATGATGCGATCCTGGGTTCGACTCTGGCCTCAATGTCAACTTCTCCTTCAGGTCATGGGAATAACTCTTCAAAAACGGCTGCATTTTTTCGTGTCGACGTTTGAGTGATAGCCTCGACAAAACGGACCTCTGGCAAGGTGGTAGGTGGAGGAAGAACTCCAGGACATTGGAACGGTTGTACTGTCTTGGCATGGTGGAGGGGCGCCAACCCCGAAGTGGCGCCTTGTGACGGATGCAAACAAGGGATCGCTGGTGGAGTCATGGTTGATGACAATGGTGTTGTGGGTATTGGAGGAACAAAGGATGGGATTGGAGGTGTTATGGTCGCTGATGGAAGATGTGTCTTTGTTGTAGTGGAGAAGCTCGATTGTTGGTTAGGGACCATGTTGCTCAGCATTGTCTGCAGCAGTGCCATATTCTCACAAAGTTGATCCACTCGTGCCTCCAAATGAGCATTTGCAGTGTGCTCGCGGTTTCTATTTTCTGTCAGGGGGACACGTGAGCTATTTAGAGAGATCCCCGATTGCAACTGATGGTCGTCAATCGGGCTAAAGGGAGTTGATCCGGCGGCTGACGCATATCTAACTAAAACGGAAGTGAAATCTGCAGACGTTCTTGGGTTGGGCATCATCGTATCAGACGAGGAGATTCGTGAGTTGGCCATGTGCACCTTCCGGCTTCGAAGCTCGAACGGACGCGTCCTTGGGATATTAATTTTGGTACCTTTGATTGAAAATTGTATTAGTAAATATAAATAAATGAGGATGATGCAAATGACGTGGCATCCAACATGCGAATGAGCATCCGTGCTTGACATACCTTTCGGACCAAGGGATTTCTCGTGAGTTTTAAAAGGAAAATGGAAAGATCTGGATTGGTCGTCTGCGCTCTGGACATGTAGAGGAGCTGCAAGCATACGATGACTCAATTGAAGAAGCTGATTATTTTCGACTTAAATATGACATCATTAATTTTGGCCGCCTCCGCGAGGAACATAACTATTGATGTTCAGGTGTGGAGTAGAGAGACAGAGCAGGGAGTGGAATTTAGCCAGAGAGCAGCGCACTACGAATATCCCGCCTCGACATCTCGGGGACTTGTAGGGTGGTAGGTGCCTTCGGGATGAATCTGATTGTGAGTACTCTCGATTTGGGGGAGTTCGGCTAGGGTCCTGGCAGGCGAAGGAGTTCTAGTGGATGTTCGAATTTGTTCGATGGATTCGAAATTTTCAAGAGTTTGGAGAGAAATGCCTCATTAAGATCCTTGTCATTTAAAGGGTGAAAAGGGATGTATCAAGTCGTCTATTGCATCTCTCAGAAAAGAGGATTTCTTAGCTATGGAATCCCGTTTATGCGAACTGATTACTTCGGTTGGACTTGCCTAGTTTCCTCGTTTACAATTTTCAAGCTGGTGTTCACTATCAGTTCTCTTCTATGGATTGTTTGTTTTAAAAATAGACCATGCAAGTTAGAAGTTCACATGCAGATAAAAGCATGCATTTCTCATACGTTCGATCAAATACATTATGTTGGATCATTCAAGAACACTAAGAGGGGGGTGAATTAGTGTTTATAACTTTTTTCGCCATTTTCTCAGTGTAAACGAATGCGTACTGTAACTCAGCAGAGCGTTTCTCAGAATGAGATTTGCTTTGCTGTAACCGTTACGATTTTGTCGAGTAGGTTTTCGTATGAGTGTTGCGCGATCGTAATGGACACAGTAGTTTATAGTGGTTCAGTCTTAATCGACCTACGTCCACTTTTCACCAACAAGGTGATTCCACTATATAATATAATGGGTGTAAAGAGCCCTTGCACTAGGCGTTTAGTTCTCACAAAGTGAGATTTAGAATCCCGTACAATTGATGATCACTCCTGGCAATGGTCAGCTCCTCACACAGTGGACGTCTTCTCGTTTCCAGCAGAATGATACTTTTCCTCAGCAGTTGGTAGCTCAATGGATTCCACACAGAACGTTGTTGCTCAGATGTAAGCCTGTCTATTAAAGCACACAGACAACGTTATGTTAAAGATTAAGTCCTCATATAATAATCCTTACAGCGACAGAAAGACTTCTCAGAGAGTAGCTCGTTTCTGATTCACAGTAGAGGATTGTTTCAGCACTTTTATCGTTCAGCAGAGGATTTCCACACAGATCTTATCTCTCCTAGAGATGAGCCTGTAATTGCTTAAGAGACAACCACGAAGTTGATCACACAGATCACCACAAAGACCACAAAGAGAAGAACTACAAAGATAACCACAAAGAGAAGAACCACAAAGACCACTAAGATTGGGTACACGTCCTACACTCAGTTCGGACGTGCACGGTTACCACTGTCGTGACTCACTGCACTGTACACCCAGTGCCTAGGGTGGAATTTTCTACTCCGGCGGCTTCCACGCAACCTGCTCTACTATCCGTCCCCAGGAGTTCGAGACTTCTGCACAACACCCCTGTGCTCGGGAGGACCTCTTTCCACTCCGGTGGTGTTCCCAACTCCTGCTCTACCCTACAGGCACGAGACTTCTGGCGCGCATCCGCAAGTGCGTGTCTAACTGCTCAAACTCCGTAGGTTCGAGACTTTCCTGCGAAGAGACACGACAAGAACGGCTTCTTGCCAATGGGTTAGCAACTGGTTACTGAATTCAGCACAGGTATTCACTTAGCTTCCCTCAGACGATTCGCCAGCCGCTCGTTAAACACACCGAGGACACCTAGTCCCTCTCACGATGATCAAAGGATCTGACCTCAGCCCCTTGACACTCTCACACGCAGCTTGCAAGAGAAAGAACCAGGAGACACTTAGCACCTTCCGTTCCCCGTCGACCTCAAAGTTTCACTCAGATCACTCAGGCTTTGGAACCACTCAGACGCACACAGGTACTTGGATCTGTCGTCCTTAGTCTGATTTTAATGGAGAAGAAGGCACAGAAGACGTCCAGGCAATCTTCGAGATTTGTTGCCAAAATTGACAGCCAGGACTCAGCAACGATCTGCTGGACCGATCGCTGTGCTATAGAGAGTAAGTACCAACGGTAACTTTCCTCATTTATCTTAATCAGATAATTTATTTCTAATCCTTATAACCTGATCATAATCTTATCTGGTCGATTATGATCAACAAAAATATTTGATTATATATTTTATCATGTTTCAGTGTAACATTGCTGCAGGATATCAGAAACATATTTTGTTTATAAAAATAAACTTGGGAAGATAATCTCATAATATTTAGTTGCCTAAATCTTTATAATGAGATAATTAAACCACATTTAAATTAATTCTGACACTCAGACGAATGATCTAGGATAACCCAAAATAAAACGTGGGTATTGAAAATTTGTTTCCATATTTTCAAAATATATTCGTAATATCACAACAACAACTCATTGTAACTTATAACAGTTACCAGCTGTGATTCAGCAACACATTGCTCAAGCTCATCACTAGGGACAAGCACGTAACTCATGAAACATTACTGCTGACTATGAGTAACGTGTTGCTTAAGTTCATCATCAAAATCAGGTTAACACATTATTTATTAGCTTTATTGGATCGGACAATCAATCGCAGCCGTCCTTAGGATGAGCGTGAGGTGGATGGGAGGCTCCTTTCCATTGCTAGACGTTGGTGCTTGAAGGTTGCAATCATGAGATCATATTCGTTGAGGTCAATGAATGGACAAGTGAACTCGATGATCTGCGGCTGCTCCCACACTTTGACGATGTGTTTAATAGCACTCCCAAATCGAGCTTTTTGAAGTTGTAAGTCATCTGTGTAGAAAGGCTTGTGAAGATGGTGGAACCTTCGGGAATCCTCCGACTTGGTGCTCAACTCGAGTGGGTACATAATAAGAGCTCCCGTGAAGACCGAGAATTGGTATATAGGCACTCCCCTTAGCTGCGAGCATGATCGAACCGGTCTTAAAATGTTGAGACATATGGGAAAAATGATATCTCGTAAGACCCTCGAAAAAAGACTTCCAATATGTGAATCCTTTGGGGGTGTGGCGAGAAAAGTGTCGCAATAAATCTTGATCATGAAGATATTTATAGGCGCTAATCCCCAAGTGAGAAGAAAACCATGTTAGGAGCAGAGGCAAGCAAAACATTATGTCATGATTGTGCGCGCGCCCTTCCGGCCTAGCGGCGCGCGGCGGCGGTTCCGGCAACGGCGAGCGAAAGGCTGCGTTAAGGCCTCGCTCGCGAATCAAGGGAAGGCCCAACCCGGGGCCCCTTTCCGCAGCGTCCGGCGTTCGAGCCGTAACGCCGACCGGACTGGGCCTCGGGGGAGCGGGCCCGGATCCTCGGGCTTGCCGGAACCGCCGCCGCGCGCCGCTAGGCCGGAAGGGCGCGCGCACATCCCGGATGGCGACTCCGCTGGGGAAACGGAGATAAGACTCCACCTGGGGAAATATGAGAAATTTTGTTAGAGAGCAATGCAGATGATACTCCCTTTTGGTATGGTCATCTTTGGGACGACAAAGGCAATTTCGAAGCTTTGGTTCGAAATTTTCCGCCCAACCGCCCACGCCTTTGTCTGTAATGTAGGACGCTCGTGTACCTACAGCAAGCAAAGGACAGATAACAAGTGAGCTCATGTAACTTGTTTTCTTTTAAAGTAAGAATGAAGTTTGTTCGTGTAACTTCATTTATATGAACGGTGAAGTAGAGTTTTGATACTTCCCTTTTCTATGTGTTTCGTCATTGCATCTTTGTCCGGAGGAATCAAAGGGTTGACGAAATAGTTACTCTTGCTTGACGTCTGTTGTGTAAGGAAGCTCATGTGCCTATCAAACAGATAGCGAGAAACAAGTGAGTTCGTGCGACTTGTTTCTGTTAGAGTAAGAGTGAAGTTTGCTCGTGTAACTTCATTTATAAGAAAGGCGAAGTAGAGTTTTGGTACTTCCCTTTTGTTTGATTTCGTCATTGCGTCTTCGTCCGATGGAGTCGAAGGTTTGACGAAATTGCTGCAGGACTTTGGCTTGAAGCTTTTCCACCCTACCGCCCTCGCCTTTGTCATAGGAGTTTTGTGCCATTCGTGTGAGGGGCTCTTGTACCTGCCCACGAGACAAAGGACGTAAACGAAATAAGCTCATGTAATTTCGTTTAACTCTTGATAACGAGAGTGTTGTTTGTATAATTCCCCTTTTTCATTTGCTAGCATCTTTGCTCTAATTGACTCCCTGGGGATATATTGCTTTGGAGTTCTTGGCTTTGACGCTGCTTAGGTGTAATATCGTCGGAGAGCATCTGCGTTGATTGCTTGTGGCAGGTCTCCTCCGTCCATCTTTGTTAAGATGGTTGCTCCTCCTGAGAAGGCGTGCTTAACGACGAATGGTCCTTCGTAGTTTGGAGCGAACTTCCCTCGTGGATCCTTGACATTTGGTAGGATTCTTTTAAGAACGAGGTCACCTGGTCTGTATCTGATCGGCTTGACCTTTTTGTTGAATGCTCTAGACATGCGTTGTTGATAGCATTGCATGTGGTGAGCTGCAGCAAGTCGTTTCTCATCAATGAAGTCGAGGTGGGCGAGTTGATGGTCGACCTTCTCTTCTTCTGTCATGTTGCTTTGGGATGATATCCTGAGAGTCGGTAATTTGACTTCTGCTGGAATGACTGCTTGAGTGCCATAGACAAGCTCGAAGGGGGTTGCCCCAGTTGAAGTGCGCATTGTCGTTCTGTAGGCGAGTAACGCAAAAGGGAGCTTCTCGTGCCAGTCGCGATAGGTAATTGCTGTTTTCTGAAGAATCTTCTTCATGTTCTTGTTGGCGGCTTCGACTGCGCCGTTCATTTGTGGACGATATGGTGAAGAGTTGAGATGTTTGATCCGGAATTCTTCGCATAAGGATCCCATCAGTTTACTGTTGAAATTTGAACCATTGTCTGTGACCAATAGCTCCGGAACTCCATATCTGGCGATGATGTTCGCCCTCGTGAAACGTACGACATTGTTTGCTGTAACTTCTTTGAAGGATTGGGCTTCAATCCATTTGGTGAAGTAATCGATTGCGACCAGCAAGAATCGGTGTCCGTTTGACGCTTTGGGATTGATTGGCCCGATTACGTCCATGCCCCACATTGAGAATGGCCATGGCTCAAATAGCGGGTAGAGTCTTGTTGGAGGCACATGTACCTTGTTGCTGTAAATTTGACACTTGTGACACGCTTTGACGTATTTGATGCAATCGGCTTCCATTGTGAGCCAATAGTACCCTTGTCGCATTATCTTCTGGGCGAGAGCGTATCCATTCATGTGTGGTCCGCAAATCCCTTCATGTACTTCGACAATAAGAGCATCAGCTTCTTGCCTGGTGACGCATCTCATGAGGGCCGTCGTGAAGGATTTCTTGTACAATGTATCCCTGTCCAGGAAATAGCTTTTTGTTATCCTCCGTATGAATTTGCGTTCTTTTCCTGTGCTATTTTGGGGAAATCCTCCTGATTGTAAATAATTCTTGATGTCCGTGAACCAAGGTAGAGCATCTTCTGGTTGACTTTGTTCAACGTGCATGCAGCTCGGATCATCAGCGATATTGATGCGTAGAGGCTCGATGTTCATTCTCCAGCTAACGGAATCATCGATGCGAGCACTGCAAGAGCATCAGCAAATCGGTTATCAGTTCGTGGGAGGTAGTTGAATTCAATGTCAGTGAATTGTCGGATTAGCGTTTGTAGATAATCCTGATATGGAATGAGCTTTGGGTCTCGAGTACGCCAAGCTCCATTCGTCTGGGAGATGATGAGTGCCGAATCTCCATGAACGTCTAGGAGTTTAACCCGCATGTCGATTCCGCGAAGTAGGCCGAGGATGCATGCTTCATACTCGGCAATATTGTTCATGCATGGAAATGTGACTTTGGCCGCTGTCGGGTAATATTGTCCATCTGGGGAGATTACAACAGCTCCTATTCCCGATCCTGAGGAATTCACTGCACCGTCGAAGTACATCTTCCATCTTGATTCCTGTTCCATGAGCAGGATGTTCTCGTCCGGTAATCCGATTTCTAAAGAGGAATCATCCGTTCCTGGATATTCAGCAATATGGTCAGCGATCGTTCTCCCTTTCACTGACTTCGTGGAGTGGAATCGAATGTCGAACTCGGCAAGCTGTAATTGCCACTTAGAGACTCTTCCCATCAGTGTTGGCTTGTCGAAGAGATATTTGAGTGGATCATTTTCGGATACTAACAGGATCTCATAGTGCAGAGTATACTGTCGGAGTCGGTGAAGGACCCAAATGAGAGCACAACAAGTACGCTCGGAAGTTGTGTATCTCGACTCACAATCCGTAAATTTCTTGCTGAGGTAGTAGATCGCGTGTTCCTTGGCACCTGGTAATTGTTGGGCGAGCATGGCCCCAAATGATTCTTCTCTGACTGTGAGATAGAGTGTGAGAGGATGCCCCGGCTTTGGAGGGATGAGAACTGGTGGTTCTGTCAAGTATGTCTTGATTTGCTCAAATGCAATTTTGCAATCATCATCCCACTCAAACTTGACGTCTTTCCTCAGTTTCTTGAACAGAGGTTTGCATGTGTCGGCTAGGTTGGATATGAACCTTCCGATGTAGTTAACGCGACCCATGAAGCCACGGATCTTTTTGACTGACTTTGGAGCTGGGAGATCACGAATTGCTTTGATTTTATCAGGATCAATCTCAATGCCTTTATTGCTGACGACGAAACCGAGGAGTTTGCCTGAAGTTGCCCCAAACACGCATTTGGCGGGGTTGAGACGTAGCTTGTATTTACGAAGCCGCTCGAATAACTTTCGAAGAATGACAGTGTGGCTCTCATCTTGTTTGGACTTGGCGATCATGTCGTCGACGTAGACTTCAATCTCGCGATGCATCATATCGTGAAAAAGGACCACCATAGCACGCTGATAGGTTGCCCCAGCGTTCTTGAGCCCGAAGGGCATGACTCGATAGCAGAATGTGTCCCAGGGTGTCGTGAAGGTTGTCTTCTCTTTGTCTTCTTCGGCCATGCGAATCTGATTGTAACCAGAGAATCCATCTATGAAAGAGAATCTGTTGAATCCGGCGGTGTTGTCCACCAGTAAGTCGATGTGTGGGAGTGGGAAGTCGTCCTTGGGACTTGCTTTGTTGAGGTCGCGGTAATCGACGCAAACTCGGACCTTCCCGTTCTTCTTGATGACAGGGACTATGTTAGCGACCCACTGTGGATAAGTAGCCACCTCAATAAAGTTGACTTTCAGTAGTTTATCTACTTCTTCCTTGATGGCAAGGGCTAATTCAGGCTTGTATCGACGTTGCTTCTGCTTTATAGGGTGAATAGACGGGTCGGTAGGAATCTTGTGCTCCACAATCTCTGGATCTAGTCCCGGCATATCTGCATATGACCAAGCAAACACATCAGAGAATTCTTTAAGAAGGTTAACAATATCCTTGGCTTCATCATCTGATAAATCTACACCGATGAACAACTCCTTGGGGTCATCTTCAGTTCCGATGTTAATTGAAACTGGTTTTTGTAACGTAAGGTCCTTTGGTTCCTCATGTCGTTGAAGACCCTGCTCCAAACCGTAATACCCGTCTATAGATTTCGGGTCATTTATTGTTTCTCTGTCTTGTTCAGAGGTTTTCCCGGGTGTACCCGAAGCGCCGTTCCTGAAAAGGAGAAGGAATTAGAGTGATGTATTCAAATGAGTTATTAGAAATATTGTTTCATGCAACAATTCATAATAAGGCATGCGCTTTTGACCAAAAGAAAATGTTGTGGGATCAGGACTCAGCGGGTCCCTCGTCGTTTCCTCGGATTCGCCCTGATCATCAGCGGCCCGATCCCACAAACGCCCTAGGTATTGCCTAGGGGTCGCGTTACATATAGACAACCTTGCTAGTCCGCGACCAGAATGTAGCAAAGAAACCTACTCTTGATTCTAAGTGCAGAAAAATAAAGATGGAAAGTTTCACCCGTCGAGAGGCATGTCTGGCTCGGCCGGGATCGACGCTTCCATCATACAGACTTCTTCTTCGGACTCTTGCGTCCCTGTCTGCTCATCTTGTTTCTCCTCCGCTTCTTCGTTCGCAGTAGGGGAATCCACACGCCTATTCGGAGGCGGTACTTCAGTTCTTGGGGGAGTCCTGGGCAGCCTTGGTACCACTGGAGCTCGAAAGTACGGTGCCCCGGCCTGTCGGATGGCAATACTGGGAGGTATGTAATGGGCTCTCATGCGAGGTCGGTGCCCATGACCAAGCCCTAAATTCATTTGGACAACATTGATATGTTCGACAGTCGTCCGCTCACCATCAATTTCTCCGTCACTCCGGATCTTCACATTCTCCAGCTTCTCTGATAGGATTTCGCCTTCCATTGTCGCCGCAGATGAACGTACGAAACGGATGCCTGATTTGTTGCTGGTGTGATTGCCTTGATTGCGTCGCATTTTGCCCGTGAATCCAAGCCCACTAGTCCCTGCAGGAGCTGGAATAGTGATCGGATAAATCATCCCTTGTCCTCTAATTCCGAGTCCTTGGCCTGGTTGATATCCATATCTGAGGAACTCTTTTGCGGCACTGATGTTGCCCCACGTCATCAAGGGATCTGATTTGTAATCGCGCCTCACCATGTTGACCACCTCCAAGGTCTGTGTTGTCGACGGTTCTTCGGTTGGCTCTCCCACGTATGGCATGTCAATCTCGTGGCAAAGCTCCATCGAATGTTCTCCCCGGACTGTGATGAGCTTGCCATCCGAAGAGAATCTGACCATCTGGTGCAGCGTCGAGGGAATTGCCCCAGCTTGATGAATCCAAGGACGCCCCAGCAGCATGTTGAAGGACCCTGCAGTCTCGAGGACTTGGAACTGAGTAGAGAAAAGCGTCGGTCCTACTCTAATCTCCAGCGTAACTTCTCCATGAGCCTGACGTTTTGCGCCATCGAAAGCGCGAATGGTTAAGTTGGACTGTGGGAGTTTTCCAATATTGATGCCGAGTTTTTGAGCTACAGCCACCGGAATGATATTAACTCCTGAACCGCCATCAATAAGAACTTTGGAGATGGTGGTTTCACGGCATTTGAGCGTGATGAAAAGCGCACTGTTATGATCCTGCCCCTGCTCCGGTAGATCATCATCTGAAAAGGTAATCACGTTGCTTGCCAACATGCTACTCATGTATGCATCCAGTGCGGCGACTTCAACCTGCTCGGGCACATGCACCTCGGCTAGAAATTTCTCCAACATCTCCCTGTGCTTGTCGGAAGAGTGGATAAGGTCGAACAAAGAGATTTGAGCTGGCTGTTTTTTGAGCTGCTCAACTATGTCATAGTCACTTCCCTTCACTGTATAAATTACTTTGCGGATTTGTTCGTTCGATGGCGCTTTGGGCTTCGAAGATTCAACCGGGGATGAGGCTTCAAGGGCTGGCACTACTCTCCCAGAGCGGGTGATTAACTCAACTTCTGGGCTGAGGGGCGTGCAGGTGGGTCTCATCACGACCGGAATCCTTGTTTCCGTCACAGGCGACGATTCTGTCTGACACGCTCCAGATTGTGCTGATCCCAACGAAACGTAAACATACGGCATCCTTGGCTGCCGATGGGGAACCAGTGTAAATCCATCCGGCAAGATAGTGGGCTGAACACTTCTGCTGGATTGAGGCGCACGACCTCTTCCCCTACCTCGGCTGCGACCTCGACCTCGACCACGACCGGTGCTTATAACATTGACGCTCCTTGGTTGTGCGTAGTCGTATTCATACATGTTCACTTCCTCTTCATGTTCAGCCAAAACTGAGAAGAAGTTTGCCCCAATATAATTTACATGCTCCGGGAGAGGATTGTTCTTAACATTTGGGGCAGTCGCAGGCACGGAGAATGTAATTGCTCCTTCGTCTAACAGATTCTGAATCTTGAACTTCAAAGCAATGCAATCCTTGGTGTCATGCCCCATTGCTCCCAAGTGGTACTGACAAGCCGCCTTGGGGTTGTATCCAAACGATGAGGGATTGGTGGCTTTGGCTTCAACGGGCTTGATAAAACCCATGTCCCTCAATCGAACAAACATTACATCCAGGGGATCAGGCGTTGGAGTCAAGTCCTCCAGCCTTCGTCGTGGACGCTCCACTTGTGCAGGCCTTGGCTGCTGTTGTCCTGCCATATTAACGGGGGGTCTGAAACGAGTTGCTGCCGGTGCTGGAGGCCTAAGCGCGGCTGCAACATACGTCCTTGGCGCGTACGAAGCCGGGGGTGGAGTTGCCCTCATCGATTGCCTGTTCTGCTCAGCAGTTGCGATAAGCTCCTTGGGCCTGGGCTTCACTGCCGGTTTTGCTGAAGGGGAAGGGATTAGCCCTTCTCGATTTACTCCGTCAAGTTTGTCTGCGTTGATGACTGCCTGAGCGAAGGTTGAAAATGTCTGCCCGATCATGTAGGGCATGTATTCACGTGGGAGCAACTGGAGGAATTCATCGATAAGCTCTCTCTCCGTAAGCGCCGGTTTGATCTGAGACGCAATGTGCCTGAACCGGTACGCAAACTGCTTAACGTCCTCGGCGCGGTATCTCCTCAATTTCCGCAGATCCGAGATTGTAGGCGCCATCTCCACATTAAAGCTGTAATAATTGAGGAAATCGAGGGCCAGGTCTTTGAACGTCGCGTATTGGCTAACATCCTTGGTGTAGTACCAATGCAATGCTGACTCTGCCAAGCTTTCTTGAAACATGGCGATACGGAATTTGTCGTCCGCCGGATACACAGCCATCTTGTGGCAGAAGTGTTTCAAATGTAGTTCCGGGCAGCCATTCCCGCGGAACTTCTCGAACTCGGGCATTTTGAACTTTGGTGGGACTTGTATTTGAGGGATTTGGTAGTTGGCGTACTCCCAGTTATGTGCCCGATACCCCTGGATAGCGTTTAGGCGCTCTTCCAGTTTCGCCATGCGGCGAGCCTCCTCCTGCTGCATTGAGGCAATCCTAGCCTCGAGCCTTGTCTCGAAGGCGCTAGCTTGTTGTTGTTCACCAAATAATTCATCGACGATTGCCGCATTGCGGGTTCGCGGGCTTGGTAAGGTAGGTTCCACATGTGGAGCTGAAGGGGTGGCAATTGGCTGAGGAATTCTGAAGGTAGGAGGTGTAGAGGTTGTTTGAGGGTAAGGAGTTGGCCTAGGTGTTTGCATTTGGGTGTGGTGAGTTTGCCCAAATGACATTGGGAGGCAGGGAGTTGGCCCTTGGGATGTTGGCTGAGGGTAGTATGGAGGTAGATATGGTTGTGGCATAGGAAGGGAGAGAGGTGGCCCATGCATGTATGGGTTATATAAGGATGCTACGCTTGTGGAGGTAGCGAATCCGGGTATGATCGGGTTGTAAGGAGGTAGGGTGTTTGGTGGGTTATAAGAAGGTAAAGTGTTTGGTGGAGTGTTTAGGCTAGGATAGTATGGGTACGGTGGTGTTTGAGGTCCTGGCATGACAGGAGGAAGGTGAGGGTTTTGGGAGATGGTAGGAGCAGGTGTGGCTGTTAACTGCCGTTGGAGGAGTTCTGCCATCATTATCTTTAGGGAGGAGAGTTCAGCCGTAAGAGACTCCACCTTATCTCCCAGTGAAGAACTGCTTGCACCTTGGGCCGGCATGTTTATGTTAGGATTGAAGGGAGCTGCGGTCGATGGAGCAGCAAGGGATTGCACTGCTGGCGCTGCACTGCTGGCGCTATCGAGGCGGCGAGTGGCGGTATGTACATCGGCGGCATTCCTCCGTCCAAGGATTGCCCAACAGCCAGTGTGGTCTGGGGCAACGGAGGGAACGCGGATGCTGGGAAAGGCATGGCAGGTTCTGCTGGTGTTAGAAATTCGGCGGCGATGGGTGGAGGAATGGCGATGGTGACTCCAGCAGTAGGTGCAGGTTCATCTCCCGCAGAGGCCTCAGCCATCACCGCTCGAAGGGAACGGAATTTTTGGCGTCTTCTGTAAGGAGCAATTGTTCGGTACCTTCTTTGAAGAAGGAAAATTCGATTAGCATCAAACAGTGATACTATAGATGCATGCCATGTAGTGATGCATGATATGTCTAATGCAGGGATTAGATTGTTATCACTCGAATTTAACCCCGAAAGCAAAGAAGTGAATTAGATAGAAGCGAGATAGTTCGATATTGTCATAAAAAGTCAAAATACAATCGACTGAAAAGAAAGATAGAATGGGCTCGCAAGCCCGATTGCAGCATGAAGGCATCGCCGATCAGGTGCGATCCCATAGAGCATGACGCTTCCTCCAGAAACGCTGGGACTGAGCTGCGCGATCCTCCTCCTCGGGTTCCGGTGGAAGCTCGCAGAGTTCTTCTGTGAGGGTCATCCATGTGCGGGAGATGTGCGCGATCACCCTCTGGAGTGATGTCTTGACCACCTTGTCGTCGTCGAGGCTAAGTGGTCGGAAGAGCTGCTGCGGGGGTGCCCTAGTCCTCGGAGTCAACCCCAGCTGATGTCGAACATGGAATGGCGCGTAGTAGGAGGTGCCTCCGAACCCCATGATCGGAATGAAGTGCCCGTCCATCGAGGAGGTGATGGCGTCATCCGTGTCGAAGCAGGGAGCTCTCTGATAGAAGTCAGCAGGCTCCAGAGACCGGAACAGAGCGTCGACTCCAACGAAAGTGCGTACAGGCAGGCGAGCACGCTCCACGATGCGGGCAAGCAACCCCGGTGTGTGCTCCCTAGTGAAGGCTTCTCCCGTGATCCCGAGATGGGTGTAGAACCATACTTGCAGCAGGGATGGGCAGAAGGTCATCCTGTGGTTGCGGATTCCTCGCTTTGCTTCACGCACGATGTTGGTGAGGCTGGAGTTGGTCTCTCCGATCAGGTTAGGCAGGAAAGGAGCGTCTTCGAGTATTGCCTTGGTGATGTAGACAGCTCGTCGGTTGATCGTCTTCTCGTTCTGTGGGTACAGGATCGTCCCGACGAAAAGGAGGATGAATGCTCGCGCTGATCCTTGGCCTTCTCCCATGCGCGGGTTGTATGGCACGAGCTGCAGATCGACGACGTCTTTGATGCTGAGATCCCCTTGGGAGTTAAAGAGCCCGGGTACACTCGCCGATGATATCTGAAGAAGCCTCGCTATGTACTCCTTCGGTTTGTCGATCCGAGGTAGGGGCAGTATCCCTGTGCGGTGGGGCATCTCGGCGAGGTTGATGTACTCCTCGTAGAGCGGCGCCAACTTCAAGTCTCCAAAGCGGAAGACAAAGGAGTCTGGATCCCAGCGCGCCACTAGGTTCTGCAGGAGAGCCCAGTCCAACTCCAGACGCATGAGGTGGAAGAGCCCCTTGAGCTTGGACTGCACGAACTCAAGTTCGGATGGCCTCAGCAACGGCAGCCACTGGTGGAGATTATCGGCGTTAGGCATATTTTTCTGTCGCAGCGAGATGGGCTCCATGAGGTCTTCCTGCACAATAGGGTGTCATTCGAGGATGATAACATTCCAATCCCTAACCCTAGTATGGCATGATTCGACACACGATTCATGTAATCATGTTCGAGTAAAAATGGAATGTATGATATAACAAGAATAATCGTGAATTGGAATGCATTCATACGATCATGAACGTATATGGATGCATTAAAACGGTAAAAGGAGTTAAGGAAGGGAGAAAAGGAATTTGGAAACCCCCCTGTGACCAACCCAAACCGCTGCAAAATGAACAGATTTAGTATCACAGTTTATTGCATACAAAACATACCTGCCCTGTCCCTGCACGAGTAACAGGCACTTAGTAACAGACAAATGCACGTGCGGCGTCTGGTACCTGTAGTGGGCAAGCAATTTCTAGACTCGGATGGAGGTTTCTAAGACCTCCCTCGGACTAAGGGAGGCGGGTCCCGGTCCATAGCCTACAAGCCGCAGGAAGCAGCGAGGCCGTGCCTTTCGGTGACCCCCTAAAGATCCTAATCCCGGGTATAGGGATTTACCTAGATATGCCTAGGAAAGCGGATAAACGAACACAAACAGGAGATCAAACAAAGGGCATCGAGCCAATCAATTACATGCGCAAACAAGTAGCTCCCCTCCGCATGTGCTAAAAAAGTTTTCGGTAGGAATCCACATGCGGAGGTCCCCAGTGGAGTCGCCATCCGGGATGTGCGCGCACCCTTCCGGCCTAGCGGCGCGCGGCGGCGGTTCCGGCAAGCCCGAGGATCCGGGCCCGCTCCCCCGAGGCCCAGTCCGGTCGGCGTTACGGCTCGAACGCCGGACGCTGCGGAAAGGGGCCCCGGGTTGGGCCTTCCCTTGATTCGCGGACGGGTCTGCGGGGCGTTTCGCCAACCGTCTCCAGTTCCCTGGAGGCGGCGAGCGAAAGGCTGCGTTAAGGCCTCGCTCGCGAATTTCGGGGAGGGCCCAAGGAGCGGCTCGAGTTGCCGTCACCTCACCCCAAATGGCTCCGATAAGAAGGGTAGTGGGGTTTGTTTTAGCTTTGGAAAACAGTTCGGAGTCGCCACCGACTTATATTTAAAAAAAATGATTTAAGTCGGAAAATCAGAGTTCGGGTTCGGGGATTCCTATTTACTAACTTTAATATCCTACCACATGCGAAAAGGGTGGCGATTTGTCCAAAAAAAGTTACTTTTGATTGACGGGTGTTGGACCCGATCCGGGAGTGGGCCGGACTCTTATCGACGTTTTAACGGGCGTTGGACCCGAATTTATGTTTGTTTGATAAACACCGAACATACGACATAAAACCTAAGGCCTAGGCATGCACGCATCCACAAACAATTATTTAGATCAGAAAGGCGGGGAAGGGGCGGTGATTGCGGGCCTATGCACTTGGGCCCGCAATCCGTTACAAGTGGATTAAATAAAATTTCGGGGAGGCCCGCACCTCCCCTTTGTACCTTGAATGAAGGTTGGAGCCGCTTTGTCTTCGTGCCCGCGGTTTTTAGGCCGGGGTAGATCCGCGCGGTTTGTTACACACGCCTTCGAGTTATCTTCGAAAGATTGGAGTTGATCTTCCGAAATTGCATGCTTAGTGTACATGCAAAGAAAAATAAAGGTGATTAGTTGACTTTCATTTTCAAAGTCCAAAACAACAATTCGAAATCAAAGAGACGAGCACAAGTTTCAACTAAATCAAAATATTTAAGATCCAACCACACATTAAGTAAACAGGTTAATAACAAGCATGTTTGTTAAATATCAGCAAAATCGAACGGTGGAATTGTAAATTCTGCACACGCAAAATCAGCTGTAGCATAGATGAGAATGCAGCATACACAGGTTTGGAAATAAGAGCATAACTTCACTCAGGATCGTCCGATCTAAGTGAAATAAAAACTTATAGATCTGTATCTTGATGAGGAATCAGAATATAAAATTTCAAACGAATCCAACGGTGGCATCTCATTCTACAAGGCAAAGAAGGTGATTCGGTCTCTTGCGTAAGCAATCCTTGACCAGCAGAATGATGAGAAAAGAAAATTTCATAACTCTTTACTCGTTCGTCAAAAAATTATGAAATTTTGTCACATGCTAGATAACTCAATCATGACTTAGGATGCAAAATTTTAGGAAAAATGGATGTGTAGTCTGCTGCCAGCGTAGCGGAGAATCTAGACATTCGAATAGAATGTGTTTCAATCGGCCAGCATCGCAGATCAAGTTTGACCATGATTGACTGTGGGCTAAACTTGTTCAAAATAAAAAAGTGTAAAACACAGAAATTATAGTAAATTAAAAGATCTAACTCTCGGTTCAATTTTAATCCATTCAGAACTCAAATGAGTAAATTACACTATCTGGTGCGCAAGATACTCATGCTGCCGCAAAAGGGCAAGAGACATTAGAAGCCTTTGTCTTTTCTGAATGTTTAGACTAACCAGATGATCCCGAAAGCAAAAACTCAAAGAATAAGATTTGTAGGGGGCTCAAATATGGTTTCAAAGGTGCCAATTTTGTAAAATTTGGGCACGTAATGAGAGAGATACGAAGTTTTTCGTATAACAGTATGAATCTTCCCTGAAATGCGACAGCACATCTGTTCTATCTGCACTCCAACAGCGATTTGACCAGGATGTGTATGTTTAACAGAAATGCGTATAACACAAAAGTTTTAGAAAACTTAAAGGGAAATCCGTTCCAACCAATTTCAGGTGAAACGGAGCTTTGATGTTCGAGTTATGTCCGAAAAACAGAGGCAGCTATTCCACTCATACACAGAAACAGGCTGCCTTTTTCGAACAAACAAAACTCGATCAAGCAAGTGTCAAATGGAGAAGCTTAAAGCACGAAAGTTGTAGAATAGCCAAAAAGGAAATGAATCCAAGTAGCTTTAAACAAATCCGAGCTGTACAGTCGAAACTAAACCTGATAGAGTGCAGCTGCACATTCCGCGGATGCGCAGAATAGGGCAGCCGCATTCTCCAGCATACGAAGAGGAAAAACATTGGTAAAATGACTCTGTCTGAAAAAAATTTCAACAGAGAAGTTGTTCTCCATCGAGAAAGGAAGCCAAGGAGTGAAAAAGCAGATCAATCCATGCACAGGACAAGGAGTTATGCTGGAAAACGTCAGGAACATGCGGCAGCGAACAACATTCCAATTTCAGCATGCGTATATCCCAACAATCGCAGATAGTTCGAGCAATTTACAGCACAAACAAGTCCCAGAAGCTATTGACGAAGTCACAGAGGAAGTAGGAAGGGAGTGGACCTGATTTCGCATAGTTTTGAGCTCTCTAGTTCCGGTTACGACGCCTCGAAGAAGCCGCAGCGTGTGTTCATGCAAACAAGAACAATGAATGAAGTTAGATTTGTCTAAGGGGTCTACAAAATAAATAGGAAGCAGCTGGTGCAGTACTCACCGAGAATGGAGTTCGATCGACATGAATCCTGGAAATGTTCATTGGAGAAAGGGCGCTCGCGATGGAAAACAGCCCTCTCCACACCTCCCGAGCACGCACGCTCGCGATGGGAGACTCGTGTGCGCGTCGGGAGGGATTTCTCCAATGGGTACTCGCGATGGTGCTGGAAACTCTTTGCTGCTTTTGGAGCGAAGAGAGATTGTTGAAGCTAGAAGTGTCTTAAGCTTCTTGTCACACCGATGGAGCCTACTGGGAATGGGATAGGAGATTGTCTCCTGCACAAATAAAGTAAACCAACAAAGTCAAAAGAAGCTCCCTGACGTACATGTGGGGGTCATGGAAACTTGGACGCTGTTCTTCGTCGTCAACACTACGGAGCGTAGCCAGCCGAGCATTTGGAAAGGTGTTTCTATTGTTCTGGTGAGGAGGTGCCACCATTTCCGTCTGTCATGGTCCGAGCTTCTCGGATTGTCGCAGCCAAGGGCATGGGAATCCACCGTCACCACCGAAGAGGTTTGGTCTTGCCGAAGTTACCTCAGTTTGTTGGTGTAGACGCTATCTCCGGTTGTGGCCGACGACAGTTGGGCTTGAGTTGGTCGAGAGGGGGGTTTCCTCTTGTTTTTGTTTACCTTTGTTCCAACACCGTAGGAGGATAGTGGTGGTGGTGAAGAAGACCGCCAAGTGGGAAAATGGAGGATTTTTTTTCGAAGAAGGTGAAGGAGCCCCCCCTAGAAGAAGAAGACCAAGAAGAAGAAGAAGAACCCCCTCTCACCCGATCGTTCTCTGCCTCTTTGTTTTAATTTTTGTTATTATTTTTTATCGACCCCCGAAACCGTTCCTTGCCTCGGTCTGTGGGGAAGGATTTTCACCGCGGAGCATCCCCAACCACTGATAGGGTGCCAGGTGTCCAATTTGTTCGCTCCCCCTCACATGGCCTCTTTAGTCTCCGTTAGGCAGTTGCGAAGGGGCTAATCTCAAAAATAAATAAAATGAAACAAAAAACGAAATAAAATAAATAAACATTTGGCTGGGCTTGATTGGGCTTGAGCTTTGGCCTTTTTATGAAAGCGGGCTTTGGGCTGAAAATAAAAGTATGGTTGGGCTTGCATTGTTAGGGCTGGGCTTTGGCCTTTTCTGGAACAGTGGGCTTTGGATGGAAATCGGACTTTGGCCTTTTTTCAAATAGCGGGATTTGGGCTTTGTTGGAAGTCGGGCTTTACAGCCCACTAACTAATTTAAGGCACTACAATGATTTCGAACTCCTCCGACTTGGACACTGATCCTCGTGAGGCCGCTGAGTGTTTCGCCAAGAATAGTGAGGATGAAGGGCTTGCCCAATAATAATGCTCTTGTGATATGGACAGCCCGTGCATGAATGGAACGCTTGGCAAATGGAAAGATGATCGTCCCGACAACGGCAAGAATGAAACCCCGAGCAGACAATTGACTTGCTTCATTTTCAGCCAAGTAAACACTCCTTTCACAGCAAAGAAGCTCTTCAATATTCACATGGCTATGAGAGGTAATTACTGACGATGCTGCAGTCGGTGTAACATTAAGAACTATTGAAAGATCATTCTTTAGTGAAGGGGTACGTTCTAGAGGAAGTAAACCAGGGATGTGGGGGAGTCGCACAAGCTGGGTATATTCCTCTAATGTTGCCGATAACTCAAAGTCTCCGAACTTGAATGAAAAAGTGTTTGAGTCCCATTTTTCTAGTAAGTTACGTAGGAATCCCAAATCCAGTTCGATATCAATGAGGTCAACAAGGCTTCCCAGCTTTGTTCGGACAAAATCTCGCTCAGACGGGTATAAACATTTGAACCAATCTTTTAGCGCGTAGCCGGATGAGAAATCATGTGTCAAGTTTATTATAGGCATCCTGGATTTTAGAGAAATGGATCCGAAAGACATGTCAAGAATGTGCTTAAGATGCAAACAGAAAAATATATGCAAATTGCTAAAATGAATGCAAGCGCACAACGCAAATGAATAAATTTAGCAAGAGAAAAGAACAACCCCCCTCACCGAACCGAGCTAAATTAAACAAGACACAGAAAAGAAGGGGTTAGAGTAAGATAAATAATAATGAAAACATGAGTAATGAAATCATGAAGAGGGGAACCCATCAAATGATTCTATCTACCATCTCGGATGTGGCTTGGACCCATTCATTAACCGTCAAGCGGAGAATCCGAGTCTGGGTACATTTTAAATGAAATGACTTGGATATTCGTCCGGGGATAAATAGGTGGGTACCCACCTAAAGGTAGAGGCAAACGACCAATACCCGTCGGCATGTGGTATACCCGAATAAATCCTATGGCGCCCGGGATGAAGGCTCATATAGCAGAGGAAAACCAAACATCAAGTAAAATTAAACATGAAAGAGCATCAAACAAATTCAAGCGCAAAACACATACGGAAAGCTAAGCGTCCCTCTTTTCAGAAAACGAGTTTTCGACCATAATTCTCTAAAAAATCACCAAGTTTCCCTAGCGGAGTCGCCAAATCTATCGCGGGTGGATCCCATTTCGGGTTCCATCTAAAATGGAAATCCTCCCTTGATGATAAGGCTTCAGATTTTGAAAACGCGTTGGAGTCGTCACTAAATTATTTTAAGTTCAAGTTAGAAAAACTATAGAGATTCGTTTAGGTTCGGGAAATAGGCATTACTAAATCACATGCATCATAAAGAAAATGGAGGCGTTAAAATTGTCTGTATCTAAATACCTGAATTTATTAAGGCTCGGTTTTGAAAAGGAATTGTTTGGCATTAAAAATGACCTCAGGCTCATTAATGCTTAAAATGTCTATGTGAATTATTTTTTAGAAGAAAGAATTATTTGTTAAAAAATACTTTGGGCAAAACGCAAGAAACATAGATTAATTAATGGCCTTGATAATTCCTAAGCCGAATTGAATTCGAGGAAGAACCGGTTATAGGATCAGCAAGATTGGTTCCATTTCTCATCTCCCTTAATCCACCTGTTAATGTTGTACCTGATGATGCTGTTTTAAAATAGGTTTACAGCGAACCTAGCGAGCCGCTGATGCAGTACGTTGGCGAGTGCGAAGCCGTCTTTTGAGGGTCTTGATTTTCGAAAATCTAAATAATCCATCGAATATATATCCTCCTTGATTCTTGTCTCGAGAGCGTCGAACAGGGTACGTGCCTTGGTTGTCTTCGTCTACAAGCACGCCCCCAGAGTGTCTGCATATAAACAAAACGACGAAGTAAACCGTTCCAAAAGAAATAATTAAGTTTTGAAAACACACGAAATAATTTATCATTTCAAAGTGATTTTAAAATAATGAGACGCGCAATGAATCAAAAAAATAATTTAAGGAGAAAACATTGTTACGTGTATTTAATTTTAGGGCTTCGTTATGATTTATAATATAGCAAGTTCAACATAATTTTGACTAGTTAACAATTCATTTTACTCTTAAGAAAGAGCATTTCACCGGACAATATTTCAACAAATCCCAAAGCAAGAAGAGAGGAACCGAGAATGTCTCACCTTTGGAGCCGTAACTTACTGTTGAAATTAGTCTCATCGCGGACGATGCTTGACTGATTGGACGGAGGATACGGCAATGATGACCCTAAGGAAGGTGGATCGGCGCAAGCGGTTGAAATTGACATCGAGCCGCAGTCGAAAAGTTCTTCGTCTAACTAAGGTAAGATGTCAAGGATTCCGCCAAGTAAGGTTGCTGAGGCGGTTTGCACCGAATAGCGTGGGGCAAGTCTTGAAAGAAAACGAACATCCACTCGAACCATCCCAGTCAGATTCTCGCATGGACGGATTTGAATCGCGGGGGTAGGAGCTGAATCTGAGGCGAATAGGGACAGTCGTTGTTGATGTTAGGATGGCCATGACTACTATTGTCAGTTTTGTCAGGGATGATCGAGGTGTAGACGAGGTTCTTGATGTGTCCGTGATCGAGTAGATTATGGGCGCAGCGCGCTGTTGTAGGTAAGAGCGACGTCGGGGTGCTGACTGTGAGAAAAGGAATCTTCATATCCATCAAGGTAGGAGGAAATAAATGTCGAGGTGAAGTGGGGCTCTCTTGGAACTGGAACCAGGGTATGGCGTTGTTAGTTGAATGCTCCAAAAAATAATCGGAGGCGAGTTGATAAGTTCACTAAGTCGATGTTCATCTGTTCTCCTATTTTCGATGTATGTGTGCTCCTGTTCCCCGGATACGAATGACTCCAGAGGAGTAGCATGTGATTCCAACGAAAGTAAAATTATCACCGCAAAAGGTTGAAAACACCTGGATTAAGACAAAATCAAAACACAGACTCGGCTCGGTAGGGGGTTAGCCACTAACGCCTTTACTACCTTTGTGCTGGATGATCAGCAAACCGTCCGGATGTCGTTCAGAAAAACTCTTCTCTGCCGCCCCCTTTTACAAGTAGAACGTCATCCCTTCTTATAACTTTTAGGTTATTTTTTTGTTTCCCTTTTTTATTATTTGTTCCCTTCTTCGTCTCACTTTTGATTTATTTCTTTTTTTTAGAGTATGAACCGAAATATATTTTTTACCCGTGTTGTGATTTTGATTTGATCCCCTTTTATTTTGGTGATTTTTGCCTTGGTAAAAGAAGTCCTTCCGTTGTGTCCATACGCACCACAGGAAGAACACTTCATTTCAACTCTTCTTTTTGACAGTTTGGAAACCCCAGTGGTTGCGATAAAATTTTAGGCTCTTCCTCCTTGCTTACTTTCCTATTGTGCTTCTTTGGCCTTCTAGGAAGTTTTTTTTGTATGGCGACGGCTTGATCGGCTCCAAATCATCTCTCGGGTAGAATTTAAGTCCTTCTTATACGACTCTATCTCGTAACAAGGATCAACAAACTCCTCTACTTGCCTTTTCATGAAGTTACACAAGTAATAACATGCAGGCAAGGAAAAAACTACATAGGTCCCACAAGTTACAGGAACAAGATCTTCTACCAAACTCGACCAGGTACCTATCTTTATCATAAGAAGCCAAGGATACCTCAAAACGTTCAGCCAAGGAAGGTTTCACCACATGATGACCTGAATTTTCTTAAAGCAGTTCAATTTCTTTCCTGATATTTGGCAGCAATATATCATGGCTTCCAAAACCTATCTTCCTTTTCTGAACTTGACGAACCATCAACAAACGTCGAATTCTTTTCAACATATCAATGATAGGCAATCTTTGGGCATCAATTATATAAGAATTGAAGGTCTCGTACATGTTGTTCGTGACAATTGATCACTTACTTGATTTTCGAAAAAATGTCTTACAAAAATGCTCATGGCCTTGTTTTAAGAAATCATCCACAGCCTCAACCGATCCAAGCATCCCATCACGCCCTTCTCTCATTTCCCTAAGAGTATTTTTAGAATCTTTCTCATTAGTGCTCTTGACAGTATTGTAAAACAGGTTTTCATGAACAATCCCTTGTGTTTCACCTCCCGGTTCTAGTATATGTGCCTAACACAGTTTCTGTGATTAGCATTTGGTGCCATATTAGCTAATAGCATTAAGCACACACCCTGTGCAAATGGAAAACAACATTTTGTTAGTATTAGCTGGAAAGACATAGCAACAACCCAGAAACCATCATCATACCTTCTGCCAGTCGCTTATAAATGTCCATCCGTCACCAAGACCAACCTCAAGCAATATGAACAATATCTCAAGAAACCATGTCCATGAATCATTGTTTTCCCCTTTAACCACAGCCCATGCTATCAGAAACATACATTCATTCTCATCATGCCCAACAACACTTAACACAATCCCACCGCATTTATGCTTAATAAATGTTCCAGCAAATCCAATGAAAGGTTTATGCCCCTTTATGAAGCGAGTCCGCAAAGCACCAAAACAAACACAGTCTTTTGAACATTGTGTACATACAGTGAACAAAGTCAAGTGACAAACAAGTTCAAATGTAGACTAGGGGCTGTTCATCTTCAAAGCACTAATATATGGTCGGAGATCCCTATAATGATCATCTAGGCTACCATTTTCCAATTTATCTGCCAACCAACTTGCTTTGTGTATAGTCATCAATGGGTTTTGTAGGCTATGCTTCTCCATTATTTCTTGTTGAATATCATGAGCAATCAAGCCAGTCCTATGAATACTCCCATCCATGAACTGACCAGCAATACACTTTGTTGTTGCTTGACGGTTACTAAAACTACGACAACATTTATGCTCATTGAAAACATAACAAACCACAAAGTTTTTCTCCTTACAAATCCAAGACCCGTATAACTTCCAAGGACAGCCATTAACACAAATGATTTCTTGTCTATCTTTTGTGCTTCTTTTCCATCTTAGGTTAAAACCAATGGAAATTGCATACTATTGAACAGCCCTATGAAGTTGCCTAGGTGTTTCTAACCACATCCCAACTTTCCACTCTTGTGATCACAATTTGGATTGTACTCACTAAACACTTGTTTCAAATTTTTCCTTCTTTCACCTATTGTTGAACAACCATCACCATCTACAATTTCTTCATCGCCACTCTCATATTCAGACTCAACTGCATCCACTAGCATGTCATCCATTTCCCTAACTCCAGACTCAACTGCATTCTCACAAAAATCCCTGAGTTCTTCTTTTGCCTCATTAATTTCATCCCCTAGCCCCTCACCTATATAACCAGTATCACCTTCAACCTCTACATCCTCATCTTCCAAACCAGCAACTTCACCTCTCATTTCATCCTTCTCCACCAAATCAGCTAGATCAACCCTAACAACACCAGATTCCAGTTCATTACCTTCAACCTCATCATTAGTTTCATCCTCCTCCACTAACATGCCACCATTTCTAAAATTGATATCCTTTCTTGACGATAAGTCTTCGGATTTTGAAAACGTGAAGGAGTCGCCACTAACCTATTTTAAGTTCAGGTTAGAAAAACTGTAGAAATTCGTTAAGGTTCGAGAATTAGGGATTATTAAATCGCATGCATCACAAAGAACCGGAAGGCATTACAAGTGTGTTTCTAAGAACCTGAATTTATTTAGAGCTCGATTTTGAAAAGAAAGATCACGTTATGTTTTTTAAAAAATAATCTCGAGCTAATTAACCTTGAGAATCTGTGTGAACCGTTTTTAAGAAAAAATAGGTTTTATTGTTAAAAATGTTTTATTTGGGCAAAACGTAAACAATCACAGACTTATTAAGGGCCTTAACAATTTTCAAGCCGAATTTGAATTAGAGAGAGTATCGGGTGTGGGACGAGCGAGATCAGTACCATCTTTCGACTCCCTCAGAACGCACCCGTTAGCTTTTCACCTTCTGGTGTTATTTTATATAAAGTTTTACAGTAAACCTGGCGAGCTGTTGATGTCGTACGTTGATTAGTATGAAGCCATCTTCAGAGGGTCTTGATCTTCGAGAATCCAAATAATCTCTCGAATATATATCCTTCGTTGATTCTTGTCCCGAGAGCATCGAACGGTGTGCGTGTCTAGGTTGCTCGCAAGGCACACCCCTGGAGTATCCGTACGAAAATAAAAACACGAAGTAAAATGTTCTCTTTCGGTCGACGGAGGGGAGTCGAAGGAAATGTTGGTCACCCATTATCGTGCGTAGAGGAGGGCCATGGAGACCGGGCTGAAACTTCTCCCTCATTGGGATAAAGCCTGGAGTAGCGTGAGAATAAATCCCGACTGAGAAATCAATACGTTGCAGATTGTCGGGAAGATGGATCCGGAAATAGGAGCTGCGCCTGCTGCCATAAATCAAGGAAAATCAGTCGTTTGGTTGTTGGGGCTTGGGCTTTGAGAAGTGTTGTTGGCAGGAATCCGTGGTTGTAATATTGTTATCGAAAGGGCTCGGAAGGAACTTTGCGTCTGGGGATGCTCGATGGAGGTACTGAGGGCTACGGCCGGCAGGATGGAGGTTGAATGGCATCTGAGGTGGAGATCGCGGCTAACTCAAAGCGCGACACGGCTTTTCTCCCACTCATATGGCCCTGACAATGTTCCCTCATTTAGATACAGATGGGCAATGGATATGGGAACGTATTATTATTTGCTTCGACATTCCTATAATAGAGGGAGAGAGAGTCCATTGAAGAAACCTCAAGCTCATAGAATGGAACAATGTTACCTAAGACGAATGACTCGGGAGGAGTAGCATGCAATTCCAACAAGCGAAATTTTCACCGCAAAATGTTGAAAACAACTAGATTAAGACAACCAAAACACGGACTCGGCTCGGTAGAGGTTTAGACACTAAGCCTTTACAACCTTTGTGCCGGATGATCGAAAAACCATCTTGATGTTATTAAAAAAAACTCTTCTATGCCGACCCCTCCATAAGTAGAACGTCACCTCTTCTTATAACTTTTAGGTTATTTTTTTGTTTCCCTTATCTGATTATTTGTTCCCTTCTTCGTCTAATATTTGATTTATTTCTTTTTGAGATTAGGAACCTAAATATTTTTTTACCATTGTTTTGTGATATTAATTTGATCCCTTTTTATTTTAGTGATTTTTTTTGTCTTGGTGAAAAAAATTGGGTAACAACAACATGAAAGTACAAACACACCGTAAATCCTAAACACACAGACATACCTTGTTGTGAGACTGTCTCATTCCCTTCTTCCACCTCTCCTTCTCGCTCTTTCTTCCAACAAGGGCAAACCCTCCACTACCACGCCACCCTAGCCCCTCTTCTTATTCCTCGTTGATGTTCTTCTGCTATTGCTTTAATTTGTGTGTTTAGGGTTTTAAATGGGGATGTTGCTATAATTTGCGTGTTTAGGGTTTCAAGAATGGAGACTTGCTTCAATTTGTGTGTTTACCCCTGTTTGTGACTAGACTGGTGACGCTAGCCACCATTACTCCACATCAGCCGTTCGACGGAATCCGTCAGCGAATAACCACAAAAAATTATAACCCTAAAAATAATGACAAAATCGTATTGACAAAAAAAAAAGATTTTGACAAAATAGAAAATTATGGTAGGATAATGTCCTTTATTTTACCTACAAAATTTAAACGAATGGCGGTCAAATTGCGAGGATTTGACTTTGAATCTCTCTCTCTGACTTTTTGATGTCCCAAATTTTAATGCACAATAGACGTACGTTAAAGCTAAGTTTTGCCAACAATGTCGTACATCCCGTCCCCACCCACGACATTATCCGAAGACTGTAATTGTAGTTTCTTTCTTCAATAAACGCATAAATCAATCCCGCCACAATGATTTCTTCTGCTTTTCGGTGGCTCGTGAGAAACAGTCATCATTTGTAATGATAATGGTGAGGATTAGGAGAGGAGGAGAACGCCCATATCATGACAGGGATGTATGAATGAATATCACAACCCCCCATCAGCATAATATTTCATCGTGGCTTCCGCATGCACGTGCTTGTAACTTATACGCAGCGAATACGTGCCGATGATGATGGGGTCCATGTTACTGTTAATTACTATCACTAATTATTGTTATGATGCAGCAAACAAGCAAGCATACAGGCCGTGGGTTGGGAAGGAATAAGGGAAGGCAGCACGTGTGATGGATGTTGTATGCTATATATATATATATATATATATTTATTTAATTCCATGGGAATTTTTGTTTTTCCTTTTTAATCAGCGGCGTTCGTTACCTAATCCTCTTGACCCCTTTTAATCAGTCCCTTAATCAGCGGTTTCTTCTGGCTCGTAGTGGCTGGCGGGCACTGGGCGGCGTCGACTTGTCTAACACCGCGCGGCGACCAGGAGTACCTCCACTTTAATGAAATAAAAGAAACAAAGAAATTAACCCTAAACCCAAACAAACGTCGACGAGAGAGCGATTGAGTTAACAACCCACAAATATATGTCCTAAAATTAAAAAAATAAAAAAAGTCCATTGGTTTTGTTAGTATCCCACATCAACATCCTCCGCGTATCTAATTCATTATAATTTAAATAAAAGATTTTATGAACCACATTGTCTGACTATTTTGTTCAGGAAATCTTCTTCCATTCGGGGAATTCAAAAAAAAAAAATTCGTCGAATGTATAAACTACTAATTTACAATAAATTATCAAAAAGGGATCGGTTTTCTCTCATTTTAAATACAATTTTGATAGCGAAATTTAATGTATTTTTAATGACTGCGATGTATAATAGGTAATATGAAGAAAAATTTTCCCATTAGTTTTTATAGGCACCTAGTAAAAATTTACTCATTAATGTCATTAAACGTAGTTTTATGATTTTAAGATATTTCAAAATAAGGAAAATTATAATTTACGAAGCGTATTAAATACAAAAAAAGCACTTTATAAAACATAGTAAATGCTAAATTACTAAATTTAAAGTGACTCTTAACGAGTGCCCTTAAGACACTCGTTAACAAAATATTTTTTTATAATTCTTAAAAAATCAAAAGCTGAAAACTCTTATAGTAATAAACACCAAAATAAATAAATAAAACAATGGTATGATTGATGGTATAATGGAAGATACGTTTTATCTATGTAAGACATGCCGGGGGTTATGTGTGAAAGGATTGAATATAAATAGAGAATATGCAAACAGAATGATATCTGTATTGCCGGCAACCTTCTGTAGGATAATTGAAGCCTTCCGTAGAGTTTTGCACTTGGGTGTTTGGAGTGATTGGGCTATGAAATGCTTTTTTCTTACTTAATCTCACTTAGTCTGAAATGGTTACATGCTCCTCTATTTATAGAGATGAGAAGAATGATGTAAAGTTACTAAACTAAACTACAGAAGCTGTTAACTACCTTATTAAATGCTACGGAAACTTGAAACTCATTTACTTTATGAGTGTTGATGAAATCTAGAAGAATCTCCTTCTGCAAAAACATCTCTTTAATGAAATGATGACGAAGCTATATGTGCTTCAAT
Organism: Melastoma candidum; assembly: GCA_023653495.1. NCBI lineage: Eukaryota > Viridiplantae > Streptophyta > Magnoliopsida > Myrtales > Melastomataceae > Melastoma > Melastoma candidum. The sequence goes on along the minus strand of CM042885.1, from coordinate 11,569,471 downwards.
CTTACATGAAAAATAGAATCGTTGGTCATAACAATTGCAGATTGGTTGTCACATAATATTGTTATAGGCCCGTCTATCTTCTGTTGTAGCTCGAGGAATAACCTTCTGAGCCAGATAGCTTCTCTTGTTGCCTCATTTGCTGTGATGTACTCAACTTCTATAGATGAGAGAGTAATGGTGCTTTGTTTCTTTGAACTCCATGAAGTGGGCTTTGTCTCGATGCAGAACAAGTATCATGATGTGCTTCTGCAATCATCCAAGCTTCCTGCCCAATCACTATCTACGTAACCCACCACATCATCCTTATACTCATTTGTATACTTCAGTCCAACCTTCTGTGTGCCTTTGCGGTAGCGTAACCCTTTTTGCTGCTGTGAAATGAGTTCTACTGGAGTTGCTCATGAATCTAGACAGCAAACTCATATAATGAAATATCAGTCTAAGTGTAGATGAAATAGATAAGAGAAAACCTTCGGTTGATCTTTGAGTCAAAGCCTTCTGTAGAATATTCCTTTTGTAACTTTTCACTGAGTGACATTAGAGTAGAAATTGGTTTAGCATTCTCCATATATAATTTCTTCAACAGATCCACTATATTCTTTTCCTAAGAAATGAAAATATCTCATTTCTTGTACTTCACTTGAAACCTGAGAAAGTACTTCATCAAGTCCAGATCTATCATCTCAAACTCTTCCATCATTACTTTCTTGAACTTCTGTAGTAAGCTTCTGCTGGTGCTCATGTAGATTAAATCATCCACATAGAGACATGTTATTAGAAAATCAGCATTAACGTTATGTATGTGTAGCGAAGGTTCTACTAAGCTTATGGAGAATCCTTTCTTCTGTATATAGGAATAAATTCAACGATTCCATGCTCTTGATGCTTGCTTTAAACCATATAGAACCTTGTAATTCTATTAGACTTTGTCTTTTGTACTTTCATCACGAATCAGTAATTCTATTAGACTTTGTCTTTTGTACTTTCATCACGAATCCTTGTGGTTGCTCTACGTAGACATTTTCTTATAGTACTCCATTTAAAATGTTGACTTATCATCAAGCTGGAATACATCAAGCTCTTTCTCTATTGCAATGGCTAGAACAATACAGATTGTCTCTATCCTCGTTACAGGAGCGGAAGTTTCCGCAAAATCAAGCCAATGAAGCCCACTTCAAGCCAATGAAGCCCAAGCCCACTTCATTGTACTTTGTCTTCTAGACCCACTTCAAGCTAATAAATTTTTGAGCTCGAGAGGGGTTTGAGCTCGTGAGTTTGAGTTGGCCTAAAAATATTTGCATGAACCAGCTCAAGAGGGGTTTGAGCTCTCCATGATGTGTTTGGGAACAGAATATGGTGATGCTTTCCGAAGACACATCCTTTGCAAACGTCACCTTCTGCAACTTGTATAGAATGTAGTCCTACCACCATATCATTCTGCTTTAATAGAGCTAGACATTTCCTATTCAAATGTCTGTACTTGAGATACCAAAGTTAGAATAACTTGCAACCTCACTTTTGAGAACAATATTACTATTAGTATTCGTTCTTAAGGGAAAGAGATTGTTAGACGTCATCTTCATAACCATGACCTTTTGTCCATTTTTGTCTTTTATCTCACATTGACCTTTTGTAAAAATCAATTGATAGCCTCTCTTCATTATATGTCTCACACTTAGTAGATTTTGTGTGATTCTTGGAGTGTAGAAGGCATTGTATATCTTCTTCCATTGACCTTATGCACCGAAAACTAAAATAACACATTCATCTTATATCTTCAATTTCTTGTCATCTCTAAGTTCCAAGAGGGAATTGCATTTCTCATCAAGCTCCACAAAGTTCTTCTTGATCCTTGTGACATGGTTGCTACAGCCACCATCGAGGAATCATATCTTATTCATATCTTGCACAGAGTTAGAGGAAGAATTGAAAACTTTAGAAGGTTTATCTTCCTTAGAGAAATTTACCTTGATTCTTTGTAACAGTAATCACGATATGAATGAGTGGGGAACTTTTTCATTTTACATAGAAGACGGCAATCTTTTATTTCGTGATTATTCTTTCTACAAATGTAGCATCAAGCTCTTGATTCTCCATAGCCGCTTATGTGATAACCTTCTGATCGTCCTTCCACATAGTATCTACCTCTGCCCCGAGACCTATTGTTGCATCCTCTGTCGTTGGACCTTCTGTTGTTTCCAGGGCATTCTTACTTATGCTTAGAAATATTCAATTTCACTTGAAATGCTTGTTCCACCCGGGCCGAGTAATTGTTGACCTGTTTCTCGTGAGCTTCTAGAAAACCCATCAACTTATAGATGTAAACTTTTGTAAGATCCTTTATCTCTTCAATCACGGTTGCTACATGCTCAAACTTCTGTGGCAAACTTATGAAGATTTTCTCAAAGAATTTTCGATCTGCTACATCTTCTCAACAACTCTTCAATTGATTGAGAATCTCCATGATCCTTGAGAAATAGTCTTTGACGGTTTCTGCGTCTTTCATAGCCAGATTGTCGAAATCTCTCCGAAGGTTCTATAACTTTATGGAAATCACCTTTTGTGATCCATTGAGCTCCTTTTTTGGGACCTCACGTCCTTCATTTACTTTCTTCATAATATCATTGGATAGATGGTTTTGCTCACGGATTGTTGTAGAATCTACAAAGTCATGGTATTCTTCATGACGTTCTCCTTGTACGTCTTCTGCTCAACTTCAATGAGAATGTTGTCAACTTCTGGGAGAAAGTTGTTGCCTTCTAGAACTTCTTCGTAGCCTTCCTCCATAAGTTTCTATATATTTTGCGAAAAAAATATCGCAATTTGAGAACTCCAATACTCGAAGTGCATTGACACAATCTTATGTGGTCTGATACCAATCTTTTTTGTGTTTATTTGAGAGAAGGTGTGAATAAAATATATGTTCCGTATTGTAGAAAACGTTCCGTAGGATAGTTGGAACCTTTTGTAGAATTGTTGCACTTACTAGCGTTGGATATTTAAAGTGTTTAGGGTGTGAAATGTTTTTCTCTTACTTAATCTTACTTAAATAATTACACTCTCGTCTACTTACACATAAGAGAAGAACAATCTAAAATTGTTAAACATAACTAATGCACGTCAATGCTTCGGTATCTCATAATGACGAACTATCCTTTCAAGTAAAAGAATTTGTGATTGATGTAACCGGATTTTTTTTATTAAAAGGGGAAAGAAAGTAAACTTGGGAGAGAGTGCTTGCGCCCACGGCACAGCATCTCCAGAAATAAATAAGAAAAGCGTAAAGGTGGAGAAAAGTGGGGAGTGGGAGACGCACAAACACAAAACACACACCTTCACACCCTCCTTTCGATGCATTGACCACCGCCGCCACCACCACCTCAAAGAAATTCTTCTCCACCCATCTCTCTGAACAGGGAAGATGGTGAGGCAGAGGGAAGACCTCCACGTAAACGTGCCGACCCACTTCCGATGCCCCATCTCCCTCGACATCATGAAATCCCCCGTCAGCCTCTGCACCGGCATCACCTACGATCGCTCCAGCATCCAGCGCTGGCTCGACTCCGGCCACGATACCTGCCCTTCCACCATGCAGCTCCTCCCTTCCAAGGACCTCGTCCCTAACCTCACCCTCCACCGCCTCATCCTCCTCTGGTTCAACTCCCATTCCTCCCCTTCCCCCTCCTCCCCCTCCCTCGCACTCTCCTCCATCTCCCACCTCGAACGTTCCCCTTCCGACCCCCACCAGCTCCTCTCCCATATCCTCCTTTTCGTCCTGGAATCCGACCACAATCGCCACTTACTCGCCACGGAGGTGGGCCGATTGCCAGATATTCTCTTCCGATTCCTCAGCTCTCCAGACATGCCCCTCCCGACAGTCGAGCTCGCCATCCAGATTCTTGAGGCCGTACTGAGGGATTGTCGGGACGACTCTGTCACAAGTGATCTCCGGTGGGTGCATCCTGTCTCCACAGTGCTGCAGCGGGGCCTCGCGAAGGAGTCGAAGGTCGCCGCCATGAGGATTGTTGAGTACAGCTCAAATGTGGTGGAATCGAAGATCGCGGTGTCCGAAAACGAAGGGCTCCTCCGCGAGATCATCCATCCACTGCATGATCGACAGGCTGATTCATCCCTCTTGGATGCCTGCCTCTCCTGCTTGCTCAACTTATCGCCCCATAAGCGAGTGAAGACGAAGCTGGTCGACCTAAACCTAATCGAAACCCTGACGAATCTACTGTCGGTGTCCGACCTACCAGCCCCGTTGGCGGAGAAGGCCCTGAGGTTGCTTCAAGCGGTGACATCGTGCAGGGAAGGAAGGGCGGCACTCGGAGGGGGGGAGTCCATGGGGACGGTGATTCAGAAGCTACTGAAGGTGTCGAGGGAGGCGACAGAGACGGCGGTGCGGATCGTGTGGGCGGCATGCTGGCATTTCGGGGAGGAAGGAGCAAAGGAGGCGGTGGCGAGGTCCAACAGCCTCAGGAAGTTGCTGCTGGTGATGCAGAGCGACTGCTCCCCCAACGTCCGGAGGATGTGCAGCGACTTGGTCAAGATGTTGAGGAAATTCGAAGGCGGGGTCGGCGTTTGCGGCGGAGACCCCAGCAACCGGTGGCTTAGCTACGACACCAAAACGACTCACATTATGCCGTTTTGATACTCGAAGAAACAGTTTAGGGTTTGCTCATTTTGAAGTTGTATAAATTAAATTGGGAAGGAACTTGGAGAAAAACATTGTTTACAACCCGAAAGAAAATTCATTTAGTTGATATTACGGATGGTAAGTGTTGTCGATTTTCATAACTAAAATGTTGTTTCTTAAAGGACGATGTAGTAAGACGTGATGTGTATAACACGTGGAACCAACTTTGGGGAGGAGGGGAAGGAATAAGGAACGAAAGTCAAAGGAGAAGAAAGTTGCCAGGAATTCAGCCGGAAAAGAGAAGAAAAGCCAAAGATTCCATGGCTGAGTATTCCGAGGTGCATCAGCTTTCATGAGTTCCACTTCCTTTTATTTTATCTCGAGGTGAAACTCGTAGAGTTCTAGTTACAAATTACGTGGGATGAATTTTAAAATTTAGTATCATATTTTTAGAATTATTTTTTACACAGCAGCATTTATGAACAAAACTCCTCGAAAAAACGGTCCAGACTGTTGTTAGAAATCGACCTTTAGGAGACTGAGATGTCAGCGGTGATCTACTGGTGCAAGTTTGCATCCAATCCAATCGAATCTTAATCTCTCTGTAACTGGTGGCATTTGATTATATGCAAGTTCAAAGCATAACAATTTAAAAAAAAAAAGAAAAACCTTCAGTAATTTTTAATTTCTTTGTAACCATTTCAAAGCATTCATAAATTTTTGGCAAATTATCGATATTTAGCCCCAACTATATGCCAACTTTACGTTTTGTCATATCGTTTAAAAATTTTTGAATTTGGCCTTATTTGAATTTTATTTTTCGATTTAGCCTAATGTGTAACGGACGTTACAGTGTGTTGACGTGTCTCTAATGGCCTTTATTCTGTTCCTGCGTGCGTCTGACGTGTGTCTGACGTGTGTGTATGTTGGCGATTCTATACAGCGTGGACAATATTAAACGAAAAAAATTCAGAAAGGGGATTAGGGTTTGAGTTTCAGTTGTAGGTATTCTGGGACAGAGGGATTGTTCCTCCTTTCGCAGGTTAGAGTTTGTTGTTAATTTCCTATGTTTTTCTTTGTCGTTCCTCTATTCCTGAATTGAATAGCCTATCGTGTGATTCCTTGTTGATTCTGTTACCATTGTGGGTTGGGTTTTTCTAATTGTCTGTGTTGGGTTTATTCTGTGTTGGGGTAGAGGGCTTGTCGTCCTTTAGTTGGTTGGGTTTGCGTTGTGTTGATTTTGTCTACGTTAGGTTTGTTTTTGCGATTCACATTTCTTGTTAAATGCACAGGTTGGTTATGATGAGTGCTAGCGAGAATTTTGACACATGTGCGGTATCGGCAAATGCCAGCTATGATACTAGTGAAAGGAGATGCAAACATGGGCTGCGAGCCGTATTGTATACCTCATGGAGTAGAAGTAATCCAGGGAGACGATTTTTTCGTTGTCGGATGTGGAAGGTTGTTTATAGTTGTTGTTTGTGTCCGAATATGGTTGACTGTACCTGATTAATGTTGTTACTGTCTTTGTTTGCTTTAGGATGATGATTGTGGATTTTTTAGCTGGTATGACGAGGTTGTACCCCCTCGACAGAAAGAAGTAATATTGTACCTTGTTGAGAATAAGAAGATGCTAGAAGGTAACATTCAGATGATGCAAAAGAGAGAAGGTGAAATGGAAGAGTTGATCAAGCATCTTCAGACTGAGGTGATCAAGTATAAGACATTGCAGTCAACCCATCAGCTGGAAGAATCGGCAAATGAAGTGATGATGAAAAAAATAGATAGAGGCTTCAAGCTGACTTTGGTTGTCAGAGTTTTAATTAGTGTCGTTGTATATGTATGTCTGATGTAGTTGTTATCTTATGTTGTGTTATGTTGTGTTTTGAACAATGTTATGTTGTGTTGTAATATTGAACAATGTTATGTTGTGTTTTGAACACCCATGGGATGTCTGACAGAAACAAGAGCCATAATTTCAAAATTCCATAAGACATAATTCCAGAATTCCAAAAGTCATATTTTCAAAAGCCATACATGGCAATACAGACAGCAATTCGAAAAGGCATAATTCCAGAAGCCATACATGGCAATACAGACTTTATATCAAAATATTGGATGGCTTCTCTCATCCATTCAGGGCTGTGCAATATCAGGGATGAACTCTTCAGTTTTTGTTGCTTGACTGGAGCCTGCAGTCGCCTGTCTCTTGCTGCAAGTCCTCCTATTATGGCCCTTTTTGCCACACAACTTGCACTTCACTCTCCAATGATGACCAAAACCTGTAAAATATAATAACATTTTAAAAGATGGGCCATAATAAATAACAAAGATGGGCAGTTTCATACCATAATCTAGATAGCCGAATGGTACTTCTTCTGCAGCTTTGGTGGTCTGCTCAGATGGGTTTGGCTGGGTATCGACTGGCTGTGACGATTGTTGAGAAGATGGCTGTCGCTTGCAGGTTCTTCTATTGTGTCCCATGTTGCCACACAGCTTACAAGTCATGCCAATTCCCTTCCTACTCAACTGTACCGAGCTTGTCTTTGGGTCCTCTTCTTTGCTTTTCTTTCTTTTTTGCTTCCTAGGTCTTCCAGGCAACTTCTTATAAGGAGGTGGCCTAATTGGATCGCTCTTTTCATGTGGCCAGAATTTGCTGCCTTCCAGTGGATGAAGAACATGCATATAGGCTTGCCGGTATGTGTCCATTTTGAAACAGGGATCTACATAATCCTCTACCCGTCTCTTCATGTACAATATACATGACAGCGCATGTCTACATGGAATCCCATGTAATTCCCAACTCCTACAGGTACATGTCCAAACCTTTAGATCCACTAAGAACCTGTCTGAGTCGGCCAAAGGCATTGATACTTCAAACTTTTCAGTAATGGATGGTTTCACCACCCATCTTGCTGCAACTTCTTTCATGGCCTCTATTTCTTTCCTGACATTTTCTGTTAGTATATCAACTCTCCTAGTAGCAGCTTTGTTCTTCTCTACTTGCCTAACCATTAGAAGACGTCTAATACGCTCTAACATGTCAATCAAAGGTAATCTTCTAGCGGCCACAATGTAAGAATTGAATGTTTCGCACATGTTATTACTATGTGTACCACACTTGCTGGAAAAGTTGAAGAAAGCCTTACAGAAATGATTAGGACCTTGTTTCTGGAAATCTTCGTAGGCTTGGAGGGATCCAGGGACTCCATCTCTTCCATATTTCAATTCATTCATTGCAATATTGAAGTCAACTTCATTGGTGCATCTCACGGCTTTGTAGAAACAACTCTTCAGGAAAAGGCCTCTATTCTTCACCATCCAATTTTGGTAGATATGTCTTGAGCAATTCCTGGACTCGGCTTCAGGTGCAAGAGTGGCAATACCGTTCAGCAAACCCTACAACATATTAAGAAATCCATCACTAATGGCTGTCACGGCAACAGATAAATAAGGGTGTAGAACTTACCTTTTGTTGGTCGCTAATGAATGTCCAACCGTGCCCAGATCCCACTTTCAATTCTCTGAAAAGAATTTCTAGAAACCAATGCCATGAGTTCTGGTTTTCTCCCTCCACCACTGCCCATGCAATGGGGTACATGCCATCATTCCCATCGCGTCCTACGGCTGTTAGTAAGATTCCACCAACCTTGTTCTTTATGAACGTTCCGTCAAATCCCACAAACTTTCTGCACCCACTAAGGAACCCCTTAATCAAAGCCTCAAAACCTATGAACAGCCTTCTAAAAGTTGTGTGTAGTCCTGTTGATAACGTTAAATCGCAAGACAGCTCAAAGCAACTGCCCGAAAATTTGTTCCTCAAAGCTGCTAGATATGGTTTAAGTTTCCTGAAATGATCATCCACATTACCAACCATCAAACCATCTGCAATCCAGCAAGCCTTGTAAACCTTCATCAGGCCTACCTCAATTGTGTACTTCTTTATGACCTCCTCTTGAATTTCCTTGGCCGTGGTACCATCTCTTCTTATATGACCTGCCATGAACTGTTCAGCTTACCAACGGGTAGTAGCTTGCCTGTTTTGCAGCTTCCGTGCACATGTATGAGTTTCAGACACATTTTTTATGGCAAATGACACTTCCTTCTTCATCCATGATCCATAAACCTTCCAGGGACATCCAGATTCACATATAGCCTCAAGCTTCGCTTTGGAACTACGCTTCCAACGTAAATTTATTCCATTAGCGATGGCATACCTCTGCACAGCATCATGCATCTGCTTTGGTGTCTCAAAACACATGCCGGGCTTGAACTTGATCTGCTTATGATCACAATCTGGATCATAGTTAAATAATTCTGCCTTCAAGCGCTTCCTCCTGAATGCTATTCTGAATGAGCCATCGTCTTCTAGCATTTCCTCGTCTGACTTTTCATAATCAGATTGTTCTACTTCATCAGTTTCAACAACACTACTTACATCCACCCTAACGGCACCAATAACCTCTTCAACTACAGGATAAACTCCAGCAACCATCTCCTGGACATCCACATCTTGAATACCTACATCTACTTCATCATCCTCTCCAGCAACCCTCTCCTGTTCTGGCTCTGAGATACCTACATCCACTGTTTCATCATCGCTGTCCGTAAGAGAAAGACTAATATAAAAACTACTTTCATCATCCACTGCTTCATTTTCTGATCCATGCTCAATCATTGTCCCTTCACAATAGATAGTCACTGTTGAACCATCAGTATAGGCATCGCACATCTCTAATACATCCTTATCAGAAAATATCTCCTTCACGGTACCATCGGGAAGAGTATGACCACATCTTCCTCAGACTGCAACCTGAATCTTGACAAAATGCTACCAGAGTAAAATAACCCATCAGATCACAGTCAACATTTCCATACTTACACACCCTACCACCAATGTATTCAAAACTCTTCCCCTGCGACACTAATCCACCTACATGCATTTCCATGGAAAGCCGCTTCATTCTGACCTGCCAACCATCAACGATCGTGGAAATGCGAATCAGTCCCGTCCGCTAAACCCAAGCAAACACAGTAAACAAACATACACCCTAAACCCATTACGATCTGAACAAAGAGACACAATCGACTTACCGGGAGGAAAGACAACCAAGGAGTCGTCGAAAAACACTGCAAGATGGTCGAAGTCGATGCACAGATGAATAAACCCAAATCACGCGTGTTACAGAACCCTAACCCTAACCCCTCTTATCGATTTGTTTCGTCCATATTATCCACGTAGGAAAAAGCAAAAACAGTTTTCGTGCCACGTAAGATATTCTACCACTTTTCCGTCGACACCGTAACGTCCGTTATAGATTAGGCTAAATCGAAAAATAAAATTCAAATAAGGCCAAATTCAAAAATTTTTAAACGATATGACAAAACGTAAAATTGGCATATAGTTGGGGATAGATATCGATAATTTGCCTAAATTTTTTTACCTTGAAGTTTTTAGAATTAGCATCCGGATGTTCGTTTAAACCTTCATCATTGGGCCTGGGCCTGGGTCTGGGGGCCTAGTCCATAATACTCGGGAGAGGTCAAGAGGAACTCAGAATCAGTAGTACACATTCACACGGCTCTTCATTCCCAATCCCACTTCACACAGCTTCCCATTAATTTTCGAAGTGACGTTCGCCTAATCAACAGCTGCTTCGATAAGATACTTGTTTACGTCTAATCAAGGCACGTCGTATTTATTGAAAAATCTTGATGAAGTGAAGATAACCTCGTATCTGTGGCCTCCTCCCACTACATTTGAAATCACCATTGCAATCAATAGTCTTTGACTTTGCGGGAGCACTTCCTTTGTTTTTTTTTTTTTTTTTTTTTATGGTACTCGTTTAAGGCATCCATAAGAGAAAGTCATATCCAATGTTGACTTTTTAAATGCTTAATTCTTCATCCATCAAATAACTCGCTGTTAATATACACATGTCTGAAAAACCGGGTCAAATACGAAACTCGACGATGAACAAATTACTTGGACAATACGTGTCAAACATGTTAATTTTTTTTTATCATACATTATTAATGAAAAGCCAACATGTCGATATAAAATAGTCTCAAGTTTCCCCCAAGTGATGGGAGCGAATCTCTTCCTAATCGAAATGGATTGGATCCGACCAGACCAATCAAAGGGGCCTCACACCACCCCCACCCCAATTTGACCTTATTTTTGGATAACTTTTGAGGGAACCAAAACAGGGTCGCATTACTTACACCCTTTACAAGGGACATGCCTTTGATGTTTAGGTCGATCCCATGTTCACGCCATCGCTTTGCATGTACGCACAATACTATAATTCAATCAAAGCGAGGAGTTCTTTTCTTTCTTTTATGCTCCCTCCCCTTATTGAATGCCGCAAAAGGCCAAAACTAATAAAAATGTTGTATTTAGAAGCCGGGACAAACGACTACAAATGAAAACATAGAAGATAGGCATGGCCAAGGGATTTATTACAGGGGGAACATGAAACGGGTCCGATATGCACTTTTTGGTCAATCATCGCCTGTTAGGCCAAGAAATACTTTTCACTTAAATGCCTGCCCAAATAATGCAATGTGCAAGCCTGGCGACAGCTATACAAGACGCGCACACATATTTTTGTATCGAACATAAAGTTTCATACATGAGAAAAATAACAAAGAAATAGTATTATTATTTGAACTATATTTAATATGTGGACCTTTTACCCCCTTCTTTTGTGGTTCCTAATCGTCCCTGTGGAACATGACCCAACTTTTGCCACGCCCTCCCCCACCATGTCCATTTACGACACCTTCTATTATACCATCACTTTCGTTTACTATATACCTAATAATCAGGATGTCATTTTTGTGAATCTCATTTTCATTTTAGTATCCGTCCAAGCCATTAATTAAAACATTGTCGGATTATTTTGCTATATTTTGTGTGAACGACGTGGAGCCAAATTTACCCTTACCATGGTCAAACTCCTAGATGCATCCCTTCATGCACAAAGAAACAAACTCTATACTACCAAAACAGCTCATTCGAGGGTTTGTTTGTTGATCATATCTTTCAGTGGCCCAAAGTTTATTTTGTCCAACACATATTTGGATCCGAATCTTTTGATGGCGGTGCGAAGCGGTACAATGTACGTCGCAAGTAATAACGAGACGTGGTCACAATCCATGTGCAGGGGCTTCCGGACATTTCCGTGAGTGGCGTACGAATTTCGCACTCGCGTTTGTCGGGTTACTGAAATAGTGAGTGTTAGTGGATATGATTTGTGTCGTTGTGCTTTGGCTACGTCGTTGCTTTGATATATGACTGAATGACTCTGAAAAGCACGTATAAAACCCACGAACCCTATTGCCCGACCTTGGCCATAAGAATCGGATGGATCACGACTTTTGTACATTAAAAATATCTCCACGGAGAAACTTCTCATTTAAGTTGTCAACATGACCCGACTTATTTTATAATCGCTTGATGGTCTGTTCATTATTGAAAATAAACGGATGTGATATTTATGGCCACAATTTGAATACAAAAGATTCAGTATTCAGACTTATTATGAATGATATAATTTGAAACGAGTCTGCTCGAAAGTGTAGAGAGAGCTTCTCCACGTCATGCTCTTGTATTAACAATTTTTAAACTCGATAACTGTCGAGTTTTGCGAGGTAGACGTGCCTAGAAGGTGTCCGTAAGATAAATAACATTAATAATAGATGGTAAATGAGGCCGAAATCCACTCGATCGATCTTTGAACAGGAACGAAGAAAATTGTCCCCTGCGAGCCTCTTAAATTAGGGTTTGCACAATAAAACGTACTTAACTGTGTCCTATATTTGCAGAAGACAAAAGGTACGAAATTTTAGTTGTTTATTATAATCAGAAGCTTGTACGATTTGAATGTAATTCGCATTTTATCACTGAATAAAAACAAGAAAATTTTCTAGTGTCCTATATTATTACACCCAAGCTACCCCCAATAGATTAACTCAAACACCGACAAACTTGGACAATTTTTAAAAACAGATCGATACAAACTTTCATCTGATTAGATTGTGACTGTGTCAATTTGTCTCCTGGATGAAAGTAAAAAGAGAAAACATAATGTAAGGAATCGCCAATCATTCAAAGACAGCATAACATGTGATAGGGCTAGCACATTGGGAAAGTGCCATGTGGAAAAGACAAAAACAATGGCCAACTTGCGCCCATTTTTATTCTCTAACCCCTTTTTAATTAATGTTGTCGATTGTCGTTTCTTTGTTTTTCTAAGAAAACCTTTACTTTGCAAAAGATTGCAGGATGAGAACACACTCCTTTAATAGCTTTGTAAAAAGCCAATTTGCGGTCCAACAAATGAATGTTTAATTCACCACGAGACGAATGCATGTCGTATATAATTACCGCCCTAAACGTGCCGTGATGGGTCGATGAAATGAAACCCTGCAACTTGTATCGAATTTAGTAACGTGTAGCGACATAACACTCCTCAATTGGACCAAATGCATAATATTCTTTACTTCTCGTGATATTAAGATATGAGCCATGCATGGCCCAAAGTTGATGTGAACCGAATTAAACAAGTTACAATTTGTTTCATGCAACTGTTACAATAAAATTAAATCCCCCCCCCCCCTCGTTGAACTTGATGTCAACTTGATCCCAAAATATTTACCCAATTGGGGGGTGGGGGATCTGGAAATAATTTAGAGGGGGAGGGTCGGCACATTGGGAAGCGGGCAACGAATTCAAGTTAATATTAAAAGAAAAAAGAAAATTGAGAGGAGGAAGGGGGCAGGGGGGAGGGGACAGTGAGGAGGAAGAGACAACTTTTCGCAATTAATGGAGGTAAGAAGAAATCGAGAGAGATGAGATCGATAGGAGATTTGCTCCAAAACCATAGGAATTGACCACGTTCTCACTTGGTTATCAACTACTAACAAGCTTTGGCTTTTTTTTATTTGAGTCTGATCCTTTGCGTAGTGATGTTTAAAGTCTCCTCGATTTCCTGCGATCTGTCCACCCTACTTTCATTGAATTGGTTAAAGTTTCTATTCTTGGTTTTCAACTTTGAAAGTATTAGCCACCAAAGAAAACCCCTCCAAAAGGTACAACGTTAAATATCTTTCTCTAGTTTAATTAAATTACTGGGGGGTTTATCTTTTGTTTTGTTCCAAATCAACAAGAGAAAATCCACTCCCTGCTGACCTTCTGTGACTGGACAAAATGCAATTATTATCTCCTCCTTTAAATTATCGAAATGAGTTTTATAAGAGTACGAGTTCGTGACTACACACATGTCAGGTTGTCGTGTCTTGTCCGGTCTCATCTCAATCTCTCCCCTTTATATATATAAATATGGGAAGATGGAGGATTCGGACAATGCCATGCTCTCCTTATCTGTCCTGTCCGAGTCTTTCTTAACCTCCCTTCTTCCTCCTCCCTGTCTTGTAAAAGACAAGTACTGGCCGAACTCCCACTCCTCTCTTCTTCATCGTCCTCTCGGTTGCCGCCAAACTCCTGAGAATCATCCCCCCCCCCCCCCCCGGTCGTGTTCTTCTCCATCACTATCATCATCATCACTTCTTCTTCTTCGGACAGACACAAGACTGCCCCAAGTCCCAAGGTCAGATTCCCTCTCCTTGATACCCGTTTTCTCTCGTTTATGCCTTCGCTACGTCCTCTGATTTCATCGAACTCCATCCCCGCGTTTCGTTTAGAGGTCGATAATCCATTCATTAGTTTATTCAACGCGTCGGTGACGCTTTAAGAAAAGTTGAATCTAGAAACCAACCTTTCTATTTAACTGAGAGAGCACGAGGGGGGCGTGCTTGAATAAAATAACTTAAAAGCATAATCTTTTTGAGTTTAAAGAACGAGATTCATCTCCATATTTCTAACATATATAATCGAGGAAGAAGAAGACAAATGAATCTTTGCTCGTGTGACAAGTTGCCCACTATCCCCCATGTGGTGGAGGAGGGACTTAACAGATTGGCAAACATTTATTTCAAATTACAGAAACTGGGTTTTGTCCTAGTGGGGCTGAAACTGATGGGTTTCGCTTAGATTTTGGCTTCAGGCTAAGATTCAATCCCATGTTCTTGGTGGTGTAGGGATGTGCGGTTTTCTTAGTCTATTATCCGTGATAGTACTCAGTAAACTTTGAGAAAAATAAAATAAAATAAAATTTTTCTTCTAACGTGGAGTCCCAATGCACCAAAACCATCATTATATTACAATGAACATCGAAAAAGAACTAGTCTTTCCAATCTAAGTTTCTTTCTATCCATCAATCAGTCATGCAAAAGACAAAGCTTCAAGTTTGGTGTAGGCGTACAAATGGCGGCCATTGCCGGCTTGCTAGAAAGCTCCCCCTCCCCTCCCCTCCCCTCCCCTCGCCCCTATACACAGACAACGACCACACTATCGACCGACAGACAAAGACAACCTACGACAAACAGGAAAATGAAAAAGGCGGCTCTAAGCTAGTAGTTCGTTTGTCTCGTCAACAGTTCGTGCCCATCACTGTTTTTAAATTTAAACCCGCGCTCCACGAAAATTACGTAGAGAAAGCAATCCGATCTCTGGTGGGTGTGGCTTATGGTAATGTCGTCGTCGTCGATTCCGGGACAACAAAATATGAACATATGAACATTCCAACTTTGGTCCTAGGAATGGTGCGGCCGGTTTCCCGCGGTCTGGTCCGTTCCGTTTGGGACTTCGGAGCTTGTCAGTTTGAGTTCGCTATGTAATGCTGATGTTTGACTCCCCTGTTCCTGGTCGTTTTTTGTTTTGACAGATTTAGGGTGGCCTCGTTAGCGGCTTGAAGAAAAGGGCGGTGTCAGGGGATATAGTTGGTGGATAATCGTCAGTTTGTTTTGCGAGAGAGATGCTCAATCGTAGCGATGATTGTTGGGATTCCGAGGAGTTCTTTGATTCCGCAGAGTGTTTGCCGGTCGAAGAGTCCGATCCGTGCAATGTAGAGGAGGATTCCTCTGAGTATTGTATCTGGTTATGCGAGCCCCAGAGTGTTGAACAGCGGCGGAAACTTTTCCTGTTCCGAATGGGGATCGGGGAATTGGGTTCCACGGTGCTGCCTTCCTCGGATGATTGTGTTGAAGTAGATGGAGATTGTACATGTGTTCCAGGAATCGAACGAGAAACCGAAATGAGGAGGGCCCTTTCGAGTGCTTCGGAGTGCCCAGAGGATGATGTCAGTTGTTTGAGAAGTGAAGATGGGAGTTGCAGGAATTCCTTTGTCAGCGATGGAGATTTACGTAGCCCATCTCAGCTTGACTCCACCATGGAGAGAGATTCCATAGCAGATTCTGCAATGAACCGGGATAGGCGAAACAAAGAGACTTCCCTATGGAAATCAGTGCTCCGGAAGATCACCAACAAGAGATCGGTCGTCAAGTCTGCGAGGGAAGCTCACAAGACCCCCAGTTTGACCAGAATAAAGGCTCATCATAACAAGAAGCGCTTGATCGATTTATCCGCTTTGTATAGTGGCCAAGACATTGAGGCTCATGACGGCATTATATGGATGATGAAGTTCAGTCCGAACGGGCAGTACTTGGCTACTGGCGGCGAAGATGGAACCGTTTGCATCTGGCGGGTTATGTCCGTGGATGCAAGCTTGGAAGGCAAGAATGGTGGGTCTGATATCTATTCCAAGGGAAAGAGCATGGGCCACAAGGCCTCAGTAGTGAAACCTGACAAGATCTTCTGGATCGATGAATCCCCGGTTCAGGTGCTCCGTGGTCACAGCGGAGATATTCTTGATTTGGCCTGGTCTTCTTCGAATGTGAGTTCTAAATTCATGTCGTACAGGTCTTGGTTAATCCAGATAATTTTCTTTGATTTCTAGGATCTAACGATTAACTCTTATCTTTGATTTGTTCTGTTATCAGAGGCTGCTTTCATCATCGACGGATAACACAGTTCGATTGTGGAAAGTCGGTGTTCATCTCTGTCAAGATGTGTTTCACCATAGTAACTATGGTAAGTATAGGACATCGGGTATTACGGATTCTGCTAGACCCGATCTGCATTTGTCTGGTTCTTCCAGATCTAACTCCTTTAGTTTTCTTCTTGGTCAGTGACGTGCATCCAGTTCAACCCGGTCAATGAGGACTACTTCATCAGCGGTTCAATAGATGGGAAGGTTCGCGTTTGGAGCGTGTCCACGCAACGAGTTGTGGACTGGGCAGACATCCGAGATGCAATAAGTGCAACCTGCTACCGACCCCATGGGAAGGTATGGACTGCTTTCTTGCTTTTCGAATGGAAAACTCCTACAGTAGAACAAATTTTATGTGATTACGAGCGAGGAGAACTAACTCGGCATTGCTCTTAACTCACAGGGATTTGCTGTCGGAACGATCACCGGCGCTTGCCATTTCTATGAAACGACCGACAGCCAGATCCAGCGAGATCCGACAATAAGCATACAGGCCCGCCGAAAGAGAAACTCGAGTAAAAAAATCACTAGCATTCAATTCTCAGAAGACGGGTCCGAAAGAGTTCTCATCTCCTCGCAGGACTCCAAACTTCGCATTTTCGAAGGCAACAATATGGTCTACAAGTACAGAGGTGAAAACCAGGCTCCCACATCAAGTAATAACTCGATATCTGTCCGTCTGCATCGCAATCGAGCTCTGACTTGGCATTTTACTATTGAAACAGGTCCTAAAAAGGTGGGAGATCGGATGTCAACCTCTTTCTCGTCGATCAAGGGCCACGTGGTGTCCGTTGGCGAGGATTCCCGCATTTACCTGTGGAACCAACGCGACATGAACACGAAATCCGTATCCTCATGTGAGTACTTCTTCTCCGAGGGAGCCTCCGTTGTGGTGCCCTGGTCCTGGTCAGGAAACCCCGCGGTGGAAGCGAACCCCATACCCAATCACCGCAGGAAGGAATTACACGAAAGGTTCTCCCTCGGCAAGTGGTTCTCCCACGAGGGTCAGTGTCGGACTTGGCCGGAAGAGCAACTCGAGAAATGTAGCCCTCCCTCGGGGACGTGGGGGCTGGTCTTCGTGACGGGAAGCCTGGACGGTAGGATCAGGACATTCCACAATTACGGAATACCTGTTAGGTTTTAGGGATCGGTGCGGGACATATTCAGACCAACACTTGAAAGTCCCGACGGCCACTACTTTTTTACCATTTTGGGTAATTTGTTTTTTCCTTCCTGCATGGTAAGGACAGGGATTTGAGCCAGACCATTACATTCGTTTTTGCGCATTTTGTCGGTGGGCTGTATGTAAGATGTTTTTGGAATGGCTCTTGTTTTTTTGGGAGAACAAGAATAGAAGCTTCCCTATTTTGAAGTTCAAGTACAACTGCACAGAGACTTTGGGAAATGAGACTTAGAAAAAAATCTCAAATGTATTCAAATTCAATCTCTACCAACAACCCGGAAAGAGGAAAGAATTAGTCCTGAAAAGAGCTTGGGATTGGGAGGAACTGGACTGGGTCAACAAAAAGGACAAAAGATCAAAGCGGGCCTCCCAGAACCTTCCTCTCCTCGCAACATTCATACAGACAGTGTCGTCCTAAACAAAATCTCTAAAGGTCAGCGAAAAGGTTGTACAGATCCAATGATGTCGGACTTGGGGATATCATGGTTGACGAGAACCATGCCGATGGACTACTCATGAAGCCGCCGCCGCCCCCCATAAAACCAGACCCGCCTTGTAATAATGGACTCAATATAAGATCTTGGAACAGGGGACCAGCAGGGGGGTCTACGACCGGGGAGAAAATCCCGCTCGGGATCGTCGGGAGGCTCGAAGGCGCCGGCGACAGGATCCCAGGCATGTTCCCCCTCCCACCGGCGGCGAGGTCAAACCCTTCCGTCGCAGAGCTGGTCGTGGCTTGATTCCCGAAGACGATGTCGGCGTCGAAGCTGCCAGCAGTGGGCCTGTGCCGAGGGCTGGCCTTCTCGATGGACGCGAACCTGGCGGCTGGGGAGAGGTCCCCGACCCGGGCAGAAGGGAGGGGAACACCGGAAGGGGAGAGGCCAGTGAGGCGCTGGACGAGGGACATGAAGTCGCCCTCGTCGACGTGGATGACCTTGGGGGAGACGGCGTAGATGATGACGGGCTGAGGAGGAGGGGCTGGGGGAGGTGGGCGGTTGAGGAGGGGATGACGAGGGGGCTTGCGGATGGCGCGGGATTCCTTGGCGACCCTGAGGGGGGAGGGACGGGGGCCCTGGAGCTGGAGCTCCTTCTTTGGGGAGGGCTGGGGTTGCTGGTGGGATGGATCGTCGTCTTCGTCGCCGAAGAAGAAATTGGAGTAATCCATTGGTCAAAAACAAGGATGAGATGCAGTCGGGGTTGGTTAGTTGGTCTGGTGGGTGGATTTATGATTGTCAAGCGCCTCAATTGAGGGAACCAAATTTTGTCTCCGCATTATTTCTTTAATTCATTATTTATATACATACCAACAAGTTTGTTCGATCTTTTTTTCTTTTAAAAAAAAGGGATTGTTCAAACTATTCGACTTAGCTTAAAGCATGGTCTTAAAAACTGATGTTTAAGAGTTCTAACTTGGGAATAAATATATATATTTAATATGATGAGGAGCAAAGTCAGACCTTGGCGTTTCCTCAATTATTATTATTATTTTATTTTCCTTCTTTTTTCTTTCTAGATTTGATTGATTCAATCTGCGTGGCACCCAGAAACATGTAACCAAATGTGAGCAATTGATATTAGTAATTAATTGTTTTTTTTTTGTTTTTTGTTCTGTTCCTTTTCCGCCCATTTGTGTGGGTGGGGTGGGGATCACGACGAAGAAACCAGAAATGAAACGTGGGAATCGTGTCTTATTTTAAGGATACGACGAGAAAAATAGATTGGATTAGAAGTTTTACAAGTGTAGTAAAAATTTTCTAACCTTGAACAAGTCATTGCCTGCCTGCCTGCCTGATTCGGTAAATAAAATGTAAATGAAGTCATCCCAACCTCATTTTCCACACCTCAAATGGTTTGAGTATTAATACGTCAACGTTCTCACCTTGTGTATAGAAATTAAACTACTCGGAATAAAAATGAAGGTACCTCGGAATTGAAAATTTTTAGAATAAAATTTTAAATTCATCCATATGCGATTGCTTGACTGTGATTACATATATATTATAATTTTTTTTATTCGACTTTCGTCATCTTTTCCTCTCCTCGTAAGGTGTTTTTATGTTTTTCATCTTTCGTCATCCGCCTTGAACATTTTATTGATAATCTGGAAAATAAGCTCGTAATTTGATAATTTGAGCAAGCAATCTTGTAAATACTTGATTAAGAGTTGGCAATAAATACACATGTGACCATCTTGTTGATGCGTCAATTAATACCATAAAATATCTAAATGGTTTACATGAATAAATAGGCCCACATATATCACTTTGTACTCTTTCAAGAAATTTCAAGAGTTCAGCCCTGATTTTCGATGGTGATGGCAATTATTATTAACTTTCCTCGGGAACAAGCGGCACATAAAAATTCATTGCGTAGAAAAATCTTCTGTTTTTTCAATGTACGCCCACACAGAAGATTAATTATTCTTCGCATCATTATAGCTCCAGGATGCCCTAATCGTTCATGCCAAGTAATAAAATTATTTTGATCAACAAACTTTTGGTTTGTAATGGCATGTATTTCACAAAAACTTATATTTGTATAATATAGTCCAGAGGAAACTGCGAATAATTTTTCTAATATGCATTTCTTACCCGAGATGATACTTGTAATACACAAATATTCTTTGTCATTTTCATTTGAAGTTTCAATGTGATATCCATTTCTGCGGATATCTTTAAAACTCAATAAATTTGTTTGATACTTAGAGGAATACAACGAATTATCGATACAAATATTTGTTCCTCTGGATAATAAGATATTTGCTCTTCCGGAGCCCTCAATGATTTTCGTACTTCCAGATAACGTATTCACGCTTGTTTTACTCATTACCAAGTGGGAAAAGAATTTTTTACTTTTCAAAATAG
This sequence comes from Melastoma candidum, assembly GCA_023653495.1. Lineage (NCBI taxonomy): Eukaryota > Viridiplantae > Streptophyta > Magnoliopsida > Myrtales > Melastomataceae > Melastoma > Melastoma candidum. The sequence goes on along the minus strand of CM042885.1, from coordinate 11,548,834 downwards.
TATGTGTCGATGCGTTATCACAAGATAGTCGCATTTTTCATTAGTCGAAAATTCGCTTCCGCGAACCTCCATTTTCTTCATGAAATAAAATAAGAATATTAAGATTTAAAGAAATAAAACCACATAAAAATATAAAATAATAACAATAATATTAAAAAGAATATAAAAAGTAACATCATTTATGCTTGTGGCTTGGTGGTTTAAGTCTTAGCTTTCTAATCAAGAGGTTGGGGGTTATCAGTGGGAGGTCATTGCTACGAGTAAAGTGAATTACAAGGCGAATGAATAAGAGGTTGTAACTTCACTATTATAAGACATGGGTAGACTATATTAAGGCCTTGTTTGGCTTTCTCTAGAAGAAATTCAAGATTGACTAAAATTAATATGAAAGCGAAAGTAGGTGATAAAATTCTATAACAAACTAAAATAATTATAAAATAGAAAGTTTGCTCAAAGTTGAGGCCATAAACATATATTTTGCCAATGTTTTTATATGTTTCAAATAACTTGACTTTTAACCTTCACACGTTTATATATATATATATATATACACATAACAATATAATCATGAAATACATCAACAAAAAGAAAATTATACAACCCCATTGTTATTTTCATGCTCGACTAGAAAGTCAGCTATATCAAATTGGGAGAAATCATCAAAGCCAAAATTTATTTTATCATCATCGGAAGCCACTTTTTCTTCATCGAAAACGAAGTTCGTCTCGATCGCCCTTTTTTCTTTTAGTGACTCTTGAGAGATCGGTCAATGTTTTGGCGTACGACAGGTATGTGACCTATGACCCTTCATGCTGCAACGATAACATTTATTCTCCACAGTCTTGTTGAATTGACCATTTTTGTCATCATGCGTCTCTTTGTCGTTCTTCTCCTTTTACACATATTGGGGACGATTGTTACGAAAATAATACCGACACCACCACGTCTTCAACCATAACCACGTCCAAGTCCATTTGCACAGCCACGACTGGGACCACGACCACGTTGTTGTCCTCCATATGATGCCGCATTCACTTCGGGGAATGGGGCAGATCTGGTCGGACGGGCCTCATGATTCTTCATCAAAAGCTCATTGTTTTGTTCGACCAAAAGGAGACATGAAATCAATTCAGAATATATCTCAAATCCTTTTGCACGATATTGCTGCTGCAGGAGTACATTCGATGCATGAAAAGTGGATAATGTTTTCTCCAACATGTCTCCGTCACTAATAATTTCTCCTCATAATTTCAATTGAGAAGTAATTTGAAATAATGCCGAATTGTACTCGCTCACTGATTTAAAATCTTGAAGGCTCAAATGCAGCCAATCAAACTGAGCCTTTGGAAGAATAATTGTTTTCAAATGCTCCTACATTTCTTTTAAATCATTCCACAGGACCAGGGGATCTTTCACGGTAAGATACTCAATTTTTAAACCTTCGTGAAGATGACAAAGAAAGATCATTGCTTTGGCCTTATCTTGGTCGGACGCCGTGTTTTGATCATTGATGGTATTTCTAAGACCATTGGCCGTAAGATGAATTTCAACATCTAAAATCCATGAAAGGTAATTCCTTCCGGTGATGTCAAGGGTCGTGAACTCCAATTTTGTGAGGTTCGACATGATGACTATAAGAAAAAAATAATGATGACATTAAAAATAAAACTGAAATTTTTAGAGGTTACGGTCGTCTACCTCAATCGACTTAACTTCCATGACGATGATGGATATTTTGGCTTCGTGCTGATAAGGTGTTATAAAACAAATGACAGTAAAGAGAAAAAATAATAAGGGATAAACAAATAGGGGATTTTTATTCATTTTCTTACGACAATATATATATACATAGGAGCTCTTATTTATAGGAGAATTACAAAGGTAATAAAAAGATTACAAATGTAACGTGAAAGTAATAATTTATTCTATTTTAATAGGAATAATAACGACATTCAAATAACAATATATATAATACTATATATAAATAACATGAATTTTAAAACTTAAAATAAAAATAAAATTTCAATAATATCATAAAACTATAAAATAAAAAGTAAAAAGAAAATACGAGTTCATGCTTTTCGTGCTTGCATTTTTTTTATTTTATTATTCAGAAAATAAATAAATAAATATATTCAAATGGTTTTGAGATATTTTCTTGTACGAATTTGAGATAAAGGAAAAGGGAAAGAAAACGAGCACCTCAGTATTATTCTCCAGCAGCTTCCGCCACTCCCCGCTGCTCCTGAGTAATTTTTGTTGTTTGGTCGACTTCTCGCGTTCTCGAATTTTGGGCTTGGAGGCTCATATGAGGTTGTGTGTTTTCAACTTCCCTTTTGCTTAGAAAGTAGGCGTTCCCCCCACTCTCCCTGCCCTTTTAATTCGGGTTTGTCGTGGGCGCTTGGTGCTGGAATTTATCTGGTGACCCTAATTACCAGTTTTCCAGTATTGTTCTGGGTATTTGTTTGCCTTTTTGGGTTTTGACTGATATTCCGAGGTTGTCCGTGGAGCAATCATCACTTGTCCATCTCATCTGTTCTGTTCTTGGCTTTGTTGGTTCGCTTTTGGGAATTGGACTGGCATTAGCCTTCCTTTTGCGAGAGACCATCGAGCTTGCGGGGATGCAACTGCCATCCTTGCCGTCCCCTCTGTCTCTCCCAGCCCGCAGGTTTGGGTTTAGGCAACTGGCATGAAGGCCCACTGTGGTCCGCTACGCGATGCGCCCTGTCGGAATTGTTAATCCATTTGCCGAGAGGACATGTTTCCGTCTTCTTCGCCACTGCACATGAGAACCCCCCCCCCCCCCCCCCCCCCCCCCCCAATTTGCAAGGACATTCAGAAGTTTGCCAGGGCAAAAAAGCTCTAAGAGCTGCTCGCGATCTTGGACTAAATGTTCCAGAGAGGCATTCCTGTCAATGCCACCACTTTATCTTCCGTCATCAGTGCTTGCATCCGGAAAAATCATTGGCAGAAGGGAGGCAGGTGCACGTGTATGTCAAGTTTAATGGGCTCGAAGACAACGAGTTCCTGAAGGCAAAACTGGTCAACATGTATATGTCCTGCGGCTCCCCAGAGGACGGGCGGAGGATCTTTGATACCGGCAGTAGCACTACCACATACCTTTATAATGCGTTGATGCGGGGTGCCGTGATTGCTGGAGGACAGCAATATCGTGGTGTCATGTCAACATTCTCAGAGATGCAGGAACTGGGTATTGATTGTACCGAGTATACATATTCCTGTTTGATAAGCTCCATTCTTAAGACATGCTTGGTTGATATGTATTTCAAGTGCGGGAAAGTTAAGCTCGGGTGCCATGTATTTGAAGAAACTGAAGATGGGACATCATTCTCTGGGGAGCAATGATATTCGGGTTTGCGCATAACTGATTATATGGGGAACCAATAGAGTTTATGAGGATGATGATGGACCAAGGGCTGAGTCTGAATTCGGTTGTGCTGACTGCAATTCTTCCTATCATAGGAGATCTGCAGGATAGAATATTGGGTCGGAAACTTCATGGTTACGTAATGAAGAGGCGTTACTCGAAGCAGCTCCTGGTGCAGACGGGGTTGATTGACATGTATTGCAATTGTGGTGACATGACTTACGGTAGGCGAGTCTTTTAAAATACCAAGGAAAGGAATGCGGTTACCTGGACTACTTTGATGTCTGGTTACATTTCTAATGGAAGGCTTGAACAGATGGTGAGGTCTGTAATCTGGATGCAGCAAGAAGGTTTCTGGCCTGACTTGGTGAAGGTCGCCACTGTTTTACCCGTTTGCAACGAGCGGTGTGAGCGATCATTAAAAGGGAAAGGAATCCCATGCCTATTCCATGAAAAGAGGGTTTCTTGCAAACTTTTCTGTAATCACCTGCTTGATGGCGATGTACTCGAAATGTGAAGTTATTGCTGGATTGTTTGAATCTCTTCCCGAGAGAAACGTGATCTGTTGGACGGCCATGATCGACTCGTATGTGGAATCTGGATTTGCATACGAAGCACTGGACATGTTTAGGTCCATGCAGTTGTCGTGGTATAGGCCAGATTCCATAGTTTTCTCGAGGATATTGAATGTCTGCAGCCAATTGAAGGCAGGGAAACTCGGGAAGGAGATCCACGGGCAAATACTGGAGAAGAATCTTCAGGCGAACCCATATATTTCTGCTGAACTGATCAGGACTCACGCTAGCTGTCAATCCATTGGCAGTGCAGCGTCGGTCTTCGAAACTACCTCCATCAAGGGATGAACAGCGTATAAGGGGTGCGCACGATCTTTTCCGCCGGATGACAAGCCAGGGCCTCTATCCAAAACAAAATCACGTTGAAGGCGGTGCTGGAGATCTGCAGGAGGGGCGACTTCGAAGATGAGGCATTCTGGGTTTCAAACACGATGCATGAAACGTATGCAACGGAGGGATCAGCTCCAGGTTTTTGACGAGAGGCTGCCCCAATGAATTCTGGTCCAAGGCCGTAAAATTGTAAGGGTGGCACAAAGTGTACTGATGGGCAAAATTCCTAATGAGTTCTGGATCGGGCGATTAAATGTGCTGTAAAAGGAACCAAACAAATGTGCAAAAATTATTAATCAGACTGATTATTACAAGTGATTTGGGTTAATATTAACTTATAGAACTTTTTGTCCACGAACAAGACAAACAGTCATGTTGATGTACCCAATAGTCTTTCCTCATGTATGGATGTGATTTAAATTTAAATTAAAAACTTGGATTCAATTAAGAAGACAACTCGTACATGTTGTTAATAAATTATATAAAGCAAGTTGCTATTCCATCTTGAAAAATGCATATATATTAGTAATTCTTTTTCTTCCCAAATTTGTTCGAGTTCTTACCATTTGTAATTTATACCAAATAATAAGATTAGAAAGTTTATGACTCTATTTGAATCATTTGGGAAGAACAATGTCTGGTTTGGCCTTTCCCACTCGGGAAGAAGTACCTCGGAGAAAGACAGTTTTGAAGCTTCTTTATAGTCGGAAAAAGTTTTAGAAATAGAAAAATTTTAAAATAGCAAAGTCAGACTTTTAAAAAATCGACTTTTTTATTTTATAAAAAAATTGATCTTTCAAAGCCTACTTTTATGGGTTAATTTTTTTATTTTAATTTAAAAATAAGTCTTTCAAAATCGTTTTTAAAATATTAGATAATAAATTTTAAAATTAAATAGCCCTAATTTTTTTTACTAACGTTTTTTAATAAACAAGAGTCGACGGTTTGTAGGACGTCCGATTCAAACCTTGGCAGTCGAACCGCGAGCGCTTTCTCTCTCTTCCTGCCTAGGTTTCGCTAGAGCACACACACTCCCTCTCCTCCCTTGCTCTCGCGCTTGCTTGTTCTACCTCAAAAAGTTTGCTCCTTTTTAATTGGTCTGGGGTATAATTCTTTCCCCACTTCTTCAATGGGGAAGATTTCATTCTGGGCCTAGCTAGGGTTTCTTCCCCCACCCAGGAACAATCCTTTTCAGCTGCGGGTGCGCTGAATTCAGGTAAAGGTCGCGTCGTTCGTTGGGATTTCTTGTGGGTTTAGTGTGATTCTTTGTTGGGTTTCCTGTTACGGTTTCGCTTGGTTGTGACTGCTGGGCGTGGGAGACTTCTTGGGTGTTTTATGGTCTGATTTGTTGTTGGTTTTGTTTTTTAGGACAAAATGAGGGATTCTTTCCTGTGGAATGGCAAGTTTTACAGTGCTTAGTAGTTTCTTTTTGTGTTTTACCGCATCGAAGAAAGGGAGTTATTTTTATACTTTCCCCCCTAGCGCTCAATAGGTTGGGGCGAGTTCTATGGTCTCGAAGACGAGGTTAAGAATGTGTGGTGCTTGGACCGGCGTTTATGGAGTATTCTTGGAAATGTAATTGGTTACACAGGCCTGATCCAGATGATTCGCTATATGTAGGTTCTGTGCCTGGTGGTTTACGATAAAGTGGTTTCCATTTTGAAATTAGACTGAAGAAGTTGATGATAAAATTTGAGTATGTCATGGGATGTGCTTTACAAGAGGTTGGGGGGGGGGGAGTTTGCTGGTCTAAGCACCAATCGTGTTTAGTCAATTGGTATTTCTTCTTTTCTCATTTACGTCCCCCTAGCGGTGGCTGGTGCTCTGCTCTGCTGTGGTGTTGTCCTTTTGCCTGGACCTTTTGTGCCTTCTCTTTTTTATGGGTGGAGGGGTTTGAATTATCTGTATATTGCTGAACCTGATTGATAAGGGGCAACCTTAGTCATGTTACCTTCCTCTCGACGAATATCCTTATTAGCCTTTCCAATCCGTTGTCTTTTGTTGCTTTAGTTCATTTGTCACTTAGTTATTTTTCTATCCACTCTTATAAACTTCCATTCCATCCTGTCCGTGGAGATGTGAATTTCTATTGATGAACAGCTTGCCTGTTTGTTTCTGCGTAATTTGACGTGGCTTCCTTATCTAAGTCTTTTCAACTTTCAGGGGAAGTTATTTAGCCTGTTTATAGAAGGGCGATGAGCGACAGAAGAAGAAGAGGTGATTCAAAGTGGGATTCAAGGGAAGATCCTCCTGTATCTTCTCATCATATACCAGATAATAGTTGGCCTAGGAGAGGAGGTGTACAAGCGAGCCGTGGATCTGATGATGGTCACAATAATGGCCAACGTTGGTCTAGCGCCAATGAGAAAGACTCGGCTAGGAGTAGATATGATTCAGACTTCTCTACTCGGGAAGATATGGTTGGAGCGAGAGGCAAGCAGAAGGATGGATACAACAGCGTAGATGTGGGAAGACAGTTTGATTCCTGGGAAGGTGAAGGAACTTATACCACAAGGATGTCTCCTGGTCTTGATGATTGGAGAAAGAGAAACCGTAGTCGTTCCCCTCAGGATAGACATGATAGGTCACCAGGGTAAGTTATGCTGCAAAAACCTTTTTTCTTGTATTGATTCCATTTAGTTATAGTTCAAGTTATAATTTAGTCTATTATGCTTTTATATGCGAGATATATGTGCAGAATCCCATTTCCTTTCTATTACTTGCTCGTGTTAAAGCTGAATTATTTGACAGCTCACTTAAGCACATCCATTTCATCTCGTTCTTGACGTTTTTTAATGTACAATTTGACTTTCTGTATAGTCACAGAAACAGAAATTGGAGGAGGAGCTCGAGTAGAAGCAGAATCCCAGATCGGGTTAGGAGGGAATCCGAGATTTATGATAGAAGTAGCAGTAGAACAAGTCTTTCCTCAGAAACATGCAAAAATTTTGCAGCTGGCAGGTGTAGGAAAGGAAATGATTGCCGATACTTGCATGAAGGCAGTCAGCATCATAGCGATGCATGGGATAATATTAGACAAAGGACCGGTGGGATTCCAAAACATTTGGCAACCCCAGAATCCCGGGACCCATCAGTAAAAAGCAGTAGACCGGCTGAGCTTTGCAGTCACTTTCAGAGAGGAACCTGCCGAAGGGGATCATCTTGTAGATATGTACATCAGCTTGCTTCCAATTCCCTTGATAAATCATATCAGAACGAGGATATTGGAGTGTTTGAAAATGACCAGAGAAGGAGAGACATATCTCCTGAATTGGGTGATCGAGAGCCTCGTGGGCATATGGGGCTTTCTGACCGGCTAACTAATGATTGGTCTACTGACAACAGGTTGGAGCATAGTTTAGGCTCAGGGAGCAAAATGTGGGATAATATGTCGAGTGCTATTGGTGCTACTGAAAATGCAAACGGCCGACAATTGGGTATGCAGGAGGAACTGAGATCTGCTGGAAACTTGATTCTGGACACAAGTAAGACTCCTGATTGGAATCCTCAAATGACGTCTCTTACTCATAATGGAACTCCAGTGACTGTCCAAGAGCAAGCCAGTATGCAGAATGCCTCGAACCAAATCTACTACGCTTCCATGCAACCTGTTAGAGCTGACTTTCCGCCTATGCAGCCTCATCACGGCTTGAATGAAAATGGAGCTAGTGTATTATCATCTTATGACCAAAACAGCATCAGTAGGATTGCTGGTCATCTTGGTGATACGACAGTTGTATCTGGTATGGCCTATAAATCAAACCTCAGTAACCAGTCTCTCGGGGTGGGTGCATCCTCTGGCTTGGACACTGTAGGTGGTCATCAGTTTGTTATTTCTGCCGAACATCAGAAGAGTGGAAATATTTTGGAGTCCAGTAGCAAGCCATTAGCCAACGAGGGCGAACAGGTTTTACAAAGTGATTTTGTTGATCCAAATTCATCACAGGTAGCTCTTGGTGGTCCTCCTTTGCAGAACTTTGCGAGTGGTGAACATATTAGACAACTTACCGATCTCTCTGCATCTTTGGCTCACCTTTTGGGAGCTGGAAATGACCTGCCCCAAATTTGTGCTGCTTTGAGTTCCCAGCAAATGATGGATGTTTCATCGGCACTGTCAGCAATAGCTGCAGGTAGTATTCTGCCACCTGTCCAGTCTAATACACCACTCGGGAATCAGAAACAATATGATCCTTTGTCTGATAGCCTCGAGCCTAATATACGAGAAGATTCCAATAAACCACCATTTCTTACAGTTCCTACTGGAGGTGTAAATGCCAACCTAAATGCAAATAATGTTCGAACTGAAGGTAATGATGCTCAAGAAGTGAAAGAGACTGAGGAGAAGGGAGTGGAGGAAATCGAGAATGAGAAAGAGAAAGGCAAGGAAATGCAAGATGATGAGAAGTTAGAAAATATAGGAAAGGATCGTGGTGGTAAGAAAACCAAGGAAGCAAAGAATTTGCGTGCTTTTAAATTTGCACTTGTCGAGTTTGTGAAGGATCTTATGAAGCCCACATGGAAAGAAGGTCAAATGGACAAAGAAGCTTACAAAACTATCGTCAGGAAAGTAGTCGACAAGGTGACTGGTACCATGCAAGGCAACATTCCTCAGTCTCAGGACAAGATTGAACAGTACCTAACTTTTGCCAAACCAAAGCTTACGAAGCTTGTACAGGTATGTGCTGACTTACCTTCTGTAAATTTTTTTTTTGTGTTCATCATTTGACTAAAAGATTGGCCGTATTCTTTCTATTTGACTATGGTGTGGTCTTTTTTTGGACTTTTGTAGTTCTCTGTCCTGTTCCTGAATTTCTCCTCTAAATTGAGCCAGTTTTTTGTTGCTTTGGTTCTCATTGTGGATGACCAAATTTACTATGGGCACTGACAGTTGGAATTTAAATAACGTTGGTTAACTTGTGCTTTGAAGAACTGTGCTTTATTTTCTGCCTTCTGCCATTTCCAAATTATTTGGCATCTTGGAAACTCCAATCTTGGCTTCCATTCAACTTTTGCTTTGAAGATGGGTAAGAAAGATGCCTTGAGAAGCCATCGAAGTGCCTGGTCGACGAGAACTGCTAGCAGGCATTCAGGGAGTGCTTCTATGATTATTTATTATGTTTAGTCTGTTGATTGTGTACCTACCATTTGTAGGTATTTCTAGAACTAGAAATTTAACTTTTAATGTTTTTTGTTTGAACTTAAGATTTGATTGTGATATTTTTTTCCCTTGATATTATGACATTAGACCTATGTTATCGCATCCTTCAGGATTATATAATGTTAAATCAACAATCTTAGTGCTTAAATACACCATTATCTCTGGATTGAGTTGCTGACTATCTGGCTGTGGACTTTTGTGTTGCAGGCTTATGTGGAGAAGGAGAAATCTCGAAAGGCTTGATATGTTAGAAGTTAGGACCTTTTTCCCGTGTCCATTTGTGCCATTCTGCTGTCCTGTTCCGCAACAGCTTCAGTGCATCTTTTGATCCTCCTTGGCACATGTATGAGAAAAGGGGTGTGATTCTTTCATTTCCTGCTATGAAATCACTGCCCCCCTCATCCTTTTCTTCCCACAATTATCAGCTTCAACTCTTCTGTACTGGTGTAGGATTAGTTTCCGATTATCTTTTCTTGTTCTATACGTTTGTATAAGTTGGCTTTGTATCGCTCATTGCTGTATTTTTGGCCCTTTCCACTTTCTACCGTTTGGTATCATGATTTGAACTGTGATCTTCGGCATCACTTGATTTCGACGAATCGATAATTGGTCGTTACATGGTACATGATCTCTTAAGATAGAAGCATGGAACAGAATGGGCTTACATCACGTACATTTGGCTGGGGCTATGCCTTGGAGATAGAAACCCAGAAAATCTATGATACCCAATATGACATCGCACAAGTGCTGGAAACCATCTTCCCTCCTGGCAAGTTCTGGCGGATAACTCGGCTCTACGTTCCTCTTGAAAGAATTACTACACACGTTCAGGTTGTCTCGGGTGGCCATAATGTGGACGTAGGCATAGTCGTAGGATTCTGTCGTATGATCCCGAGCAGCAGCTTGAAATGCATCACCAGCGAGAGAGTGCTTAGCGGCGCATCTTCTCATCTCAGGAGCTTCACCATCACCGGGTCATTAACTGTGCCAACGAACCAAAGAGGACGGCAACGATGACGTGGAGGTCGCATTTGCCACGGCAACCCCAATTACTATGCGAGCCAAGCCCCTGGCATCTGGAGCGGGGCTGTTCGGATCCAATCTAAGGGAAGACACGCAAAGGTCGTAGTAGCCTGTGTTCTCGCACGCCTTGTGGATTAGAAGCGCATCGCCCTTGACACAAGGGTGTTGCTGGAGGAATTTTGGAAGTAACAGTATCACCGGCAAGGAGAAGAAAAAGAATACCCTGCAAACTATGTTCGGGAGGATATGGATAGAAAAATGCAGAAAGAGAGAAAAGGCATCGGATTCTTTGGGGATGGGGGTTATCTGTGTCCTTGAGATTCTCAGGCCAATGCAGACTGGCTTCTTTTGTAGATGCCAAGGAAGCACAGATCACGGATCACAGTTTGCGACCAACTTGATCCAGATCCGCAACCTCGAGCCACACCACACTCTGGGACGCACAAGCAATACATGAACCCGGGAAATGTCACAGAAGACTGGTAACATATTACATAATGACATACTTTTATTCACAGAAGCCGGACTAAAAGCAGATACAGAGGCACATAAAGGGAAAAAAGGAAGCAAAACTTCTCGAATGGCAGTGGTAGATCGCAGGGTACTGTCGCTTCTATGCGTCCATGCGGATAAGACAGCGAAGGCCTTCACCCTGGAGCATGATCTCGAAGGCCTTGTTGATGTCCGAGAAACCAATATCATGGGTGATGAATTTCTCAAGCTCTAGCTCCTGCGAACAATTACCGACGAATTAGACCCAAGAAGCAGAGCAAACAAAGGTCGGTAGGAAGTAGGAGGATCCGAGTTTCGGGCGTTTTTTACCTTGTTCATGTACTTCTCCACCACATTGGGGAGATCAGACCTTGGCTTATAGTTGCCGAAGAAAGTTCCCTTGAGAGTCCTCTCGTTCAGGAGGTTCACTGGGTGAGTCTTGAACGCATCGTCTTTGTTCGGTACACCCACAAGGACGGCAACTCCCCATCCCTGACAAAAAGGAAGAGGTAAGATAAAGACGACCTCCCAGCAGAAATAACTTAATCGCGAAAAAGAAGGGATGTGAGTGGTTACGTCGTGCACGCATTCGAATGCGGAGATCATGGCATTGATGTTTCCAGTACACTCGACGCTACGGTCAACACCTCCGTCGGTCATTTCCGCAATCACCTGCAGCATCAATGAAATGTGGAGTCAGCCCATGTTAGGTTAGGACAAATGTCGATTTTACCTAGAAATCAAGTAGCATTTACCTCTTGAACTGGTTTGTTGTGATCCTTGGGGTTCACAAACTCATTGACTCCGAATTTCTTGGCTGTACACAAACAGATGAAGAAATGAACCGTCCGTTAGGTTGATGTTGTGTATCTTCGTTAAAAACACGACTAGATCTTAGTGATTTGGTTTACCATCTTCGAATCTGCTTGAGTTCAAATCGACACCGATAATCCTTGATGCCCCAGAAAGTCTAGCCCCTTCGGCTGCCTATACACAAGGAATCACCACATTACATTATCACCGCATCCAGACACATATAATTACTGAATATAAGCACTAACTGGACGAGTAGGCCAGACAGACTCACAGCTAGGCCAACGGCTCCCAATCCAAAGATTGCCACAGAAGATCCCTTCTTCGGCTTTGCGACATTCAGCGTGGCCCCTAGACCTAATAGTCATCCACACGAGATCGGCATTTCACCATCGGTTAGAAAACAGTCGAATAAGCAATCAGCCAAAAAAGCAGCAAACAGGGCAGTCGATCGGGGGACTCACCAGTGGAGATGCCGCAGCTAAGGACACAGACTTTGTCCAATGGGGCAGCCGGGTTGATCTTGGCGAGACACCCCTCGTGGATAACAGTGTACTCGCTAAACGTCGAAGTGCCAAGGAAATGGTAGATAGGCTGTCCATTTTTCGAGAACCTGGGCTGGCTGTCGCTGAGCATCACTCCCCGATCGGTGTTTATCCTAAGGAGGTCGCACATGTTGCTCTCCTCTGATTTGCAGTGCCTGCACTCCTTGCATTCTCCCGTGAACACGGGGAGGACATGGTCGCCAGGCGCAAGCTCTGTGACGCCTTCGCCGACGCTCTCGACGATCCTGGAACATCATCAAAGGGAGAGGAATCAACAACAAGCATCGCCACGAATGGAATCACCGGCTCTCTCGAAAAGGGTATGTACTCACCCGGCGGCTTCGTGACCAAAGATGCGAGGAAACAGTGGGGTCTGCCCCTGCGGAACATCACAGAAACAAACCAGAGTCAGCTCCTCCTCCTCCGCACAGACATCCACGTAACAATATCCATCAAAAGCCCCCTCGTTTCTAACTTACCTTGGCCTCCCAGAAGTAGACATCAGTGTGACAAAGGGAAGTGAAGAGGATCTTGACCCGGACCTCGTTAGCCTTGGGAGGCGCCACCTCCACTTCCTCGACCACGAGCGGCTTCCCGGCTTCCCAAGCCACGGCAGCTGCCCAACCCCAACACCAAAACAGCTCAAGAAACGCGCAGCAACAAAGAGGTATCTGGGGTAAGTGATGTTTTTGCTACCTTTGCAGCGGATGACCTGACCAGCTGTGCTTGCCATGATCGTCTGATCCGAGGTTGTCCGGAACGAGTTATGAGAAATTTTTTCTTTTTGACAGACTGTTTTTGGTTTTGGGTTTTGCTTGGTTGCTTTGGTGATGGATGGAATTCGCCAAACACTTGTCCCGAGCTTAAATAGCTAAAATAATTTCCGGGAAGTCAAGAAGGAAAATAGCAAATAAGCAAAGTGGGGTGGAGAGGAGGGGAGCGCAGCTGAATTACAGATCTCGGGTTTAGGAAAGTGAGGGTAGTGTGTCTCGGAGAGGTGGCAAAATTTGGAGGGAGAGCCAAAAAAAACAAGAACCAGAAACCAGAAACCAAAAACCAAAACCAAAAACCGGCTGCGGTGCGGGTGGTTTTGAGTGGCCGTCCTCCCCTGGTTTCATGTGACGACGTCGTCTTAAACTTTTTCTTTCCTTTTGGGGTTTTTTGAAACTCCCTTGTGCTCTAACATGGCATCTTCTTTTCTAATTGGCCAAATCACATCACAGCAGCACATCATTGATCGGTTTAACATAAAAAGAAAGAGATTAGGGACTTCATCGGAGTTTAAGCAAAACCTACCCCTTGAAATTTTTTAATTGCAACAACCAATTTCAATAATAAAAATTGGGGTATTATTAGTCCGCTCGTCCAACTAAATACTACTTCATAGATCAGGGAACAGCCGCGCCCGTGTTATGTGGTACAACCCTTTTCTCAGTTTATTTATTTATCCGACCAAAAGTCAATCCTTTGCTTCTTTTTCTCCCCCTCTCTTCTTCGTCAGGATAAGCATGAGTTGTTGTAGAAAACCACCGGCTATCTAAATTCCCCAAGTTTATTAGTTATTTTGTGAATATGTCATGGCATTGACTGTCATATTTTTTTTAAATTAATCTTCTGTTTAACAAAACCGTTTAAGGTTTAGGCCGACTTCTTTTGGTGCGTGCTTGAATCAAAGGGTAACTCTGGGATTTATTATTATTTTAAACTTGAATAAATAGTATTCTTTTTTGCGTGTGAGTGATATTAAAATAGGTGTTTACACAATGTGCTATTCTTGGGCCTGTTTTCTGACGAAGCCCACGGTAGACGCGGCGTCTATGAAAGAAAAGACAAGACGCTCGCACCAGGCCTATAGTCCTAGTCTACACGGAGTACACAACTAGACGGTGACCCCAAGATCAGTGGGAGTCTACGCCCCACGTCTGCACAGGTTACACGTCATAAAGGCCGAAATGTTATATCCGAAATCAGCGGAGTCTACAACCCACGTCCACTCAGCGTGCACGTCTTAAAGGACGGTTATTAACCCTGAAGTCAATGGAGTCTACGACCCACGTCCACACGAGTGACACGTCTTAGAAGACAGTTTCTTGGCTCCGAGATACTCGGGGGTGGTTAAGATTAGAGGATCTTCGGAGGTCGTAACAGACCAGGTATAAAAGGGAAGAGATCTCCCTTGGAAAAAGATACGATCAAATCAGCCAGTAGAAGCTTATCTTGCTCGTCACCCCTTAGATTGTTAGGATTCCCCGACCTGGGCGAAACCCTTAAGGTTTCATTGTTCTTCACCTCCACCGTCAGAGTGAGCATCCGTAGCTCCGACAGCCAAACTCCGCCTTCACTTCCACTATCAGAGTGAGCAACCGTAGCTCTGATAACAAATCACCGCCAGCACTCCAACGCCAGGACGAGCCACCGTAGTCCTAGTATACGATTCCGCCTTCGACTCCGCCACCAGGGTGAGCAACCGTAGTCTTGGTATCCACGTCCGCCTCAACATTCGACCGCACTCCCGTCCACCAAGCCCAGCAACCAAGTTTTCGCCATCCAGGGAGCGCAAGTCTACAGCGCTCTGTCATCTAGTCTACGACGTCATTGCCCGGATTCTCAAGTCCACAGCGTCCAGCACCAAGTCTACGACGTCCCCACCGTCCAGAGTCGCAAGACTGCAGCGTTCAGCAGCAAGTCTACGACGTTGCACCGCCATTCTTGTTTCATTTTTATGGCTGTAAGGACCATTTCCTTATTGTAAGACTTTGCATATTCAATTCAATCTATTTCATTTACTTACTGGCGACCACATCTACAAACCCTGTGAGTATTATTGCCAAATATTTCCGATGTGATCCGTTTCCGATGCGAACACGTTTTTGGCAACCACAGTGGGAGACAAAAAATTTAAAGTTTACAGATGGCAAAAAGTACCAGTAGCGGAGCTAATCGCGACCCTCCACCTCCATCAGATGGAGACGGTCAATTTATAGCGGGAGACTTAAATGTTGAGACCGCGGCTCTAGGGAGCCAAGAAACTGCGAATCAACCTGATTCCGGGGTACATACTCCTTCTGAGTTCATATCCAGGCTTGAATTCCACAAAGATTTCAATGATATGAGGAGCCTAATGGACAGACATATTACTGAATTGCAAGACAATATGGCTCAGATTTTGGAACAACTCAGTGCTTTGAATAGGCCAAATGCCGCTGCAAAGCCAAGTGTCCCCGCAGACAGAGAGAATTCTTTCATGGAAGACGCCAGGCGCGCGGAGAGGCGCAATGTGTCGTTCCAGGAGGGTGAGCCTTGGGGCGGCGTTAACCAACGCGCTACAGAGGCCTGCAATGGGGACACGATGTCCCCATCAAGGCCTACTACCTCTCGGTCTCCTACATCTTGGAGGGCAAATGCTGTGTACGCAGTGAACCCCGTAGACGATGACGTAGAGGACCAGGGTGAAACAAACAGGTATGCAAGTGGCATATCCACTTACCGACCTGGTAAAGCACCCGTAGAGGAGATACCTCCAGGGGAAGCTCCCGCTATGGGAAGTCTACCACGAGCAGAGAGCTTTTACATTAATGTCTCGGTAAACCCACAGCCACCTCGAGCCACGGCAAGGGTGTCTTATCCTCCAGAGAAAGTGAGTCAGGAATATGTTCGAGAACAATTCGATCCTGTACCACCACAGAATCTGAGGGAGACGATTGCTCAGGTCTTGGAACAGATGGTACCTGGGGCTGTCAGGCATGATGACCCTGGTTACATAGAGAGTTAATGCTATGGGTTGATTCCGAAGTTGAGATTATTAAGGTTGATGAATACTCTTGTTGTAACAAAGGTATCTTGCATGCATAAACAAGCAAGACTGTCAAAGACCTCACACTGGAACAGCGCTATAAGCTTGGCGACCCTACTGTTGGACCCCTTGGTCAACTATCCGGAAAGTTTGACTATATTGTAGACTATGGGACGTCGCACCCTGAGCCAGAGACGGACCCAATCGTTCCAACTGGATGGGGAAATGAGCTTTCTGCCAAAGACATAGGGGAGGTCCTGCAAGAAGTCAATTCGGGTGAAAACCCCGTAAGGACGGACGGACCAAAAAAGGATGAAGTTGGAAAGAACTTGCAAATCACTGTCGCGGAGTTGGAGCCCGATAGACTCCTAAAGGAGGGGACCCATGGACCAGAATGAAGGAGGAAACAAAGCAGTCGCCGATGTCCTTCGACGACTTCAAGTCTACCAGGGGAATCACTGCTGTAGACAACCTATCTCTTGGTTTTCAATAAACTCAGGAGCGCTTAGAGCGCCTAACGCTTGTAATAAGCCCGTGTATACTGATTTAGGTGGAACTGAGGAACGCGAGTCTTTAATGACCCCATGCGACCCATTGATTAGCGTTAATTTGGGAAGCGAAACTTCTCGTAGGATTCTTTTCATTAGTTCTTTAATAAATAAAGAACTTTTTGATGCTATTAAAGGAGTACTTGAAGAATTCAAGGACTGCTTCTCCTGGGATTATACTGAGATGCCAGGTTTAGACCGTAGACTAGTAGAACACACCCTTCCCATCAAGAACGATTTCAAGCCAGTGCAGCAGGCACCAAGGCGCATGACTAGGGAAGTGACGCAACTAGTCTTTGAAGAAGTTAAAAAACTTTTTCGAGCAGGATACATAAGGACCTCACGTTATACTGAGTGGATTTCTAGCATTGTACCTGTCTTGAAAAAGAACGGCAAAATCAGAGTCTGTATAGACTTTAGGGATTTGAACCGTGCTACTCCAAAAGATGAATATCCTATGCCTATCGCAGATGATCTTACAGATAAGACAGCAGGACATCAGATTATGTCATTCATGGATGGGTTCTCTGGTTACAACCAGATCTTCATCGCAGAAGAAGATATACACAAAACAACATTCAGATGTCCCTTAGGAATATTCGAATGGGTGGTGATGCCATTTGGACTAAAAAACGATGGTGCTACCTATCAACGAGTAATGAATGCTATATTTGATGCCTCTCTCGGCAAGACAGTGGAAGTCTACATTGACGATATAGTCGTCAAGTCGGCAAAGGAAGAACTTCATGTTGACCATCTCAGGAATGCTTTCATGAAATGAGAAAGCATCAACTTAAACTAAACCCACTTAAATGCGCCTTTGGAGTTAAAGCAGGGCAATTTTTGGGTTTCTTAGTTCATCAACGCGACATTGAAGTTGATCATAACAAGGTAAAAGCCATCTAAAACTTAGCAGCACCAAGAAGCAAAAAGGAATTACAGGCTTTTCTTGGAAGGGTGAATTACCTGCGTAGGTTCATTGGAAATATTGCAAGAAAGACGGAGGCGTTTGCCAATCTTTTGAGGGGAAAAGGTGATTTTAGGTGGACCGAGAAACACGAAGAAGCATTCAACGCTTTGAAAAAGTATTTAACACATCCACCAGTTTTGATACCCCCTCAACACGGAAAACCGTTCATTCTTTACGTGGCTGCCACCGAAACTATCATAGGGGCTATGTTAGCCCAAATGAATCAAAACGGACGCGAAAAGGCCGTTTATTACTTGTCAAGGCAATTGACACCAATCGAGGTCAGGTATGCCCCGAAGGAAAAGTTGTGTTTATTAGTATTTTATGCCACCATGAAACTTAGACACTACATCGGGAGCAGTGAAGTCTACTTCATATCTAAGTCACCCATTATTAAATACTTCTTCGAGAGTCCATTACTGAGCGGACGAATTAGAAAATGGAGCCTAATTCTGTCTCCATATGATCTGAGATATAAATCTCAGCATTCAGCCAAGGGACAAGCGCTGGCTGATTTTCTAGTCGACCATGACCCAGCCTTGTCTATAGAACAAGAAGAGGCAACTGAAGAGGTCTGGCAAGCTTGGTTTGATGGCTCGTCCACTAAGAATGGAGCTGGGATAGGAGTTCATATAATATCCCCAATGGGTAAAGACATCAGGCTAGCTTTTCGTCTTCGGGTCATACCTACTAACAATGCTATGGAGTATGAAGCATTGATAACAGTATTGAAGGAGCTCATGGCACTAAAGGCAAAGCGTGCCCGTGTCAAGGGAGATTCTCAGTTAGTTATCAACCAGGTTAACAAAGAATGCACATGTCAAGGCAGGCTATTGCCCTATTTTGAGATAGTTCAGCGGTTAGTCACACGTTTTGAGGATATCACGTTCCAATTTATAAGATGTGAGGAAAACGTAGTGGCTAATAGCCTAGCACGGTCAGCGTCAGGGTACAAAAGCAGGATAGAACAGGGTGACATACCTAAAATAGGTTCACATATGCAGCCGGAGGAGAACATCATGGTTGTAGACATAATGAACCAGGATAAAGACTGGCAAAAACCGATATTCGACTTTCTGTCAGATCCCAATCAGAAAGCTAAACAGCGAATCAAAGTTCAGTCGCTATCATATGTCCTCTTAGACGGTGTACTCTATAGGAAAGATGCAAGCGGAGTCCTTTTAAGATGCGTAGACTGGATGAAGCTACTCCAATAATGATGGAGACTCATGAGGGACTCTGTGGGTCACACCAAGCAGGGATGAAAACGTGTTGGATTATTCATAGACATGGTTTTTACTGGCCATCGATGATGAAAAATTGCATTGAAATGGCCAAAGGGTGTGAAGAATGCCAACAGCATGGTCCTACAACCCGCGCTTCACCAGCTGAATTTACCCCTGTGATCAAACCTTGGCCTTTCAGGACCTGGGCTTTAGATATGATAGGAGAAATTCATCCTCACTCTAGTCGAGGGGATGCGTTTATCTTGGTAGCAACATATTACTTCACCAAGTGGGTAAAAGCACAAGTTTACAAGAAAATTGACCATAATGAAGTTATCAGTTTTTTACGGACTTGCATCATCTATCGATTCGGCATCCCCCAGAACATTGTTGTAGACAATGGGACAGTTTTTAACAAGTCAAGAGTGAGGGAATTCGCCGAAGAATTTGGCTTTTCAGTCCTGAATTCCACTCCATACTATCCTTAGGCGAACGGACAGGCTGAAGCCTCCAACAAATTGATTAAAAACAACATTCAAAAGATGGTCGGGCTTAATCCAAAAAGGTGGCACAAAGTACTTAATGATACACTTTGGGCTCTAAGGGTCACTAAGTGCGAAAGCACTGGGGAAACTCCATTCGCGTTAGTCTACGGCCATGACGCAATGCTGCCTATCGAAATGAGGTAAAAGTCGCTCCGTGTCAGCCAACCTTGTCTACAGGACGAAGCCATGCATATAGCCTTGGAAGAGTTAGAAAGAAAGAGGCTGGAGGTTGTACACAAGATAGAGGTACACAAGCAGAGAATAGCTCGCCATTATAACAAGAAAGTTGTTCATAAGCACTTTCAAATAGGCGACTTGGTCTGAAAAATGGTTTTACCCTTAAAACTTAAAGACCAGATTCTTGGAAAATGGTCCCCAAATTGGGAAGGACCGTATCAGGTCAGCGAGACCTTCTCAGCAAATAGCTATAGATTGTCGACACTCGATGGAGTCAGGCAACCTCTAAAAATTACTGGCAAGTACCTGAAACACTATAGAAAAACCATTTGGGAATCGCACAGGAAGATTATAAGCAAACGCTTCCCATTTATATGGGAACAGATAGCTAAAAATTAACCTCACAAGTATACTATAGCTGTAGACTAAAGAGTTTGTTTAAAAGGTGTTATCCCTGGGTTAGTCTACAGCTGCTAGAAAGTAAAGAATGAGTTTGTTTTAAGGGTGTCATCCCTTGAGACTTCAAAGAAAAAAAAAGGCTAAGCCATCATCGCCTGCTTGAACTCGCCATACTTGGTCTAGGCACCCCGTGCGCCGCCTCCATGAGCAAAGAAAGTCAGAACCTTGGCCTGGGTCTTCTTGACGGTGACTTCATTCCTCTGTCGGAACCAAGACTTCAGTTCATCTTGGTCCTGCTGTTCAGAGGTATGAGCAGATCTTTCTGCGAGTAGGGAGTCCACCGTAGAAGCCCGTTCCTTGAGATCCCTCTCCATGGCCATAAGGTCCACAATCTTGGCCTGAACCTGCGCAAGATGGCAAGTCAAATCTTCCGTTTGTCCCTTGAGAAGTTGCAGATCAGTCTCTTCTTCCGTACGCTTTTTCAGGATATCAGCAATCCTGGACCGGGCACCGTTAACTGCTTCAATGTCCTGCGTGTACGCCGGCCAGTCGGACCAGAATCGTCTCCCGAACTCCTCGCAGGCTGCCTGCATCTCGATAGTGGTCGCTGGGTAATCCTCAATCTCCTTGATGCAGCTTTGAAGGACCTTGAACTGGTCTTCAGAGAAGATCCCAACACGTTCCACATTCGCCATCGGGCGATAATCACTCAGGCCGCTTGGAGTACCTTCCCCGGGTGTCCCGCTTGATGGCTGGCTGGGAGGACAATTGGTCGACGGTGGACTTGCACCAGCAGAAGGGTTAGTGCCTGTTGCACCCATCACCTCTGGAGCAGCAGCCTCTGTTGTAACAGCAGGGGCCTCCGTTTCCTCAGTAGCTGGGATTTCAAGGGTTGGGGAAGGAATAGGCTACAAGTGAAAATTTAACAATTAGTATGGAGATTAAAACAAGCAAAGTCTACATCTACCATGCATTACCTCGGAAGGAGGAGGCTGATCGGCTTCATCAGAAGTTTCCTCCTCGGGATCAGATTCCTCGGACTGATTTGGACTCTGGGTAGAGGGCAAAATATTCAGGTTTTAAAGACAGGAAATGGCGTAGGCACAAGGTTACATACCGTTCCTCGAGGAGACTTAGCTGCTTGAGGAATCAGAGGGGGACGGGCTCGGAATTGTAGTCGTTTTCCTGAAATCAACGCCATACGATAAATTGAAAGAGAGTTGCAGTACGCAACGGTGAAAAGCGTCGCATACCTCATGGAAGAGGTCCTTGAGGGTTCTGGGGCCCTGACGGAAATAGGGGTTGGGTCCTGAACAGCAGGCTGACGACGCTTGAAGGAGACTGAAATCGGCATGTCTTCAGAATCAGAAGACTCAGGGGCAGGAGCTCTATGCTTGCTGGCCGGTCCCTCCTCGACCTGCTTGCCTGTAGAGGCAAGAGATTGCCGGCGTAGGTGAGTTAAACGCCTGGCCGGAGGAGGAGGGCCACTCTCCGGTGAAGAGTCCCCCGAGTCTACATCCAAGACTACAACTCATGTTAGTAAAAGATTCTTAGATCAAGGAAAGGATAAATATAAGTCTATACCGAGAGATGGCCGTTGCCCTGTCCTCAGCATCATGTCGGAAGACAAGTAGAGGTCAGGCTCTTTGGAGGTCTGGAGGAAGGACATCTTCTTCAGCAGTGTGTTGAAGGTGATCGCCCACTGAACAGTGAAAAACTCTGTGGCCAAGACTGGTGTAGACTCAAGAGAAAACTCCATATGCTGGAGCTCCGCCTTCCTGGCTAGGAGGTTCATTGAGACCTGGAGGGTTTCCTTGGAAAAAATGGTTGAAACCCTCATGTGGAGCGAGAGGTTGGAGGTGTCAGAGAAAGGCACTGAAGAGCTCTGCACGAAGCCAACCTGCCTTGCACAAAGCTGGGGGTTGTATACTTCAAAGGTGAAACCTCCCTCCATCACGCAGACCAGGTCCCTACTGGTCAAAACCGAATCCTAGTATAGACCCGGGGTGAGCTTCTGACGGCGCCTCAAAATAGTATGGCCAGCAGGAAAGGGGACCTAGTTGCGGTGTTCACTCCGCCATGTATCTACAATGTGACGGATGTGTCCTGTCACAGAAGCATACAACCACTGGTCCTTGGATCGGTAGTATGAGTCCAGCATGTGCGTCCCATAGCACGCGACTGGAGTGGCGCCGGAGGGCATCTGGTACCCTGTAAGCCCGGGCATCCATAGGCAGGACCACAGATGCACAAGCCACAGGGGGCCACCGACCGGATATCTTGGAAAGGGGCTGCTGCACTTTGTCGTTTTATGCAGCCCCTGGTAAACCAACCCCAGCAGAAATGGAGCCCACGCATCTGTTTGGAGGCCGCCGAGCTCAAGAAATTGGCGACCCCGTAAACCAGCTTCGGCATACGCTTGCCAGTAAAACAGAAAACGTACCTGCTTAGCCAGACGCTGAAGAACTCGACCTCTTCAGCCTTTCCCAGGCAGCAAGGGGTATATCCAGGTGCTTCTTCGCTGTGCTCAGAATTTGGAGCATTTCGGTGGGATGGTGGTCGTCGTCAGCAGGATGGAGGCGAACGGGAACGCCGGCCAC
The DNA here is from genome assembly GCA_023653495.1 of Melastoma candidum. Classification (NCBI taxonomy): domain Eukaryota; kingdom Viridiplantae; phylum Streptophyta; class Magnoliopsida; order Myrtales; family Melastomataceae; genus Melastoma; species Melastoma candidum. The sequence goes on along the minus strand of CM042885.1, from coordinate 11,526,252 downwards.
GTAGCTCCCGGTCAAGAAGTAGATATCCTCCAAAGTTATGGTCATGGGACCCTCGAGGAGGTATAAACAGTTTACCGAGTCATTCCAGAATGGAAGCAGACTCGCACATACCCGAGGGTCGCAACGCTTCGCGACCAGAGACAGCCTGACAAAAGAACATAGGCCATAAATCTTCAGCCTATGCTCCAGCTTCTTAAGCCAGGTGGAAAACCACTTTTGCACCACTGACTTCTCAACGGAGGGGAAGCAGAGGAAGCCGCTCTTCTTCTCCCAGTTCAAGGGGTCCGTGAAACCCTCCCGGCAGATGGGGATGGGGGACTCCGTGACCAGGTACTCATGTGGTACCACATCGGGAAAGAGGGCATGATCAAGAACGGGACCTAGGGTCAGCCCGTTGTCGCCGGTCTGGACCACGCAGGGAGGTCCAGCACGCTGGGAGTGCCATTGGTAAGCAGCAAGAGTGGACATTGTTGAAGCAAGGAACAAGGGTTTCGGAAAGCCTGTGAGGGTTTTCAAGAAAGCTTGGAAGAAAGAAGACAAAGGGCTTTCTTTTGACGCGGAGACGAAAGGTTTTCTTTTGACGTGAAGATGAAAGGTTTTCTTGTGACGCAAACAATGTCAGAAGTGCTCAGGGGACAAAAGTCCCCTCAGCAAAAAAAAAAAGGGGCTTATGTTGACACAATGGGCTATTCTTGGGCCTGTTTTCTGACGAAGCCCACGGTAGACGCGGCGTCTATGAAAGAAAAGACAAGACACTCGCACCAGGCCTACAGTCCTAGTCTACACGGACTACACAACTAGACGGTGACACCGAGATCAGTGGGAGTCTACGGCCCACGTCTGCACAGGTTACACGTCATAAAGACCGAAATGTTATCTCCGAAATCAGCGGAGTCTACAACCCATATCCACTCAGCGTGCACGTCTTAAAGGACGGTTATTAACCCCGAAGTCAATGGAGTCTACGACCCACGTCCACACGAGTGACACGTCTTAGAAGACAGTTTGTTGGCTCCGAGATACTCGGGGGTGGTTAAGATTAGAGGATCTTCGGAGGTCGTAACAGACCGGGTATAAAAGGGAAGAGATCTCCCTTGGAAAAATATATGATCAAATCAGCCAACAGAAGCTTATCTTGCTCGTCACCCCTTAGATTGTTAGGATTCCCCGACCTGTGCGAAACCCTTAAGGTTTCATTGGTCTTCACCTCCACCGTCAGAGTGAGCAACCGTAGCTCCGACAGCCAAACTCCGCCTTCACTTCCACTATCAGAGTGAGCAACCGTAGCTCTGGTAACAAATCCCCCCTAGCACTCCAACGCCAGGACGATCCACCGTAGTCCCGGTACACGATTCCGCCTTCAACTCCGCCACCACGGTGAGCAACCGTAACCTTGGTATCCACGTCCGCTTCAACATTCAACCACACTCTCGTCCACCAAGCCCAGCAACCAAGTTTTCGCCATCCAGGGAGCGCAACTCTACAGCGCTTTGTAATCTAGTCTACGACGTCATTGCCTGGATTCTCAAGTCCACAGCGTCCAGCACCAAGTCTACGACGTCCCCACCGTCCAGAGTCGCAAGACTGCGGCGTTCAACAGCAAGTCTACGACCTCGCCTCTTAGTCTACAGCGCCTGGAAGCAAGTCTACGACGTTGCACCGCCGTCCTTGTTTTATTTTTATGGGTGTAAGCACCATTTCCTTATTGTAAGACTTTGCATATTCAATTCAATCTATTTTATTTACTTACTGGCAACCACATCTACAATCCCTGTGAGTATTATTGCCAAATATTTCCGACGTGATCCGTTTCCGACGCGAACAATAGGCTATATTTTAATCATTTAATTTATATATTCATTATATTACGTTTATATTAAAGTGACTTGCTCTGTCAATCATATATTCGAACATCAAGCTTATATTATCAATACTTTTCCCCCTTTTGGAGTTGGTTGTATTTATTTATAGAAATAGGGTGGAGTTTTTATTCCTGTAGTGGAAAAATATTTTATGAACTAAGTCCATCAATTTCAGATTTTCAGGACTAATTTCAATTTCTAACATCGAGTTTTCAAAAAAAAAAAAATTAAAAATTAGTATTTCAATAATCGAGTTCCCTAATTGTTTGACTAACCGATTTCATAAAATTTTTTGTGAATTAACATCGGAACACAACTCGGTTTAGTTAAAGGTTGGTCATAATGAACACGATTTTATGATGATGAAAATGTGAGGTTTATTCTTATTTATCGTTAACTCGTAAACTATTTTGCACGAAACATTTCAAAAATACCCATTTAATGCTCCGAACTTGTTATTAATAGTGAGTTCATATGTAGAATTTAACATTCGTAATTCTAAATAGCGAGTTGCTGGGTATGTGAAAAATTCCATGAAACTCAATATTTGAAACAACGAGTTCATTGTTACCAAACCAAGCCCACGAAGTCATTGTCAGAAATAAGAAGTTTCTAAATCAAAGAACTCGTTGTTTCTAAAAGTGAGTCACTCTACGGCTGGAACTCGAACAGTAGAGATAATTTTTCTAAGTTAGGTGACCTTGTTTTTTAACAATGTGTTCTTCGGGAAATGGAGGTGAACTCGCTCTTTCTAATGAGTCCTTTGGTAGAAAATTGAACTCCCTATTAGCAAACGCGTGTTCCTAGGCTACCTCCCATAAACTTCACAACGATAATGACGGCTCCCGATTTTCATAAATAAGAGATAATCCAACTAAACAAGACAATAATGTGTAAGATGTAAAGATCTAAGCAAGTTTAAAGAATCCACTAATCAATATGAAAATGAGAAAGTTCAAAATAACAATGAACTAACAAAACTCAGTCGTTTTGTGGGCGTCGTCTATTTCTTCAGGGCGTAGAATCATTTCATTGGTGTCACTTCTAGCTGTGTCAACTATAAGATCATCATATTGTTGGGGTCTGATGCTGGAATTGAACGTCTTTACTTGGCGTTAAAGGAGCAGGGGGAGTGTTGACGAGGATGGCTTTTGAATAACAAATGGTGTGTAGTCTTCATCCTAGTCAACCAAATCCTCATCTATAGCAAACAACCGAGGCTCTTGTCGTATTGCCTCATCTTCATCAACCTGATCCTCATTTGACTCTTCTTCTTGTACCTCATCCTCATCCTTGTCATGCTATTGCTCGGACTGGTCATGTAGGCCTCCGTGACGTCTTGTAGTATAGGCGATAATTCTTTTAAGAAGTTATAACTATCTCTAAATATGCCTTATGGTGCAATTCATCAACATCACCTCTCTCTGCCTGCTATATGGTGCATTGTTTTTCTATCATCGTCATCAACATACACGAACTTGAACAAGCAAGTGCATGTGAACAATGAATTCGAAAGTTTTGTCATTTCTTGCATGTACACGTCTTATATCACAAGTAGACTTTCTTACTGTCACATTTTCCCTTCGTTTGAACAACAAAGTGACCCATATTTCGATCAACTAATATGACTTGAAAATGCCTTGCTTTTTTATGCCTTTATAGAATCGATTCATACAATCTTTGGTGTACTTATCCCCCTATTTCATCACCACGTCTACCTCATCTTTTCTATTAATCCAATAAGCAACATAACTATAGAACGTAACTATTTCATCACCACATCTACCTCGTCTACCTCATCTTTTCTACTAACCAAAGCAGAAATAAGAAGTAATCTTGCCCCCATTATGATGGGGTTGTAACTCTCACTTAGATTTATAGTCATTATACCGTAACGATGAAAACCATCATAGCTCACCGACATGGAGTTGGTCCAAGTGGTAAGGAGCTTGGATTTGCTTAAGGGGGTCTCAAGTTCGAAACCTACCATACGTGGCCACCTCGGTTGGAAGACCGACCCACCATAGTCAGATGTCTTACCCGGGTTGGGTTCAGATTATTCGGATGAAGCTCCGGATATCAGGCGACAAAAAAAAAACAGAAAGCCATCATAGCTCAAAGCCCATCGATCTGCTTCCATTTCCTCAAAGAAGTTTGATGACTTAGGTATCGCTTTCAAAATACGACGGTATATGCGAAAGTACTTTGCTTTATGCATTTCCTAGCGTCAATTATAAGCCCTCTTTATTGATGAAATTCTTAAATGGGTATTGAATTGCTAGCAATATGACAAATACAGAATCTCCAATATGCAAATAGAGGCGTCCAACCAACTTCAACATCATTGACCGCTGTTTCAATACCAGAAAGCTTATCCGAAATCAACCATATTCCCGCCACATAATATTTCAAACATTTTAGAAACTATCCCCATGACTTAAAGCTTTCATTGTCAACGATTACAAATGCAATATGCAAAATATGCGTTTATGCAATCAACATTACAAGCAATTAATAACTTATGCTTGTATTTTCTATAGAGGAATGTGTTGACAATGCTAACAACCAGGTAACAATATCTAAACACTATTATGATGGTACATAAATACCAAAACACTCTTTAAAATTGAAATTATGAATCTCCAATAGTGTATGATTCGCCACAATTAATGCACATACTTGGGTTAGACTCACGAATTACATGTAGCAAATGAGAAGGCTCGTTGTAAGATTTTCCCCAATCATCTCATTGTCATTTCTAACGAGGTCTTTCTCATATTCATTGTAACCATGTCTAACATCATCGACATATTTATAACAAATTGGCAATGGTTTCTTCTTTCATCTACGAGACCCTTCACCTACTTCAACACTCGCCACCCTTTGTGTTGAACGTCCTCTCGGCATCTCATAACCAACATTGACATCATTAAATATTTCATCATATGTGTCAACTTCTACTTTAGAATCTATCAAAGAATTAATAATACGATGCTCAACTTTTACCACTATCCAACCGGATCTAACTTGTCTACTTCGATCGGCACTGTTGGGACAATCTTATCACTTACTCCGAAACATAAATTTGTTGAATACGCCTTGGATTTGTAAGTGTAACCTTAGTAAGTAATCTCACGTCATTATCTTTTTGCAAGGGCGCCAACATATACGTTACTCCGACATTATTATTATATTCAACAATGACTTTCCTATGATCAACTATTAATCTTCTCAATGAAAATCTAAAGCTATTTCCAATACATAACACACTTTCTAATGCAACTTAATTTATGTCGTCACTGATTCGAGTTTCTATCATAATTCACTCTATCAACAACATTCTCATTCACAAAAATCACAGTTCAATAGAAGACATTTTAAAAATGAGTTCTTACACGATGTTGTCTTCTTAATCCGCCAAACAATTTGATAGTTACTCTGTAAAAACAATTTTTTTGTCAATTTAAACAATCACGCGTACCCTAATATTTGGTTTGTGATTAGGAATGAGTATTCGATATTTTGGTATACCGAAATTCCAAATACCGAAACACGAAATTAAGAAAACCTAAAAATTACAGATTTCGATCCCGACCCCGAATTTAAAATTCGATATTTCGGTAATTCAAAATATACGGAATTACCGAAATTTAAATTACCTTAATTTATATAATAAATAAAATAAATTCCTAGGGACATTCCAAACAAATTATACCAACACCAATTATCACTGGCACGAGATCTCCCAAAAAATAAAAAACCATCATATTTTTATAAGTAATGACATCATATTTGTGTCGGGCCTAATAACTCATTGCTAAATCGGAGCCCAATTTTTGTCAACACTAACAAAATTCGATATTCGGTAAATATTAAAATTTTTTTTATTACCGTTTCCAATGCCGAATACCATTTTAATAAAATATCTCTTCCAAATCCGATTCTAAATATCGAAATACCGATATCGAATTTTCGAAATTTAAAAATTTTGAGATTAAAATTGGTATACCAAATTTTTTTTCTCGCCCGTATTTGTAATCTATTGCAACGATGTTTACAAAATGATACAGGTGACAACACGAACGATTGTATTGTTGCCTTCTTTGATGCATGACTTGAACTCATTGTTCGGAACAACAATTTTAAAAATTTAGATATCAACTCGCTTTTCCTGATAAATGATTAATTTTAAAACGAAATGGAAAAATAATTTACAAAAAAACGACAAATAGCAACAAACCTCGATAAAACGTGAATAATGATGCTTTTGTCTTTTAACATCCCCTTCGACCTAAAAGAAAAGTCCGATGACATAGACACCCGAGCCGCCCTCCTACTGTGTCCCAACAAAATTCTTCCCCTCCATCATTATTCATCATCACATCAATTAAATTTTTTTGGGTTATCTGGAACAAGAGTTGTCAGAGAATTATCTTAATACTGTACTCACATTCCATTGAAATGAATGAGAAGGTGATATCATTTCAGGATCTACTTCTACCAAACAAATAAAAGAGTGAGCCCCACCATCCCGGGACTCTGTAATCTCGGCAGAGATGCCAAAGTTGCCGCGAGATGGACAAGACTTGAGGTGGTAACCGCACCTTTAGCCATTGCGGTTCCTACGGCATATGCACTCCGGGTACGGATTCTCATAGAACGATTCTTCGGTCCTGAACCGTGCTCGGCCTTTGATTCCCGCCGACGGACCCCTCCTTTTCCTTGGAGCTCCTTGCCTGCCATTACAATACAAACGTATAGATGGACGATTCTATGTGCTAGATAGCTCCACGCTCCATTCATTGCCTACCTGTTCGCGTGCATCTCACGGATGGCATGTGCAAATGAAGTACCCTCTGACAGCTTCCCTGATTCCAGTTTATCGAGGATGTTCACCAAACCTTTCCTGGAAAGAGAAACTGCCATATTTATATCCATGGATTATCCGAAAAATTTTCAGGAAACGTTCCCAAGAATTGTAGGATGATTTGGTACAAGAGTTTGAACTGTATGATGGGATGAGTGCCCTTGTACTAATTACCTGTCTGGATTAATTGTCTTACGGTGGCCAAGGAACCTCCTATGCCCCTCGACAGCCCTAGCCATGTTCCCTGAATATGATGCGACAAAGACATCGCTCTCCACAGAGATGATGTAGTCAATTGCAGCAGCCTGAGACGCGTGATCCCTAAGAGCTTCTAATTCTTCTTTTGTTGCTAGTGTTTCCTGTCATGAGGGGTGGGATATTTTAGTTGCATTTCAGCAAATAAAATTTATGGTGACAGTAAAACAATAGAAATAGAAAAATTAACACACAACCTTGAATACGAGGTTTTGAAAGCGGGACGAAAGCTCTAATAGGCGAGCATGCCCGCCATATATCTCCCCAGAAGCAATGTAGATCAAAGTTCTCGCAGGATACCCTAGAGCTCGAAGAAAAATCCCCACTTCGTTTGGGGTCAAAGGACAATACCCTTCCAGTCTCTGTTCAGTGGAATTTATCTTCTTAATCTTCCAATGGCTGGTACTCTCCCTGTCCAATCAATCATTGGTTGTATGATAAATTCCACGTTCACATTCATGCAGCGTTTGACCAAGCATTTCATCATTATAAGCCTTACGAGATAGATTCTCACCTCATTTTCCTCAGCTCTTCCGATTCTGCTTCTGTCAGGCCATATGTACAGCCAGTGAAAGATAACATGTCTTTCTCATATCTCAGATGCAGGGCGATGTACTGTCCGCCACGATCCCTCAGCCGCTCAACCAGCTTCTGTGGTTTCACCGTCACGCATGCATGCTCAGTACCTAATTTAACAGGAATCCCCATCGGAGACCTCATAAATGCATAAGTAAGAACGGGAAGTAAAATACGTTGAGACTAGCTCATGTCTGATCAACTCAAACATGCCATATGCACCTAATCGGCTTTTGTTATGGTTTACATTTCCAGGAATAGAACAACAACCGAATGATCAACTAAAAGCTCAAAACGTAAATGCATTTAATCAAGCATCAGTTATTGGGTCAAGATGATGGATTCGCATTAGCACGAACCTTTCCCAATATTTCAATAGGAGGTGAGAAACGAAGTGCGTGATATAAAGCACGACATCTCAGTCTCTGGATGTCAAGAGGCAAATCATTATTGGCCAGCCGGGAATCTGATTTCGCAACATGAATGACCTGCAGATTGGTATATTAGCTTGGCTAGAACTGGCTTCCAATCAATAGAGAATAAAAAAAAATCATGTAGAATCAAATGCTTTGATTTTCTATTTTATTTTTTTTACGCAGATGAAATACTCCCAGAGAACTATTTTCCAGATTTAGTTCAGAAATAAAAAAAATGAGGGCATATCTTAGCAGATTTTAATTCATGAGTGCCCGGGCCCGAGAACAAAATGTTTCAGTGGCCTGTGCCACATATGAGTCATCACGAACTAACAAATACATGGCAATATATGACAGATATACTGAAAGCTTTATGCTTGCTAAACTCAAAACAGGATAGCCAATTATGGCCCTGCAAATTCAGGTACTGAAGCGACAAACCTGGTATTGATTCCACAAGTGAGACATCTCTTCGTAGTAACCAACACTAGCCCAGGAGGTGAAATGCTTCCGAGCATGAGGAACAGATTCTAACTCCTTGGGTAAAGCCTTGACAACCCGCACATCCCTTTTCAGAGCTTCGATGAAATACTCTTCATCAAAAATTTCAGAAAAGGTGCTGGGAACAAGAATAGCATTTGAGACGTGAAATGAAAAGTTAATGATAGAAAATTGTTGCCGTTTTGATATGCTGAAATGCAACAATACCTGGTGTCTTTCCAAAATGAGCGTCTATCTAATTGGGGTATCACCAAAGTTGCATTCATAATGCGTGCCACAGCCACCATGTCCGATATCTATCACACAAAAAAGTGAATTAATCCCAGCTTAAATCACACACAAAAAAAAGAAAAAGATTCGTAGTATTACTGCCATGATAAGGTTGCTTACACCAGTTCGCATTTGATTTAATCCCCCGTTACTCTTCACAGTCAAAAAATGATCCGATACGTGAGAAACTGATTCATAAATTTGACCAAAGGAAAAAAGACCATCAGAAAAGAAATGATCCCTTTCTCTCCTTTTAAGATGAATGTCTTCAGTGGCGAAACAATGACAGCAACAACTTTGAGAAATAGGGAGACCGGGAGAATTATCACCTTCATATCTTGAAGTAGGTTTTGTGCATGGATGTAGTCCAAAACTGGAAGGAGTAACCCAAAGATCCTGTTCCGAAATTTGTTCCGGAATCTGTGGCTTCATTGTCAGAATCTGATAACCAAGAATGCGTAATTGCAATAAAATAGATGGAGATAACGGGAATACAGAACAGAGGAACTGAGATTATCTCATCGACCACCTTCGGGTAGACGATTCCCATCATCATCGACATTCAACACCAGAAAACACAACCAAGCTCGCAATTTCATCGACCTAAGCTGATCAAAAGCCGAAACCGGGGAACGCCCAATTAGTCCCATTACCTTGTGGGGGAAAACCTTATCGGGGACACGGTGCGGCGTCTCCCTATCATCTTCATCCAGGCCCTTCCTTGTGAGGAATAAAGAAGATAAGGAGAAGAAGAGGATGATGATAAGGACAACCGGGAAGAGATTCCCACGGCGGAACCTGGGGGCTGCCCTCCTCGTCGGCAACCTCGGATTCCACATACCCTCTCAATCTGAACTCTCCCCACACCCGCCCAGATCTCGCTTCGCTTCCAACATTCAGGCAGGGTTTGTAGTTGCGACCCTTTTGCCTCTGAACGAACAGCTGATCTGACACCCTGACATCATCAACTTCCTCGATTTAAAAGGAACGTGTCTCCTTCAAGGACAATTATAAATGGGGGCCCAAATAGAGGCGGTGACGATGGGCCTTGACCTCCGAGAGAAAGCACCCTTCCCATGCTGGACCTAGTAAACCTACATATTAGGCCCACTGAGAACTTGGCCTCGTCCACATTTTCTCACTTATTGGGCCTGGCCCATGCCCATCTCCTCGTCCGCTAGCTTCAACCACATCTCCTAACGGCGCCCCCAAGTGCCTTGCCAGGGACTCCGAGACATGGTGGACCGCCTCGCAAAAGAAGTCGATGAATGAATGGGGCTCTAGTCGTCCTGGACTATGACGACTACTGACCAACTTTGGCAATTTTAAAAATGTAAAATATACGATAATATCGTAAACTATACTTAAATTTTTTGTTTTGTCAAATTCTTTTTTGGCTATACGATATTGTCACTATCTTTAGGGTTGTACTTTTTTGTAGTCATTAGTTGACGAAATTAGTCGAGCCGCTGACGTGGACTCACGGATTCCGTCTAGTCATCCACTTTTTTTCACGTAGGCAAATAGCAAGGTTAAGTCCCCAATAGAAGCAAGTCCCCATTCTGTGGTGAAACCCTAATCGCACACAAGTGAAGAAAAATCTCAATTTTTGAAACCCTAAAATCAACTCCCCGATTGAAGCAAACCCGGTTGAAGCAACTTCCCAACTTCGCAAATAAACGAGGAGTAAGAAGGGAGGCTAGTGGGCGTTGTAGTGGAGGGTTTGCGCAAAAGAGCGAGAAAGAGAGGTGGAAGAAGGGAAGGAGACAATCCCACAACAAGGTATGGCGACTCACAACCTCATTGTCGTGTTTGTAAAGGTCCTGTTAAAACTTGTCGGGTTTGTTTTCTAACAGATATGGCGACGACTCGCATTTCGTTGAATATGCATGAGGGGCAGTGTGTGTTTTGACGATTGATGGGGGCAGGGTAGTAAACATTCCTGATGTTGACACCGATCTCTTAGGATACTTCACATTGGTTGCCTTAGGAAAAGTATCTAGACTTAGGAAGGTTGATAGAATGTGGTATGCATATCCGGAAACCAGTTTGTCATTGGCCAGCAAAATTCTTGAGATAAGGACGTGATGAAAATGGTTTCTGAATGTAAATGTGCGAAAGTAGATATTTATTTTGAAGGAGTGGAAGGTTGCGTTAGCAATTTTCTGGTAATGAACCAGAATCTAGTGATGAGGTTGATCCAGCTAAATTGGTGGAGGATGAACCAAAATCTGTTGTTGTTAGGATTGATCTAGCTGATTTGGTAGAGGACGATGAAACTAAGGGTGAAGTTGCTGGGTTGAAAGATGAGGATGTAGAGGTTGAAGGGGATGGAATTAATGAGGCAGAGGAAAAAGCTAGGGATTTTGGTCAGAAAATAGTCGAGTCTGAAGTTAGAGAAATGGATGACATGGCAGTGGATGAAGTTGAGTCTGAATATGAGAGTAGCGATGAAGAAATTGTAGATGGTGATGGTTGTTCAACAACAGGTGAAGAAGGAAGAAACTGAAACAAGTGTTTAGTGAGTACAATCCAAATTTTGATACACTAAGATGGAAAATAAGCACAAAAGATAGACATGAAAAAATTTGTGTTAAGGGCTGTCCTTGGAGGTTATACGGGTCTTGGATTGGTAAGGAGAAAAACTTTGTGGTCCGTTATGTTTTCAATGAGCATAAATGTTGTCGTAGTTTGAGTAACCGTCAAGCAACAACAAAGTGGATTGTTGGTCAGTTCATGGATGGGAGTATTCGTAGCACTGGCTTGATTGCCCGTGATATTCTATAAGAAATAATGGAGAAGCATAGCCTAGAAATCCCATTGATGACTTTATACAAAGCAAGTTGGTTGGCAGATAAATTGAAAAATGGCAGCCTAGATGATCATTATAGGGATCTCCGACCATATATTAGTGCTTTGAAGATGAAATACCCCCAATCTACATTTGAACTTGTCCGTGACTTGAATTTGGTCCACTGGTATGTACATAATGTTCAAAAGACTATTTGTTTGTTTTGATGCTTTGCGGATTGGTTTCATGAAGGGGTGTAGACCTTTCATTGGATTCGATGGAACATTTATTAAGCATAAGTATGGTGGGATTGTGTTAAGTGCTGTTAGACGTGATGGGAATGAAAGTATATTTCCGATAGCATGGGCTGTGGTTGAAGGGGAAAACAATGATTTGTGGACATGGTTTCTGGAGATATTGTTCAGATTGCTTGAGGTTGGTCTTGGTGACGGATGGACGTTCATAAGCGACCAGTAGAAGGTATGATGATGGTTTCTACGTTGTTTTATATCTTTCCATGTAATACTAACATAATGTTGTTTTCCATTTGTACAGGGTCTGCTTAAAGCTATGGCTAATCTGGCGCCAAATGCAGAATACAGAAACTGTGCCAGGCACATATACCAGAACTGGAAGGTCAAATACAGGGGATTGTTCCTAAAAACCTGTTTTTACGAGGCTGTCATGAGCACTAATGAGAAAGATTATGAAAATGCTCTTGGGAAAATGAGAGAAGGGCATGATGGGATGCCTGGATCGGTTGAGGCACTGGATGATTTCCTGAAACAAGGCCCTGAGCATTTCTGGAAGGCATTTTTCCGAAAATCAAGTAAGTGCTCAACTGTCATGAACAACATGTGCGAGACCTTCAATTCTTATATAATTAATGCCCGGAGATTGCTTGTCATTGATATGCTGGAAGCCATGATATATTGCTGCCAAATATTAGAAAAGAAATTGAACTACTTTAAGAAAATTGAGGTCAGTACGTGGTGAAACCTTCCTTGGCTGAACGTTTTGAGGTATCCTTGGCTTCTTATGATAAAGATAGGTACCCGGTCGATTTTGGTAGAAGATCTTGTTCCTGTAACTTGTGGGACCTATGTAGTTTTCCTTGCCTGCATGTTATTACTTGTGTAAACTTCAAAAAAAGGCAAGTAGAGGAGTTTGTTGATCCTTGTTACAAGATAGAGTCGTATAAGAAGAAGGCTTATGGATATACCTTAGAGCCTCTTGAAGGAGTCAAGTTCTAGCCGCCAGATGATTTGGAGCCGATCAAGCCGCCGCCATACAAAAAACTTTCTGGAAGGCCAAAGAAGCACAACAAGAAAGTAAGCAAGGAGGAAGAGTCTAAAATTTCATCGCAGCCACAGGGGGTTTCCAAGCTATCAAAAAAGGAGTTGAAATGAAGTGTTCTTCCCGCGATGCGTATGGACACAACAGAAGGACTTGCAAGGGAGAAGGATTTTCGCAGCAGCAACAAGAACAATAGGTTCCGCTATCTCAAGAATCAGGCATTACATGTTTGTCATTGCAATAATCTCAAAATAACATCAGTTTTCATATTTGCATAGTTTCAGGTAGACGTACACGTGACTTGCAAACAGTGTGGCCAACAAGGTCACAACAAGAGAACGAGCGCACGTAGAAGCACAGCAGCAGATGCTGATGAGGAGTCTGTAGAAGCACAGCAACTGAGCAGATGAGGACGTGTGCATGGGATGCTGTAGCAGCACAACTTTTGAGCATATGCTTTTGTTAGGGATGCTATAGAGGCACAACTTTTGAGGAAATGCTTTTGTTATGTACTTGGTTATTATGTAGGTTTTTATGAAGGTTGTTGTGTCCTCGGAACTTCCTGATATGTTGTTATGTATAGCAGCAACAAACCTGATCTTTTTGAACCTTCTGTGTTAAACTTTTTATATATAAAATGGTCCATCTTTTTGAACCTTCTCTAGCCACAGTCATCCTCCTGGTACAACACACAACATCCATTAACAGTCACAGACATTAAATTCAACCAAGGAAAGGACTTACAATACTATCTTCCATGAAGAACAGGGCATGAACCGACGATTTGGATTCCTCTTGCTCCAGGAGGTGTACAACACCACCTTCTTGCCGTGGAGACAAACACGCCCGCTAACAATCGAGCTCGACAGCCCAGATCGGACAGAGGTTTCACTGCAACCTTCTTCGTTCATTCTCAGTTGATGGAAAAACTCGCTTACCTCCTTCGTCCTAGCCCCCCTTCTTACTCCTCGTTGATTTGCTTCTGCGATTGGGTGCAATTAGGATTTCTTCAATCGGGTTGCTTCAATCGGGTGCGATTAGGGTTTCAAGACAGAATGGGAACCTGGGGACTTAACCTTGTTGTTTGCCAACGTGGAAAAAAGTGGATGACTAGACGGAATCCGTGAGTCCACGTCAGCGGCTCGGCGGATTCTGTCAACGAATGGCTACAAAAAATTACAACACTAAAGATAGTGATAATATCGTATAGCCAAAAAAGAATTTGACAAAATAGAAAGTTGGGTATAGTTTATGATATTATCGTATATTTTGCCTTTTAATTCAGGCCACCCACTTTCAAATTCCGAGTAGGTATTTTGCTTTTCAGGCAAAATATACGATAATATCATAACTATTTCCTAACTTTCTATTTTGTCAAAAACGTTTTTTACCATACGATGTTATCACTATCTTTAGGGTTGTTATTGTTTATGGTCATTTGCTGACGGATTCCGTCGAACCGCTGACGTGGAGTAATGGTGCCTAACGTCACCAATCTAGTCGCATACACGAGTAACGTCTAGTCAGCCACTTATTTCCACGTAGGCAATCAACAAGGATAAGTAAAGGCACATGCAGACGACAAGTTGAATTTTTTCTCATTCTAAACCCTAATCGCACCAGAAGGGTTCCCATCACGCCCTTTGTAGAGACCCAAAGCGCTGAAGGATCTTGGTTCCATAAATCAAGGTAAGTGAGTTTTCCATCGATTGAGAATGAGCGAAGGAGGTTGCAGCGAAACATCTGGCTGATCTGGGTTATCGAGCTCGATTGTTGGCGGCCGTGTTTGTCTCCACGGTAGGAGGGTACCTCCTGGAGCAAGAGGAACCCAAGTCGTCGGTTCATGCGTTGTTCTTCATGAAAGGTAGTATTAGAAGTCCTTTATTGGTTGAATTCAATGTCTGTGACTGTTAACTGCAGTTTATGTGTCTGTGTGTTAATTCAGGAGGATGATTGTAGCTATTTCAAATGGATAGATAAGAACTTTCCTGATCGGCAAAAAGAAGTCATCTTACGGCTCGTGGAATCGAAGAAGATGTTGGAGGATAATATAAAATTATTGCAAGATAAGTTTGAATTTAAAGAAGAGCAAAGTAAAAAGCTGGAAGTGAAGATTGAGAAGCTGAAAGTTAAAATCCATGATCATCAAGATATTGAACTGAAGATGGCTAAAATGAAGGCCGAGTTGTTTGCCTTGCGTATTGTTGTTGCAGTTATGGGGATAATATTGTACTATTGGTCTTTTATTTAGGGTGAATATTTTAGTTTAGATTATGTTTTCCATCTACAATTTAGTTTGGGTTTTTGAGGTTAGATATTACTATGAACTACTATGATGGAGATTTTCTATCGAATGGTGAATGTTAATACAATGTTAATTGTGTCACACAGAAGGTTCAAAAAGATGAATCATTTTTTACACAATAGATGGCCATAAAGAAGGTTGAAAAAAACAACCTATATAATATCCCATATCCTTAAACAACCTACATGGTTCGAATGAACAGGTTTCAAAATAGTACCGAGTACATAAAAACGGTTGACATCCTTAATTCATTGACTCCTCAACAACATATGCTGATGTGGTTTTACGTGCGCACGTTCTCTTGTTATGACCTTGTTGGCCACACTGTTTGCAGGTCACACGTGTATGTCTACTTGAAACTATGCGATATGAAAACTAGTGTTCTTTTGAGTGGCATAACAATGAGATTATTACAATGTCAAACATGTAATACCTGATTCTTGAGATAGCGGAACATCAACCTGTTGTTCCTATTGCTGCTGCGAAGATCCTTCTCCCTTGCAAGTCCTTCTATTGTGTCCATACGCACCACATGAAGAACACTTCATTTCAACTCCTTTTTTTGACAGCTTGAAAATCTCCTATGGCTGCGATGAAATTTTAGGCTCTTCCTCCTTGCTTACTTTCCTGTTGTGCTTCTTTGGCCTTAGAGAAAGTTTTTTGTATGGTGGCGGCTTGATCGGCTCTAAATCATCTCTCGGCCAGAACTTAAGTCCTTCAAGAGGTTCTAAGATATATCCATAAGCCTTCTTCTTATACGACTCTATCTTGTAACAAGGATCAACAAACTCCTCCACTTGCCTTTTCTTGAAGTTTACACAAGTAATAACATGAAGGCAAGGAAAACTACATAGGTCCCACAAGTTACAGGAACAAGATCTTCTACCAAAATCGACCGGGTACCTATCTTTATCATAAGAAGCCAGGGATACCTCAAAACGTTCAGCCAAGGAAGGTTTCACCACGTACTAACCTCAATTTTCTTAAAGTAGTTCAATTTCTTTTCTAATATTTGGCAGCAATATATCATGGCTTCCAAAAGCTATCTTCTTTTTATGAACTTGACGAACCATCAACAAACGACGAATTCTTTCCAACATATCAATGACAAGCAATCTCTGGGCATTAATTATATAAGAACTGAAGGTCTCACACATGTTGTTCGTGAAAGTTGAGCACTTACTTGATTTTCGGAAAAATGCCTTCCAGAAATGCTCAGGGCCTTGTTTTATGAAATCATCCACTGCTCAACCGATCCAGGCATCCCATCATGCCCTTCTCTCATTTTCCCAAGATCATTTTCATAATCTTTCTCATTAGTGCTCATGACAGCCTCGTAAAAACAGGTTTTTAGGAACAATCCCCTGTATTTGACCTTCCAGTTCTGGTATATGTGCCTGGCATAGTTTCTGTGTTCAAAATTTGGCACCATATTAGCTATAACATTAAGCAGGCTTTGTACAAATGGAAAATAACATTCTGGTAGTATTAGCTAGAAAGACATAATAACAACCCAGAAACCATCATCATACCTTTTGCTGGTCGCTTATGAACATCCATCCGTCACCAAGACCAACCTCAAGAAATCTAAACAATATTTCCAGAAACCATGTCCATGAATCATTGTTTTCCCCTTCAACCACAGCCCATGCTATTAGAAACATACCTTCATTCCCTTCACGCCCAACATAACTTAACATAATCCCGCCACATTCATGCTTCATAAATGTTCCATCAAATTCAATGAAAGGTCTATACCCCTTTATGAAACCAGTCCGCAAAGCATCAAAACAAACAAATAGTCTTTTGAACATTATGTACATACCAGTGGACCAAATTCAAGTCACAGACAAGTTCAAATGTAGATTGGGGGTATTTCATCTTCAAAGCACTAATATATGGTCGGAGATCCCTATAATGATCATCTAGGCTGCCATTTTTCAATTTATCTGGCAACCAACTTGCTTTGTATATAGTCATCAATGGGATTTCTAGGCTATGCTTCTCCATTATTTCTTGTAGAATATCATGGGCAATCAAGCCCGTGCTACGAATACTCCCATCCATGAACTGACCAACAATCCACTTTGTTGTTGCTTGATGGTTACTTAAACTACGACAACATTTATGCTCATTGAAAACATAACGGACCATAAAGTTTTTCTCCTTACCAATCCAAGACCCGTATAACTTCCAAGGACAGCCCTTAACACAAATTTTTTCTTGTCTATCTTTTGTGCTTATTTTCCATCTTAGGTTAAAACTATTAGCAATTGCATACTTTTGAACAACTATGTGAAGTTTCCTAGGTGTTTTAAAATGCATCCTAGCTTTCCATTCTATACTCTTGTGATCACAATTTGGATTGTACTCACTAAACACTTATTTCAATTTCTTCCTTCTTTAACCTATTCTTGAACAACCATTACCATCCACAATTTGTTAATTGCTATTCTCATATTCAGACTCAACTTCATCTATTGGCATTTCATCCATTTCCTTAACTTCAGACTCAACTGCATTCTGACCGAAATCCCCGGCTTCTTCCTCTGCCTCATTAATTTCATCCCCTGGCCCCTCACCTATATAACCAACATCACCTTCAACTTCTACATCCTCATCTTCCAAACCAGCAACTTCACCCCTAGTTTCATCATCCACCAATCAGCTAGATAAACCCTAACAACAGATTCCAGTTCATTACCTTCAACCTCATCACTAGATTTTGGTTTATTACCAATAAAATCGCTAACGCCACCTTCCTCTCCTTCAATGTAAATATCTACTTTCGCACATTCACATTCAATTACCATTTTCATCACGTCCTTATCCTCTAAAATATTCCTGGCCAATAACAAACTAGTTCCTGAAAATATATACCACATTCTATCAATCTTCCTAAGCCCAGATTCTTATCCTAAGGCAACCAATGTGAAGTATCCTAACAGATCTGTGTCAACATCGGGAATGTTTACTACCCTACCCCTATCATACGAACCCAAATCATCAAAACACATGCTCCCCCCATATGCAGTCAAGGAAATGCGGGTCGCCATATCTGTAGGACAACAAACCCGTTTCAAGCATAACAAGTTTTAGCATGAAAGTACAAACATACCCTAAATCCTAAACACATAGACATACCTTGTTGTGAGAGTGTCCCATTCCCTTCTTCCACCTCTGCTTCTCGCTTTTTCTTCCAATAAGAGCAAAACCCTCCACTAACACGCCACCCTTTCTAAAATGGATATCCTTCCTTGACGGTAAGGCTTCGAATTTTGAAAACATGAAGGAATCTCTACTAACCTATTTTAAGTTAAGGTTAGAAAAACTGTAGAGATTCGTTAAGGTTTGAGAATTATTTGCATTCATCACAAAAAAAAGGGAGGCGTTGAAAGTGTGTTTCTAAGAACCTGAATTTATTTAGAGCTCGGTTTCGAAAAGAAAGATCACGTTATGTTTTTTAAGAAATAATCTCGAGCTAATTAACCTTGAGAGTCTATGTGAACCATTTTTAAGAAAAAAGGTTTTATTGTTAAAAATGTTTAATTTGGGCAAAACACAAATAATGACAGACTTATTAAGGTCCTTAACAATTTTCAAGCCGAATTGAATTCGAAGGAGTACCGGGTATGGGACGAGCGAGATCAATACCATCTCTCGGCTCCCTCAGAATGCACCCATTGGCGTTGTACCTTATGGTGCTGTTTTATATAAAGGTTTATAGCAAACTTGGCGAGCCATTGATGCCGTACGTTGATGAGTGCGAATATATATCATCCGTTGATTCTTGTCCCGAGAGCGTCGAACGAGGTGCGTGCCTTGGTTGTCCGCAAGGCACGCCCCTAGAGTATCTACACGAAAATAAAAACACGAAGTAAAACGTTCTTGTTCGGTCGACGGAAGGGAATCGAAGGCAATGTTGGTCACCCATTATTGCGCGCAGAGGAGGGCTATGGAGACGGGGCTGAAACTTCTCCCGAGTTGGGATAAAGCCTGGAGCAGCGTGAGAATAAATTCCGATGAAGAAATCGATCCGTTGGGAACGAGATTGCCGGGAAGACGGATCCAGAAATCAGAGCTGCGCTTGCTGCCATAAATCAAGGAAAATCAATCGTCTGGTCGTTGGGACTTGGGCTTTGAGAAGTGTTGCTGGTAGGAATCCGCGGTTGTAATGTTATTGTCGAAAGGGCTCGGAAGGAACTTTGCATCTGGGGATGCTCGATGGAGGGACTGAGGGCTACGACCAGTCAGGATGGAGGTTGAATAGCGTCTGAGGTGGAGATCGCGGCTGACTCAAAGCGTGGGACGACTTTTCTCCGACTCATACAGCCCCGACGATGTTCCCTCATTTAGATGCCGATGGGCAATGGATCTGTGAATGTATTATTATTTGCTTCGACATTCCTGTAATAGAGGGAGAGAAACGATAGATAAAGCCATTGAAGAAACCTCAAGCTCATGGAATGGAACAATGTTACCTGATACGGATGACTCGGCAGGAGTAGCATGCGATTCCAACAAGCGAAATTATCACCGCAAAATGTCGAAGACACCTGGATTAAGACAAAACCAAAACACAGAACTCGGCTCGGTAGGGGTTAGATACTAAAGCCTTTACCACCATTGTGCCGGATGATTGAAAAATCGTCCGGATGTTTTTTTGTTTCCCTTTTTTGATTATTTGTTCTCTTTTTCGTCTAACATTTGATTTTTTTTGTTTTTGAGATTAGGAACCTAAATATTTTTTTACCTTTACGTTGTGATCTTGATTGATTCGTTTTTATTTTGGTGATTTTTTTTGTCTTGGTGAAAAAATTGGGTAAGAATGACATGAAAGTACAAACACACCCTAAATCCTAAATACACAGACATATCTTGTTGTGGTGGGACTGTCTCCTTCCCTTCTTCCACCTCTCCTTCTCACTCTTTCTTCCAACAAGGGTAAACCCTCCACTACCACGCCACCCTAGCCCTCCTTCTTACTCCTCGTTGACGATCTTCTGCGATTGCTTCAATTTGTGTATTTAGGGTTTCAAATTGGGACGTTGCTCAATTTGTGTGTTTGGAATTTCAAGAATGGAGACTTACTTCAATTTGTGTGTTTACCCCTGTGTGTGACTGGACTAGTGACGTTAACACGGTTCGACGGACTCCGTCGGCGAATGACCACAAAAAATTGCAACCCTAAAGATAGTTAGGGTATAGTTTATGATAATATCATATATTTTATTTTTTTATTTTCGAATCATATATTTTATTTTTTTATTTTCGATTGTGTCTATAATATCCTAATTTTTTATTTTTAGTATTAATTATATGACAATCCACTTTTACAAATAATATACACATGCATAATTCAAAGTTATTTTGCATCATTTCTCTTTCTCTCTTTTTTTTTGAACTAGACTTCTCAACAAATTTTGTATTATACATTTAGTGTTTTCTTTTTTATCTCTAATTAATTTCGCTGTTTTGAACTAGTAACGTTAAATTCCAAGTTTGCTATTAATTCGTAGCCGAACATGAGAATGATTTGATACTACTGTAGAATAAGAAGCATATCATCTATCGTAACAGCTCGAATTTTTAACTCTGTATAATTTATGTTTTGATTTTCAACATGATATACCCTAGCTTTCTCTTGCATGCCATAAGCACATTCCTCTTATTTGAGTGTAACCTAGTCATGGTACAGAAGGTTGATTTCTTGGATGCATAGTTCGAGCTGCTCGTTTTTGGATTCTTTAATGAAAAGCAGGAATGTTGGTGCCCTATTTGACGCCCATGCAAGGAGCAACATCACTATTTTGGTATTTGTTGATGATCGTGGCGCCGAAGAGGAGGTGGAAGGAGAAGTTTGTAAACTAATTTAGTCCAATGTTAGCGGTTTTCCTCAACATTGTTCCAACAAAAAATATAGACTAGAAATTTACTAATTTGAATATTTCATTATTGAAATTTACTTTTTGATAAATTTATTTTAAATACACATAAATTCAAAAAAAAATCATTCCTATTTGGTAAAAAAATAATTAGCATTCCTAATTATTTGAATAGTTTAACTTTTTGTTAGAGGTTACATAATAGCCCTAGCTTAAAAAATAATAATAAAAAAATCTCACAAAATTTATAAGAATAAAATCTTTTTTTTTTTGTTTTCATCTTGTAAAAGTTGAAGAGTAACCGAACTGAGAGTATCAGGCAAAACAAATTTCCAATTAATTCCAATTGTGGTCAAACAAAAGTAACTAACCCCGAGACAACATTTAAATAAAAATGACAGGATGACTTTGGGTGGTACTGAATTTGGATGCTTTAACACACCAACTGTAATTGCATTAATTTAAACAGCAGCTTTCCGAATGGGGGCCCAAATTGAGGCTGTGACGATGGGCCTCGACCTCCAGCAGAGAGAAAGCACCCTCCTCTCCTTCTCATTCTGGACCCAGTAATCCCTACAGAATAGGCCCACTAAGAACTTGGCCTGGGCCACATTCTTCTCACTTATTGGGCCTGTCTCATACCCATCTAGGCCCGGGCGATCCACATCCGCCCCCGATGGGAACCCCCTTAGGCATTCCATGATCCTCGGCCCCAGCATCTCGTTCTCCACCAGCTTCAACCACGTCCCGTACCCACCCCCGAATCCCCTTGCCAGCGACTCCGAGACCGCCATGTAGTGGTGGACCGCCTCGCAGAAGAAGTCGACGAATGAAGCCTTGGCGTGGGTTCTGGTCATGTCGTGGAGCTCGTCCTGGACTAGACTCACCACCTTTGGAGACATAATTGTGGTTACCCCTTTTAAGAATGTGCAGACCGTCGCAGGACTCCTGTGGGGCGTGTGCACCTGGTGGGACATGCAGTTCGCCACTATGGCCCTGTGGCAGCCATCTGCCTTGACATTCCGGAAGTCTTCTTCCTTTGTCATGATGAATTGGTCAAACTCGAAATCCAGGCCAATGGACCCCGCAAACTCCTTCAGCCTCCTCCCTGTGCGTGAAGAGCGACGGGCATCTCCAGGGTGGGCAATGACTGCAGTTATACGGAGGGAACAGCCACTGTCGCGGGCCGCCAGGTCGCCCATCAGAGGGGGCCACTGGATCCCCTCCATGATGTCGAAGTCAACCACATGGACATCCCGGTCAGACCAGGTAGCCTCTAGGATCGCCTGGTTGGCGGTAAAGTGCGCGAACTTCATGTAAGGGGACAACTCCTGCACCATCTGAACCGCACATATAGTAGAAGTGGTATCATGACCACTAGCGGCAATTTCGTTCCCACAGCTAGCTACATTAAGCATTCCACAAATGCTGTCTGAACATCTCAGATCGAGTGCCTGTGCAAAGTAGAAAGCCAATCTGTCGAATGGCCCACCGCCGTTTTCTTTCCCAGGCAGCATAACGTTGAGCCTTGCCATGATCCCAGATGCAGCACCCCAGTCTCCCACATCGATCGCCTCAGCGCCCATCAACAGCAAGTCAATTGGACTCGTCTCTTCACCCGGCATCTGCATCGGCAATGACAAGGGAGATTCCTCCAGAAAGGCACTAGCGCCATCTTGGTCCGAATGTTCGAGGGATCGGGCAAACTCTGTCTCGATTTGGAACAGCCTGTCCTTGCTGAAGCAGAGATCGTCTTCAGAGGGAAAAGGGTTTCCGAGGCATGACTCGTAAAACTCGGCCAAGTAGGATTGGTGGTGGTGGTGGTGGTGGTGGTGTAGCGAGGAGAGAGGGTCTTCCATTTGATGAAACTTTGCGAATGTATTGAAATTTGGTGATCTCTTGCTTCCTTGTATAAATAGGAAGACAATGAACAAAGGGAAAGATGCTTTGATCCCATGATGATGATGATCACCATCAATCTTCAAATAAACAATTAGACAACGATTTTTGTCTAGCGGGTCAATCAACATGACCGTTTGATCTTAAAATATAAGATGAATAATGAATTCATGTGTTTTAAAGGGTAGGGGTAAACCCTATATGCATAATTTTTTTTAAAGCTTAAAATCGACATTGATTACGAAGGTAGCGAGTAATGACGGGCAGATTAAATGGGAGTAGCAAGAAAGTTTTTCTAATAAGTTGGCAGACTATGTAAAAATGGATGCACCAAACCACGGCTCCAATGATAGCGAAACCATCATATGTTCTACTTTAACTTTTCTTGATTTTCTTTAACCATACCGTATTATTAATAATGCATACATACATATCTTAGAGACAATTCACATAATTTCTAAGAACGAAGAGCTCCATATTTTTATAATAGCTTCCTCAGGTATCTAATCCAAACAAAATCCATTATTCTAAAACCCCAACTTTCTTGGATGCATCGGATTGGTGATACATGCTACAGTGTTCGTTTATGTACCCTTTGTTAGCGCGCAGAACCCCTCGGAAGCCGGTCGAACCGAATCCGGTTCTTGATCGGAAGTTAACGAAAAATAAGGAGACAAAGAATTTACGTGGTTCGGTCCATCGACCTACATTCATCGATGGAGAATAAGATTTCACTATATCAATGGAGTACAAACTACCTTGACCTTTGGATCTGGTCCTGCCTACTGTTAATGCCTCCGTCATCGGTCACCCTCCTTCACCCGTCAACTCTTTATCAATCAAATCATTTGATCAAAGGGCAGACATACCTCGTCAACTGTGAGAACACTTCTCCCGTACACGAATGTCTCTCTGAAGCTCTGGTATGAAGTGAGCAGTGAACACAACCACAACATCGCCTGGATCTTCTAATCGATCTTGTCGCCGATCCTCTCCAAATCTAAATATGCACACAACTAGCTATCCAGGTAGGATTTAACGGAAATACCTTCCGTCATTCTGAAGATGAAGAACCTTTGTATGAGAAGAAGTTTGTTGCTTAAAGTCCTCGTCGTGTATAGACTCTTTAGCCTACTCTAAAGCCCGGTGGTTGTCGTCTCCTTGAGCACGTTCGTCAGAACCTCGTTCGACAGACATTGCTGAATCGCCGATAACGCTCTAGCATCTGGTCAGAAATCAATTTCGAAGCGCTCTTCGACTGATCTGTAAGAGCCTTCTCCAATCCACCATGTACCAATAGCGCCCTTATCTTGACCTGCCACAAGCCAAAATTCATGCTCTCATCCAACTTCTCGGTTTCGAACTTGCCACCAACCATGGATCTCGAATATGCACAACCAAGCTCTAATACCAATTTTTGGCGCGCGAAAGCCCTCGGAAGTGAGTCGAACCGAATCCGGTTGTTGATTGAAATTTAACAAAAAATAAGGAGATAAAGAATTTATGTGGTTCGATCAATCAACCTACGTCCACAGGCGGAGAAGAAGATTTCACTATATCAATCGAGTACAAACTTAGGTTGAGACCCTCTCTAACCCCCTCGACCTACCTTACTTTTCCGATAAGAAATAAACTCCGAAGTGTTTCCCGTGTTTCCCCAACACACATCATTTCTTTACCGCCACACTCTTTGCATTCGTGTATCCCTCTTCTATGCTCTCAGGATTTGCTTTCTCTATGGTCATTATGACACCTATTTATAGAATAGATGCCCGACATATATAAAAATTCTGTCAGTTAAATATAATCATGATATAATCAAATACCATCCAATTTTACGAGTGAATAATATATTCTCAAAATCGCAATATAATTGACTTCGGACCACAAAATCCTAATACCCTTATACCTGTACTTTTGGTGGAATGCAGAGGAATATTCTCTCAACCATTCTTTCTTACAAGGCATATACCTAGACCGAAATGCTAAGCTACTTATATATTTAATTGATGGGGATACTGCTCCTGTCGTTTGTATGGATACTATCCATAAATCACCCAAAAAAAACCCTCCAATTAAAAGCGAACAAGTTACCTGCTTCGTACATGTTTGTTTCGCTACATGCATACTATTCTTTTTATAACTAATAAGTTTCTAGTATATCTACGGGCTTTGTTCGACACAGACTCGGTATATTCTCTTAGAATCGTCGCAAGACCTCATAAACCATTACGAGTGAATAAGTTTAGTCCATTAAGGTTTGTTGTTGATAGACACCCTTTTGGGGTGTCCCTGGACACATGTACGCCATTTTGATGTGTGATTTTTGGAAAGATGGACGTATGTTTACTTAATTTGATCATCATTATATCTAATTATAAGCATATTATTACCTTATGCGTCTGGTACCTGCTTTAAAGCATGTTCACACTCAAAGCCAAAGATTGATTGGAGTAACTATGGTTCTGGGTGCCCCAATTATTGTCTTCTTGTAAAAAACGGGAAGAGCATTTGCAAGTACAAACAAAACTCTAGTAGATTCCAATTGTTTGGGAGAAGAAAAGCAAAAGGGTCAATGATGGTGGTCCAAGGATTAAAGCACCAAAGGGTGTTTATACATATATTTTGTTGGGGGTTCTGACATTGACAAACACACGACATTGGACTCATCTGAGTGAGTGAAGATTAAAGTAAGACCATTTTTTATCACCATTTCTTGTTTTTGTTTTGGGTCATTCTGAATACATGATGATGCATGCAATGCCCGAGTTTCTGATGTAGGTACAAATAAATAGTTCACCTGGTGGCTCTTACTTATGTCAGCATCAATTGAGATGGGAGGCGTGCTTCAGATTAGTCTTAATCTTGATCAAAGCCAGGGATGTTGAT
Organism: Melastoma candidum; assembly: GCA_023653495.1. NCBI lineage: Eukaryota > Viridiplantae > Streptophyta > Magnoliopsida > Myrtales > Melastomataceae > Melastoma > Melastoma candidum. The sequence goes on along the minus strand of CM042885.1, from coordinate 11,500,440 downwards.
TAATGACAATCTTTTATTTGTAATTAACTAGTTATGGACGACAACGACTCATAAACACCAAACCAACTCCCCCATCTATTGGGATAACAATGCTCCTTATTCCATGAGTAGTAAACTTTAGGGTTAGTTTGGCTTGGCAATGAAAACTTCATCCGGCTTTTGTGCTTAAAATCGAAGCGGGAATTGTAGTTTCTTTCTTTCGTTTCCTTAAAGAGTTTATCGAGATGTATTTAATCTAATTTTGTTTATCAAATAATATGCAAAAAGTCAGCCTATTGTTGTGCCGTTGTTTGGCATCTACATAAACTTCGAAAGGAGATAGAATTTTACCATAAGTCCAGGACCATATGGCCATATTTTCTCATAGCAAAAGATGATCTCCGAATTTTAAAAAAAAGTTCAGTTATACTCGTTGCCCGACATCAAGAGGGTATTTGAGGAAAAGTTATTTTAGCATTTCTTTCTTCCCAATCCTAAGAGGCGGGTTCAATGCATTGATCTCATAGAAAAAGTTGCTTGTCGATCGCGGTGAAAGCCGGGGGCACCCAACCACAATCGGAAAATGGATGAGAAGTTGCTAATATCCGGAGAAGGGGAGCTTCCCTTAACGTCGTATTATCTATCATATGTCGTTTTTCTTAACATGATGTTGTCGTTTCTCGCTAGTGTTTTGGAATCGGGCAACTGAGATGAAACAGAGTCGAAGACAAACATGGGCCTAGAGGAATGGGCTTGGTCGAGGCCCATGAATAGTTGGGCCTAATATATATATATATATAAACCTCAATTGGGGCCTTTGTCTTTCTGCATACTGGAATAATCCAAACAAGTAATGTGTTGGTTTAGTACCTATAAATTTCTTTCCTGGACGAGCAAATTAAAAACAGAATTCTCTGGATGAATTTTTTAATTACAAGACCGCCAAAAGTTATTTTTTGTATATAACCTTCATGATGTTATGTACGTGTCAACGTATCTGTATCTTAAATATACGTGAAAACATTTTATACTTGTACTTAATTATAATTGTCGTCCGTTGCGAATTTACAATTTTTTTAAGTTTATTCATTTTTAAATTCAATGAGAGTGAGAGTTCTATAATTGTAAAGCGTATTTACTTATAAGAAAATGAAACACAAAAAATATTTATGATATTGTATTCTAGCAAAACATTGTTTCTCTAGCTTTAAGTTTTGGTTTTAAAAGATTAGTAAAATAAGATCAAATTATGACGGGCAAGAGTAATGATCACACGGAGGAATTTGTATATCGGTCGTAACGACCATTCTCCGATATTTTCGTCTTGTCGTTCTCTCACACTTTCTCTCATCCTCCTCATTCTCTTACTTCTTTCTTTTCCTTTTCATAATATTTTATCAGCACGAGGATCACGAGGCTATCGACAAAGAAAGCTCAGAACAAGAAGTTATCGGAAAAAGAAATCAATGATTATGTTTACATATTTGCTTTCATGTTGAGGTTCATAACGAGTACTTTATGATAAGTTAATTTGATTTTCTTTTGTTACATTCACGAAAACCTCACAAAAATGGAGATACACAAAAGTTAATTCTCAATTTCAAGAAGCGAACTCCAATTTCTTTCAGAGTAAACCCTAATTTCCCTAACTGAATTCTTGATTCTCAATAATTCCATGAATGCAATCGATTTTCGGAAGTGAATTATCAATTCCTCGTAGAAATTCTAAATTAATGATTTGTCTCAGAGAAAACGTGCCAACTCATCCAAGAGTATATCTATGATCCCATTTATAGAAGGAGATCAGGAATTAAATTTATTATGATTGGAATATATGTTAATGATATAAATATGATTAGTCCTCGTGTCGTACACTTTTAGTCCCCAAAAGGGACACCCGTGGTAATAAGGATTTGCTTAGGAGATCCAGATCCGAACCCCCGCAGTCGTGCATTGGGTGCAAACAAGCCGAATCCAAATATTATTGGGCTCGAGCTTGGACTTAACTAAAGTTTTATATGCTCGAGCTCGATAATATTTTGAATTATTGAGTTTGAGATTGGGTTTATTTATTACATGAAGCTCGAGCTCGATTCGCCTTTAATATTGGTTGGAGCTCGAGCAAAGAGGCAACCCCCACAAAGTGATGCAAACATAGTGTAAGAACAGATTAAGCAATAAATCCAAACACCGCCCCAACAAAAAATCCAGCGAACTCAAGGCTACGACCATGTAAGATCTCCAGCTCGGCTCACAACACGTTAAGCCACATCGTTGGCCCAAAGATTACCCTAAGAAGATGAATGAATTAGTGTTAAGTTCAATTAAGGATTTTTAATGCTTTTTCACAATCCTTACAGCAAAAGACATTATCTGTAAAATAAAACCTTTCGTTTAGGCTTTTGTAATTACAAAACGTGTGAAATGGACTTCGAAATGAATTCGAAGAACGTAAAAGTTTTTATAGTGGTTCGGTAAATCTTACCTATGTTTACTCTCACCCAAAGCTTGGATGGTTACTACTAATCGAGAACGAAATTGCATTACAAGAGGTGATACAAGATCTACCTACTATAGCACAGATCGATAGGTTTTGTACTAAGAAATGATAGATTTGCATGTGTGAACGTGACTAACGTTTGCACAGGTTAGTGTGACTAACAATAGTAACGTTTGTGGACATTTCCCTCCCGGACGGTGTCCTCGCCTGCACAGAAACTGCGACATCCATTCGAGACTTTTTACTTCAACGGCGTCTTCAACTGCACAACCCAGCTGTGACTTCCCTCGGGACTTTTTACTCCGACTGTGTCCCCCACATGCACAGCACCCAACTGCGACTTCCGTTGTGCTATCCCGCAAGACAACGACTTGACAACAACCTATGCCCAAGGTTCTCTGCACACCCTGAATGTAGTTACAGAAGGCTTTGAAGTATCAACCCCTCTCTCTGGCTCACTAAATGTCAGCACGCCCGCAACTCACTACACGTTACCACCAACATCTCCGTAGCCTCCAATCAGAGTTCCTCGAGCTCACCAGATCACCTTCCAAGAAGCCTTCGCCAACAATACAACTATCTGCACCTCACATTCTTCTTAGTATGTGACTAACAACGGTCCTCACAAAATTACAATCATAATTTCACTTTAACGGATCTTACGCATTGTTTATCCATATTTACAATGATAAAAAACATATTTAATATACAAAAGGCAAGAAACAGAAACTTTATTTGCCAAAACAAGCTATGTAAATACAAGAAATAAAAATATTGTTTCATAACTGTACAAGTGGCGTCATTCATAGGAAATTATCCGATGGCGATAAATTAGATCATTTTGATTATTGTTTAATTGATTTTCCCAAGAAAATTTGTCATAGAAGAAACAATAAAAAACCTTCTATAGTTGGAAAGAAAATAGATTTAATTTTCAACTTGAGAAATATTACTACGGGATAATGTATATATTCGTTAGGGACTATCCAAAATTGATTTCATGTCAATTAGATATTTTAATCCAAGATAGAGCATATATTCGGCCTGAACTAGTAACTATCTATTAATGGAAATGATCAACGATTTATTTTCAAAATGAGTTGATTCATCTTAGACAAGTTAATTACTGAATCTGGAAGTAATTCATATTATTTGTATGATTGTAAGTGATTTCTAAATGATGAACTCTCTCACATAAGGTTAGATAGAAGATTTATAATTAACAAAAAAATTTCCGTAGTGAGAAAAGATATATTATTTTTTACTTTTTATGATAAGTCTTACCAGACAATATAATTATATTGATTCAAATGAATTCCAAGGAATATTCTTTAATTGAATTAATAAAATGATTAATAATTAATTAATTATTAAAATATCTATGAAAATATTTTCTAATCACATAATTTGATCTCAAATGATTATTAGAGGATGTAGAAAATATTTTTCTTATATTTTTCTTATTTTGGGAAGTATATCTTAGTTACATAAGGTTACTGTTGTTAGGGTTCCGTAATGGTCAACTTAGTTTTGAAATATCTTATTTTTCTTTGTTTGTTCTAAGGTTTTACTGGTGGATGATTTAGCACAAGTCTTTCTGGGTCAGATTTTTCAGACTTTAATGAGATAAAAAAATTATGAGATATGGATGACGATGATATGATAGAAATAAAGGTAAAATAGCACAATAAATAGTTGTCAAGGCAAGAGGTAAAAGAAGCTCACTTCGACCATGTGGAACTTTTTTTATCGAGCGAGTGTGAAGACGGTCGATGGAAAAATGATAAACAAAGTCACCTGTAAGATATATTAGACTTTTCTTATGTGTGACTTTGATAGTAAATATGACACAAGAAGTTTAAAGAATAATATCAGTACATGTCCTCAAAATGGTCGTCATGTTGGTCAAATGATCTAATCTACTGATATGAAACTTAAAAACACAAAATTTGACAATAATATGTATCACGGGCTGATGATCGTTGCAGTTATTAAATATGATTTGCCTCTTTTGTTTGTATAGTATAAGCCATTGCTAGAGTATTTCAATGAGAACATTGTGCATATATCCAAAAATACTTTGAAAGCTGATTTGATGAAGATATTTGAAAGAGAAAAATAAAGATAAAGCATATGTTGGAAGATTTTCCAGGAAGAATATGTTTGACATTGATTTATGGACTTCTATTGTCAGAGATGAATATAAACATGGTTGTCAAAATCGCGATTTTATACATGGAATTGGACTATTTTACAATTTTTTATGTACTGGTGAGTTAAATCGAATCCAAAATTGTTTTTTAGTGAAATCATACAATCGTAGTGGAATCTTGGAACGAATCGTAATGGGCAATCCCACAAATCGCTTAAGTTGGGCCTGAATTTCATCAATTAACCCAAGCCCAACCTAAACCCCGCCCATCATACCAAAAAAACCAGCCTCCTCACCCATTCCTCTAGCACCTCCTCACCCGTTCCTCGGGCGCCTCCGTCGTCCCGTGCCTCCAGCGCCTCCAAGACCTGCTCCAATGAAGAGTCTTCTTCATTATGCTGCTTGTGGGAAGGGGGATGTGCAATGATATCAGGTGGCTTGAAAAGTTTTTCGAGTTGTAATTTCATAGTCAGCTTTCTTCCAACTTGTTTATAATATTGTCGCGGACGGATCCCGTTTCCGGTTCAATCTAAAATGGATATCCTCCCTAGACGATAAGGCTTTAGATTTTTATTTTTGGAATCGCCATTAATCTATTTTAAGTTCAGGTTAGAAAAATTGTACAGATTCATTTAAGTTCGGGAATTAGGGATTACTAAGACGCATGCATTTACGAAGTAAATGGAGGCATTAAAAGTGTTTTTCTAAGCACCTGAATTTATTTAGAGCTCGATTTTGAAAAGAAAGGTCACGTTACGTTTAAAAAATAATCTTGAGCTCGTTAACCATGAGAGTCTATGTGAACTATTTTTCTGTAAAAAGTTTTCTAGTTAAAAATGTTTTATTTGGACAAAACACAAACAATCACATATTTTAAAGGCCTTTAATAACTTTATGCCTAATTGAATTCGAGGGAGAATTGGGTTTACGACGAGTGAGTTTGTACTATTTCTCGCTCTCCATAAAACACCCCCATTAGCGTTTATACCCATGTTGTTTATATTAGGTTTACAGCAAATCTGGCAAGTTGTTGATCATGGCATGCCTTAGATGTCCGTAAGGCACGCCACGCAATCTCTGCTCAAGAAATCTACATGACGGAGTGAACGATTCGAGAATAGACAATTGAAACACTAGGTATAATAATAAAAAGTCGACCTTCAAAGATAATGTGATTTGAAAATTTAGCTCGTTTAATAATAAATATAAATTAATTATTGAGAATTTCGCTCGTTTAATAATATTCATAAAGCTCGAATTAATTGGAATGAAACCTACGTAAGTCAAAATTTAAAACATTCGCCCGGATTACAGAATGAATGAAATAAAAAACAAAAATAAAATAAAAATGGGCAAACAAATCTAAAATTAAAATAAGAAAATGAAGGGACAAGGGAGCTGAGGAAAACTTGGAGATGCGACCCGAGCTGTGGGAAGACGCTAGCTGTGGTGATGGCATGCCATCGCTTACTGGCACGGACCTCTCCCTCATCGAACACGGCGAGAGAAGACGTCATCTTGGTGAGTTCCTCACGCCCTTGCCAGTGGTGGATGTGGTTTTGTTGTACAACAGCCAACGCCAATTGTCCTAAAAGCTCAAACTGTTAGGTGAAAGCGTGTCATACTATATATTTTCATTTTCAACACTCCCCTCACGCTGAACTGGGCTGGCATCTTTGGCCACTTTTGCGATTCCTTTGTTTAGGTGATTGGCGGGCTTCTGTGGCCCTAGGGGTGGGCTTCTGTGACCTATTTTCTGTTTTTTAATCATTTTCATTTTTTAGCCTGGCGGGGCATGAACCATTAACCTCTGGCTCTGATACTACTGTTGTACAGCAGCCAACGCCAACTATCCTAAAAGCTCGAACTTTTAGGTGAAAGCGTATATTTTCATTTTCAACATGTCTTGGGGCTAGGAGTTTTTTCTTTTATGAGTGAAAACGCTGAGAGCCGTCGTCGCTGTTGGATCCAAAGCTCAAGACCCGGACATCTACTCCGAAAGGGGAGAGGTATGATACGTCCGGTGTATGCCTTCCGTTCCCAGCTGTCACCTTCTACGGCTGATGTGGAATGGCGACCAAACCCACCACTGGTTTGAGCTGAGAGAGAAGGAGCAACTCCCGAGACTTCTCATGATCGATGGGTAGACGAAGGGGAAGCCAGATCTAAAGGCTTAGTCAGCGAACGGAGGACGACTTGAGCTAGAAGAGATGCAAAATGTTGCGGACACGATGAAGGATGAGCCCGAGCGTGTTTGGGAATCCTTCGGTCAGCTCCTGAATCATCTCCCAGGCCGAGTTCAAGACTGGGTTTGACTGGGTCATTGCAGGAGGAAGGTTTTCTTTGTCTTCCAATCCAGATCGTGGACTCCTACATGACAGGGACGGTCGGGTCGACCTAAAGTGATGAGGGTGAGTTTATATTTGTTGGAAATTTTTTATAAATTTTTTATTTTTTTTAATTCCTTCGGTATAATTAATTGTTTTGTTATTTAAAAACGGATTGTATGTTAATTACGATATAATGCATGATAGCTCCCTTTGGTATTGCAGATTGTTAGACAGTTCCATCGGTCGTCTCGTCAGGTGGGAGGGAAAGACCTAGGGTACCTTGTTGGCGTTTCTTGCAGATTGTATCTACGGATCTCGGTTTCCGCGATTGTTTTGGAGACCATGGCGCAAACAAATACGCTTCCGTTTTCCCCATGTTTTGTGTCCTAAATCGAATACGGTGATCTTAATTTACGATTAATTTACTAATATGTGGTACCAGAGCAATCGTATGTTGATTTGGGATCAAGATAGTTTATTTATGAATTCTTCAAATCGATTTTGGGTTTTTTGAATTAGGGTTCGTCCAAATGCTTTATTTTTATTGGATGAATTACCAATTGCTCAAATCGATTTAGGTTACGATTTGCCTTTAAAAATAATAATAAAGGAGACCAAAATGTGATTCCGCGTGATATATTGTGAAACTGAATTAATAATTTAAAATCTCACAGATGATTGATTCGATTTTATTCTACTGTTGGTTTCAAAATTTCGACAGTAGAGGAGATGATCAGATCTAGGTTTAGGGTTGAATAATCTGATTTCATTTTAATTACTTTTTTTCTATTTTGTTATCTTTAATATATTTTATGTTATTTTGGATGAAATCACGGATAACAAATTGAGATTACTATGATTTAGTTAAATCCTAAAAGTTCGCTACGGTGAGTTTCGGTCAATAATTATTAAAATAATAATAATGAAAAGAAACCATGCCTTATTCACGTGGGATACGGAAATAGAAATTAAAAAAAAAACCCAGATTGTGGAATCATGGGTTTATAAGTTTAAAATAATAATAATAAAACAAAAGAAATTGTTGATTGTAGACTGAGGGTTCACAATATTGAAATAATTCAATTTTAACAAAATAACGTCAAAATTCGTTTAGGTAACGATGCTTTTATTCATCTAATTTATTGTTATCAAGTATTGATTATCTTGATATTTTTGATTAATTTAATTTTTGATTGCACAAATAATTTTCCAAATATATGTGCATAAAGGAATAGGTGGCTATATTACTGTCGGCCATTTGTGGATAAATTATGCTGAGTTATTTTCTAATTCTTATGACTGGGCAACATATTATTTTGTGTGAGTGAATATGTGGGGTGACTTCATATTTGTGCTGTAAACGTTTGGCTGCCAAAGTGGCTCGTTTATAGTGACTGGTGAGTTGTCTCACAGGCATGTGCATTTAGGGTAAGCGGCTTTCGAATTTGTGCTTTGGTTATTTGGTTGCCAAAGCGACTCCACCTGAGTGACAGCCGAAGTTTTTTACGATCGTACATGTTCTCAGTAAGTGAGATGTCTCATATTTGTACTTTGAGTGCTTGGCTGCCAAAGTGGCTCACTCGAAGTGACAGATGAGATTTTCTCAGACTTGTTGAGGATTACTATAGTGTCTTGACTTTGCTGGTGTGGGGTTTTTCTGCCCAAAGGTGTTTAATTTTCTGCATTTGGCGTTGTTTGAGATTCTCTAGTTGATAGTCTAACTCATTGACTATTACATTTTTTTGTTCACTCACATATTGTTGCCTTTTGTTTTCAGTCTCTCGTACTTTGAACAATGTTGGTGTTAGTGTTGTTGATGTCCTGAACGGATCGAATTATAATAAATGGAAGGACAAACATCTGTATGCCTTGGGATTTGTCAATCTGGATCTTGCTTTGAGTTTGGATCGCCCTACTCCACTTACAGAGGCTAGTACTCCAATGGAAAGGGAGTATTTTTGCAAGTGGGAGCATTCAAATTATATGAGCCTTCTAGTCATGAGGAGATCTATCTCAGAACATCTGTTGAGTGGGCTACCCGAGACTGCTACTGCTTGGGAGTTGCTCACTGCTATTGGAGAAAGGCACCTTATACCCGATATGGTTGAATCTAATGTCCTTCTAAAAAAGTTGACGAGTATGTCTTATGATAATGTGGGAGGAGTGGGAAACTACATCCTGAAAATGGTTTCCCTCTAGTCCAAACTGAAAAGCCTCGAAATTCCTCTACCATATAAGTTCATTATTCTTCATGCTCTCAATTCCTTGCCTCCGAATTTCTCTCAAATCAAAACTGCTTTTATATTTTAAAATGAGAGTTGGATTGTTAATGATCCGATTAGTAAGTGTATGGCGGTGGAGGAGAAACTTAAGAGGGAGAAGAGTAAGAGTGCTTTCCTTGTGTCTTCCACTATATCTCCTTTCTTAAAGGGTAACAAGCATTCTAAGCGTTTTCACCCCAGCCCTTCTAAGAATAAGGGCTTTAAGAGGCATGGTCACGATCAGAGTGAGGGAGGTTCTAAGGTTGTTTTTAAGAAAGATGACAAATGCTTCTATTGTCAAAAGCTGGGACCTCCAAAGAAAGATTGCTTTAAGCTAAAGGCTCGACTTGAGCAAAATAAGTTCGGAGGTAACTCATCTGTTTTTGTCTGTTTTGAGCCAAATCTAGTTGATGTCTCATCTAGCTCTTGGTGGATTAATAGTGGTGCTTCTATGCATGTTACTATGACATTATAGGGGTTCAAGAGCATAAGAAACCAAATGAGACAGAGTCAAAACTTAAAGTGGGAAACGATGTTGAAGTCAAAGTTTAGTCCATAGAAGTTGTCCATCTTGTTCTAGAGTCAAATTATGTTCTCATGTTGAAAAATATCATTTACGTTCTCACTATTAGATGAAACTTGTTTTCTATTTCAGTTTTGAACTCTAGTGGTTACTCTTTTCTTTTCGAACAAGGTTCAATCCAATTGTCTTTCAATTCCCATATTGTTGGTTCTGGAATTTTAAATAATGAATTATTCCAATTGCTTTTGACTCTTACTCCTTTCCAAAACTTTTCCATTGAGTCGAGTTCCTCTAAGAGATCTTTATATGTTGAAAATTCTTGTCTATTGTGGCATAAACGCTTAGGTCACATATCGAGAGGAAGGATTCAAAGATTAGTTAAAAGTGAAATTTTACCTTCTCTTGATTTTAGTGATATTGAAATTTGTGTTGATTGCATTAAAGGTAAATTCACAAAGTCTAAGAAGAACGGATCGACTCGTAGCTCATAACTTTTAGAAAACATTCACACTGATATATCTGGACCTTATCCTACTACCTTGTGTGGAAACAAATATTTTATAACATTCATCGATGATTTTTCTCGGTATGGTTATCTCTATTTCATTAAAGAGAAGTCAGAACCTCTTGACAAATTTAAAGTCTTTAAGACCAAAGTCGAGAAGTAGTTAGAGAAAGTCATTAAGGTAGTACGGTCTGATCGTGGTGGTGAGTACTATGGTAGACATGATGGTTCTGGATAACAAAATGGGACCGTTCACTAAGTACTTACAGGAATGTGGGATTGTTCCGTAGTATACCATGCCTTATACGCCCGAACAAAATGGTGTGGCCGAAAGGCGGAATCACACCCTTATGGACATGATGAGAAGCATGATGAGTAGGTCTAACCTACCGAGTTTTTTTTGTGGGGTGAAGTGCTAGATCTGCTTTATACATCCTTAACAGTATTCCTTCAAAATCTATTCCTAAAACACATTTCGAAATTTGGACTGGTCATAAACCTAGCCTTAATCATCTTCGTGTGTGGGGGTGTCCTGCTGAGGTGAAAATTTTCAATCCCAATATGAGTAAAATTGATCCAAAGATTACTCGTTGCTTTTTCATTGGATATCCTGATAAGTCTAAAGGGTACAGGTTCTATTGTCCTAGTCGTGGGAGGACAGTGATTGACTCTATGAATGCAAAGTTCTTGGAGATTGATGTTGCTGATGATGTTAGTACTGGTGTTGATGGTGCTGACACTTTTGAGCAGAATGAGAGAGTGTTTTTTTCCTCTCACTATCCCACGTAATGATGTGTCTATTGTGCCCCGTGACGTTGTTGAACATCCTGTTATTAATGGTTCCTCTACACAGCTTAGCTCTTCTTCACAAGATACTTCTCATGAGGTTCCTATTAGAAGGTCTGTTAGACAAAGACGACCCGCTATCAATGATGACTGTGTTGTTTATCTTGGGGAATCTGATGTTAATATGACAGATCCTTTAAATTATCAGGAAGCTGTTGCTGATTCCCATAGCAGTATGTGGCTTGATGCTATGCGAGATTAAATGTTTTCTATGTCACATAATGGTGTGTGAGAGCTTGTGGATTTACCCGATGATCATCGTCCAATTGGGTGTAAATGGGTGTTCAAGACTAAACGGGGTGCCAATGGAAAGGTCGATCGCAATAAGACGAGGTTAGTGGCGAAAGGGTTTACCTAGTAACCAGGCATTGATTATACCGAGACCTTATCTCCCGTTTCTTCTAAGGATGGTTTTTGCATTTTTATGGCCTTGGTTGCACATTATGATCTTGAACTATATTAGATGGACGTTAAGACTGCATTTCTAAATGGTAGTCTTGAAGAGGATGTTTGTATGGAGCAGCCAAAGGGCTTTGAGGAAATTGATAAGGAGAATATGGTCTGTAAACTTAAAAAGTCCATCTATGATCTAAAGCAGGCATCTCGTCAGTGGTACTTGAAATTTGATGAAGTAGTGACTTCTTTTGGTTTTGTTGAGAACAAAGTGGATCATTGTAACTACTTAACGATTAGTGGGAAAAATATATATTTTTCTAGTCTTATATGTTGACAATATCTTCCTTGCTAGCAGTGATGTTGGTTTGCTGCATGAAACTAAAATAATGTTGACAAGGTCTTTTGATATGAAAGACCTCGGGGAGGCGTCCTTTGTTCTCGGGATAGATTTACGTCGAGATAGATCCCGTGAGCTATTAGGACTCTCTCAGAAAGCATTTATTGACCAAGTAATCAAGCATTTTGAGATGGAGGGCTGTAAGTCCAATGTTGCGCCTGTACAAAAGGGGGACAAATTCAGTAAAATCAGTGTCCCGAGAATGACTTCGAAAATGAGTCGATGGTGAATGTACCTTATGCTAGTGCCGTTGGGAGTTTAATGTATGTACAGGTATGCACTAGGGCAGATATTACATTTGCAGTGAGTGTTCTTAGCAGATATCAATCTAATCCAGGTCCCAATCACTAGATGGCTGCCAAGAAAGTCATGAGATATCTGAAGGGGACACATGATTATATGCTTATGTACAGGCGTTTAGACAATTTTGAAGTAGTGAGTTATACTGATTCTGATTTTGGGACATGTCTAGATGATAAGAAATCTACTCTAGGATATATATTCATGATGGCTGGAGGGGTAATTTCTTGGAAAAATGTGAAACAAACTATGACAGCTTCCTCCACTATGCAAGTAGAGTTTGTCGCATGTTATGGGGAGGTGACACATGCTATTTGGCTTAAAAACTTCATATCAGGGCTTGTGGTTGTTGATTCTATATGCAGACCACTGGGAATATTTTGTGATAACAGCGCGGTTGTGATGTTCTCAAAGAATAGTTAGAGTTCTAGTGGTTCGAAGCATATAGAGATCAAATATCTCGTTGTCAGGGATCATGTAAAGAAAGGGGATGTTGAGATTGAGCACATCCGTACTGACACGATGATTGCAGACCCACTAACCAAGGGACTACCACCTGGAATTTTTCAGGTTCATGATACTAGTATGGGGGTGGTAGAGTCTTTTGATGTACTTGGTTAGTGGGAGTCTTTGTTTTAATGGTTTTGACATCGATGTTGATGTATGATTTGAGACATTTGATAGTTTCAATATTATATGATGATCATCTCTTATTCATTTTGTTAAATGTTACATGTGCACATGTTTGAAAGTCTCAAGGTCTAGTGTTTATCTTGAGTATGACGGTTTTGTCAAACTAGTATGTCTATGATGACACCATTAAGTTTCTCGCGAGTTTTTATGTTTGAGACATACGGGGCATTAGTGCCAATTTATTTTGTCCGGCTTTTTAGAAGCATTAAGGTCACGGATGGGTACTCTGATTTCACTGAGGTATGCAGGTTACCGAATTTTCTCTTATTTCAGTGAAATATAAAGGTTACAGAGGGATTTTCCTAACTTCTGTGAAGTATAAAGGTTACTCAATGATCACCATTGAGAGATGTTGTTTTCGGCTACACCGCCACATTGACCTATTGATGTTGGAGTTGTGGATGCTCGTGATCATGGTTGTCCAATGCCGTTCAATGATGTGACGACGACCATTGTTCGGTGTTAGCGACTTTAATGGTCTAGGTTGTTTTGAGATGTTGTCCCGTATATTATTTACTATGATATGCCCATATCTGTGTATAGCCCAACAGTCGTTTTGAAACTAAATGTTTTGAACTTTTGAAATTAATCATAGCCCAGTGGGAGAATGTTAGAAATTTTTTATAAATATTTTATTTTATTTATTTTATTTTTTGTTTTAAAAAAAACGGGTTGTATGTTAATTACCAGACAATGCATGATTGCCCCTTTTGGTTTTAGGTAATCTACGAGTTTTTGCGGCATCTCGGGTTTTGTTATTGATGTGGGCTGGACGACAACTCGGAATAGGCCAAATGTCTACGGAAGCCATGATGGAAGGGCCCGTCACATTTATAATAGTGCTAGGTCACCTCTCCCGTTAGACAGTTCCATCGGCCGTTTCGTCAGGAGGGAGGGAAGACCTAGGGCACCGAATCTCGGCTTACGCGATTGTTTTGGAGATCATGGTGCAAATAGGTACACTTCGGTTTGCGATTAATTTGCTAATATATATGAGCAGGGGGGTCACCTTGGGATGTCTCAATCGCCGTAGCCCAAAGTGTTGAAGGGAGCGGACGATTCGTAGGCTACCCTGGGAGGAGAGCTCACTGTAAATTGGTCTTAAGGAAGAGCGTTTAGAGCACTGGTTTGGTCGACCATCGCTGTGAACCATCATCGTCTCTCAAAATTTATGTCTTTCCCTGAAAACTTCCCCAAGGTTGTGTTTTTTTTGTCCCCAAGCTTCTCTCCTTTTTTTCGGAATGTATTCGCCGTGAATTGCTGAAAAGTGGCTAAACGTTGGATACCATCACTATGGCCATGTCAATTCGAAGTTGAACCGGTGATCGCACATTAGCTACACAAACTAAACAGAATCAAAAGTAGATAAACTGATTAAAATTGGAGAAAGACCAAAGGGAAGAGAGTATCGGGATGAGCAGTGTCATGATGGAGAAGCAAACTACAGCTATGGCAGGGAACAAACTAAAGCTGACGAGCGAAACGGGAAGCTCGATCGGCCGGGACACATCCTGAAATATAAATTGCTTCAATTCTTCTTTTTCTTCTTTCTTGAAGCTTTTCTCTCGTACCTCAGTTTGTCTCCCTTTTTTTGTCGCTCCTCCCCTTCTCATTTTCCTCGAAGCGTCCCTCCTCAAGCCTGCGTGTCATTCCTTCTCCTCTTCTCACAAGAACATGTTTTTTATAGCCTTGATTTGTTTTGTTAAGATTTTATTTTTCCTTTTATTATTTATGGTAAGAATTTTTTGTAACATCTATCCAAATAAAAAAATATTCTTGTTTGATTTTATTTGATCATTTTGGATTTTTGGTGATTTTCGCCATTTTTCAATTTTTATCATTTTTTGAAAAAATTGGAATATCAACAAACATTAATTATTTTTTTTTTTGTCTACTTCAGCTTTTAATCCCCAATGGTGTGATTGTTGAAAATGTTGAACTGGGTGTTATCCGATGGTGGTTGAGTCTTTTTAGTAATTTTATTTTTCTGTTGTGTTCGATGGTAAATTATTTTCTTTCTATCACTACTAATAGGTAAGATTTAACGGTGTTACTAGGAATTGTGGGACCGTCTGTTCTGTTTGTCCTTCGGCGAGGCATTGTTTTTAGATTCCGTTTGCATCAAACTCTCTAGAAAACATGCATGTTTAATTTAGCAATAAATGCTCAAGATTTACATTCAACTTATACAGATATTTTGGCCACACGAGTGTAGCTTTCAATCGAGAGACAAAATTACAGTGTCCAGAGAAAGTTCTTCACGTGGTGCAAATGCACTAAAACTCAAGGCTCCAAGGGAAGATGGAGACTAGTAGCATGGCGTTGCTATTGATAGCAATTTCAGAATCGTTAAGTGCAAGAATTGTGAGAAAGTGGTGAGTGGAAGCATATACATGCTAAAGCCTCATCTCGCTGGAACAAATAAAGGCATGGAGGCGTGTAGAGCAGTCCCTAATGATGTGCAAAGGAAGATGATGGAGGTTGTTTGTACATTACAGGAAAGATTGATTGAGAAGTCAAAGTTATCTTCTTTGATGATGGGCAAGCAAGCATGAACCAACAGCGAGATAATTCCTCACAACCTGGAAAGAATCTCCTCAAAAGAAGTGTTAGCTCTCAAACAATTAGTACCATTTTCAAGAACGAGCTTGGAGAGGAGGCTTGTGAAGCAATTGCCTCTTTCTTCTATAACAATGCCATTTCCTTCAATGTGGAAAAGAGTGAAGAATTCCATAAGATGTTTAAACTGGTTGCATGACACGAACTTGGGTTCAAGCCGCCTTCTTACCATGAGATTCGATTTAAGTATTTGAAGCAGCAAGTTAATTTGGATAAACTTTGGATGTTCTATCGTGGCTAATGGATGGACTGACGGGTGGATCAGAACTATTCTGAATTTGGATGGACTGACGATAGAATCAGTAGAAAATTCTACTGTAAACTATTCTTTGGATGTTCTACGATAGAATCAGTAGAAAAACTTTGGATGTTCTATCGTGACGGATGGATGGACCGACGAGTGACGAAGAACTATTCTGAATTTTCTAGTTAATAGCCCAAACCGTTTTTTTAAATCCATCAATGCCTCTTACATTTGTATGACTGCTCATAACATTTATAAGATGATTGACGGGGTTGTTGAGGAGGTTGGAAGAATGTTATCCAGGTGTCACTGATAATGCAACAAATTATGGGGGACCTATTGATGGATAAAAGGAAGAATCAATATTGGGCTCCTTTAGCCGCTCATTGCATTGATCTAATGTTGGAAGACTTCAAGAAGAAATAATCGATTCAAATGGAGACTATCTCAAGCGGAAAGAAGATAATAACTTACATTTATTGAAGAACATATCTCATTTCGATGTTACAAAACTTCACCAATGAAAAGGATTTAGTGAGACCAACTGCGACTCATCTTGCTACTGCATATCTCACTTTGGGATGCTTGAATAACAACAAAGGAGCTTTGTGAGGATGTTTGCTTCTGATCAGTAGAAGGCCAACCAATGATGATAAACATCTTGAAGATGTGATTACGGATAAGACATTTTGGAAGAACGTTGTCATTTGTCTAAGGGGTGCATTTCCCTTGATGGTTAATTTTGATGATAAGCCAACAATGAGATTTATTTATGAAAAGATGGATAAAGCTAAAGAAATGATCCAGAATGTCTTCAATGGAGTCAAAAGAAGGTACATATGATTATTTTTATTTTATTGCCTAGATAATTCAGAAACTAAATATGTTTATCATTTTAATTGTTTAGCTATCTACCTTAGGGAAGTCATTGATCGATGTTGGGAAGCCAGATGCATAAGCCTCTTCATGCAGCATGCTATAATTTGAACCCTAAACTGTATTATAATTCCGGGTTCAAAGCAGAGTATGAGTGAAGAAGGATTATATGATTACTTACAAAGGATTGCGGGAGATGTTAAAGAAATATCCAAGATTGATTCCCAACTTGACGAGTTTAAAAGCAAGTCTGGGATATTTGAAAGTGTAGTTTCTACCAAAGCACTTAATATCAAAACACCGACACAATGGTGGAATCTTATGAGAGTCATTATCCAGAGTTGCAGAAATTTGCTATTCGCGAGCCAAGCCTGACATGCAGCTCCTCTGGATACGAGAGAAATTGAAGTGCTTTCGAGATGGTAACTTTCACATTAAAACCATTTTATTTAATTTAGAGTTCTTAGTTAATTGAAGTTGACTAGATGATATACTTGTTTTCTTGTGTTTGTTTAGGTCCATACAAAAAGAAGAAATCGTTTGAAGTAGAGAAATTATGAATGATGTGGTTTTTGTGATGGCTCACTCAAGGTTGAGAAAGAATAAGCAAACAAGGACACCCGATGATTATGATATCGATGAACTTCCCTTAGGTGATGAATGGATCTTTGACGATGAAGATTCGGAAAATTTTTTATTAGAAGGTTGAGACTACAAATGAAGACGTAGTGCGAGTTAGAGAGGAAGATGGAGCTAGTAGTGTTGGTGATGATGATTTGCAGATTCCAAGCTTTGAAATGATGAATTCAATGAGGAAAATGAAGATGATATGGCTGAGCAGGAAGATGATTATTTTGATCAAAACCTAAATGCTTTGTGGATCCTTAAATGGTTTTTGTTATGCTTTTATGACTTGTCACTTTAGTGAACTTTAAAAAGTCTCTGACATTTATGGCCTGTTTTGTTTGTGAGCCTATGTGTGGTTGTTAATCTTGTCATGCACTTTAATTTTATGAGTATGGATTTGTCCCTTTGTGTTATTGATGTGATTTGCTATTTGTTACCATGTATGCATACATATGTGTGTTCAATTTATAATTTTATAAATTTTTCCGATATCACTTACGATTCTACGAGTTACAATCTTGCAGCCCCCTCCCGATCTTGCGCAGGATCTCGATTTTAATAACCTTGGATATATATATTTTATGATATGCTTTATTGATAAAGATTGGATCTTATAGAAAATGATTTTGAATTTTTCTTATATGCAGCCTCCACATTTTGATATTGCTCGAATTGGTAAAACATTATCCTTGTTCATTGATGAGGGAATGGATGCTAAAATATTTTCTATGACGTTGGATAATGCATCTGCTAGTGATGTGTTTGCGGAGCTACTTAAGGCACAATTGAATGCACGGGGGGTACTTCCTTCTTCAGGTGCATACATTCTCAATTTGATTGTTCAAGAAGGATCGAAGGAGATATGTGTAGCGGTGGAAAAAGTTAGAGAAAGTATTAAGTATGTGAAGAATCTCAAGCTAAAAATGTTAAATATATGGAGTATATGGAAAGAGATGCTTGAGACAAGATGTTTCAACTCGATAGAACTCTACATATCTTATGCTTGATGGCGCAATTTATTATCGGCGGGTATTTCATCACATAGAGTTGAGTGACGCAAATTATAAACATTGTCCTTCAAAGGCTGAATGGGAGAAGATCAGGAAAATCGATGACTTTTTGAAGCTTTTTTATGATATTACTTATATTTTTTATGAGACAATGTATGTTACTATATACGTTTACTTTTCATATGTTTAAAGAGCATATTATATGTTGAAGAAGAGTATGAATGAAGATGATTCATTTTGAAAGTTATGGCGACAAGAATGTTTTTAAAGCATGAAAAGTATTAATCTAAACTTAGCACAATATTGGCAATTGCTTTGGTTTTCGACCACATTCTAAAATTTATTTTGTCGAATGGAATCGTCAGTAGCTTTATGGAAATGACTCGGTGGAGTACTGGAATATTCAATGCCAATTCGAGTATAATCGAAGATGACAATTCAGAGTGGGAGTACATCTAATAATTCAAATGTCCGCCCAATGTAACTCATTCGAGTATAATCGAAGATGACTTTGAGGCACATTATTTTTAATTATACAATTTATTTTTCTTGTTTTCAGTCTTGTTCTAATATTGATTTTTATTGGAAGATTTTGATTCATTTTAAAGTTTGGAGTTCGACGGTGGTTCAAATAAATCTGAATTGGAACACTATTTGGATGAATCGCGAATAAATAAAATAATTAATTTAAATGTGTTTGCATGTTGTAAGAATGACTCTTGATGTATTAAGTGTGTCGATTTTTATTATGGCATCTAAATTTGCATTTAGTATTGCAGGTTGTATCCTAGACAAATATTGGAGTTCGCTAAAACCGGTTGCACAATCATTGTCATATATTAGGTATTGGCTTTATGGAGGAGAAAGCTTATTAGTAATTGTTATTATTATTAAGTATTTAGGGCAATTATATTTCTATTCATTTTGTTTCGGTGGCTTCAGTGATATCTCTTGAAGATTTAATTAATAATGCGGTGAACCTAGGCACAAACAACATGACATCCACCGTTGATTTAAGTTAATTTTTTAATTTTTTAAAACATACTGTGTTTTTTATATTTTTTCTAATTTGAAATATTTTACTTGCTAGATTATTATTATTTAGTTAAACGGATTATAAATATAATTATTTTATTTTAGATTA
The DNA here is from genome assembly GCA_023653495.1 of Melastoma candidum. Classification (NCBI taxonomy): domain Eukaryota; kingdom Viridiplantae; phylum Streptophyta; class Magnoliopsida; order Myrtales; family Melastomataceae; genus Melastoma; species Melastoma candidum. The sequence continues at coordinate 11,481,038 of CM042885.1, read as the reverse complement.
TTATGGAATTATTTTATAACCCGTTAGATTATAAATATAACTTTAACCGAATTCGACGAACTTAAAGTTTTTTACATGAATTTAGTTCTTATTATTTCTCAAGGAACTCGTAAAGGTGAACACTGACACTCGATTTGTATAAAGTCGATTTTAGGATATTATTTAAGGACTTTCGAGAATCAACCCTAAAAGGTGAAATATTTGGCGACAGTTTTGGACCAAAGCTCACTTTAAAACTCCCCATCACATAGAAAAATCTTACAGTTATTTGTAAATAAATAACAAGTTTTCTCTTCATTTGATAACCAAAATTTATATTAATAAATTTAAAAATTTTAATTAAAAAATAAAATTAATATATTTATAAATATTACGCTATTTGAGTTATAAACTCTTTTTATATAAATATAGTTCAGTTGTAATTAAATACCATGGAAAAATACACTAAATAAAAAGTTAGTATTCGAAATTAAAAATCTTTAATGCTATTTAGAGTAGTCCGTAACATCACAATAGTAAATATACTAAAATAATTAAAATATAATAACGGAAACCAATTATACTTGTGATATACAAGAAAAAAATATTTCATATATACTAAAATCATAGGCATGAGAAATTTATTTATGTCCTAATTAGCTGAAATTTTTTGGTAAAACGTTATATAATATTTATTTTCAAAACCGCATGCTAAATAACTACGGATTCACATTCTTATCCAATGATCAAGCATGAACAGAATTCGCAAGGCAAACAACCAAACCCCAACAACAATCAAATGGCAAACGATCTCAAATCCGACTTAGAAGTATTTCCTCATACAAATATAACCACCGAGGAGAATTCTTTAGTATAATCGACCAAAAAGCCAAAGACAGGAGGAAAACGAATGTGAATGACACAGCACAACCTCGAATTCCTGCTACAAGCATCATCCTACACACCGCATACAGAAAAGGGGGCCATTGCAGTCATGCACCTTGCTAGCGATACCTGCCCTAGTCACGACATAATCAATCGCAATCCAAAGCTAGACCCGCCATTCAGTACAAGCATCATACGTTTAGAAGCACTTCCTGTGGACGATGGATGGACCGGACTCGTCGTACTCACCCTTGGAAATCCACATCTGTGTAGAGTAAATGACAAGGAAGCACTCAGACTTGAAGCCAAGGAGAAGAAGTCGTAAAATCTCCACACATTAAGTAACAAAACAGGGGTAAGATATTGAGTGTATGATTGAAATACCTGCTGGAAAGTGCTGAGAGAAGCTAGGATCGACCCTCCGATCCAGACACTGTACTTTCTCTCGGGGGGAGCCACCACCTTAATCTTCATGCTGCTTGGAGCCAGAGCAGTGATCTCCTTGCTCATACGATCCGCAATTCCAGGGAACATGGTGGAACCTCCACTGAGCACGATGTTGCCATACAGATCCTTCCTGATATCAACATCGCACTTCATGATGGAGTTGTAGGTGGTTTCATGGATTCCAGCAGCTTCCATTCCGATCAATGATGGCTGGAAGAGGACTTCTGGGCAGCGGAACCTCTCAGCTCCGATAGTGATGACCTGCCCATCAGGAAGCTCATAGTTTTTCTCGACGGATGAGCTGCTCTTGGCAGTTTCCAGCTCTTGCTCGTAGTCGAGAGCAACATATGCAAGCTTCTCCTTCATGTCACGGACAATTTCCCGCTCAGCAGTGGTGGTGAACATATATCCTCTCTCCGTGAGAATCTTCATCAGCGCATCAGTGAGATCACGGCCTGCAAGATCAAGTCGGAGAATGGCATGGGGGAGGGCATAACCCTCGTAGATAGGCACCGTGTGACTCACACCATCACCAGAATCCAACACAATACCTATTCAAAAAACAATTAGCACATGTTGCAAACACATGTTATCAGGATGAACTTCCAGATTTTTTATTAGAAAAACCAAACTCAGGAAAAAACATACCAGTGGTACGCCCACTGGCATACAAGGACAGCACGGCCTGAATGGCAACATACATGGCCGGTACATTGAAGGTCTCAAACATAATTTGAGTCATCTTTTCTCTGTTTGCCTTTGGGTTGAGAGGGGCTTCAGTCAAAAGCACAGGGTGCTCTTCCGGAGCAACACGGAGCTCATTGTAGAAGGTGTGATGCCAGATCTTCTCCATGTCATCCCAGTTGCTGACGATTCCATGCTCAATGGGGTACTTCAGGGTAAGAATACCTCTCTTGGATTGGGCTTCATCACCAACATAGGCATCCTTTTGACCCATCCCAACCATGACACCGGTGTGTCGGGGCCGGCCAACAATACTAGGGAAAACTGCCCGGGGAGCATCATCACCAGCAAATCCAGCCTGCAATTTGACAACATAAAATCTGACACCATGAAACTACAAACTAAACGCATTCAGGGGCTTGATATAGAAAAATTAAGGACGACACCAACCTTCACCATTCCAGTTCCATTGTCGCAGACAAGGGGCTGGATGTCCTCGCCGTCCGCCATGTCAGTAAATCAGGTGCCTGGAAGAAAGACACATAGGTGATACTGATTAAGCAAGACAGAGAAGAAAGATAAACAAAAAGCTATCAAAAACCGATTTCAAGTAGAACGAGGATTGAATCTACACTGTTAATTTGACAAAAGCTATGGCGCATCCCAAACAAAATACAAGAGTGTTAAAAAGAGGAACCACAAATGAAAACCAATCTTCTCTGCGGATTCGATCCTCCATCCAACTTCATAACAAGCATAGAATTAGCTCCAGGATCCCTAAGCTAACCCAACACAGACGCACAGAACTAACCAACGCGTTGTATCTGCGGATGCCAAACATGCACGACAATTTCCGCAGCTCAGCCACCTCACCACATTCAAAACAAAACAAAAAAGTAACAGATTCCACGTGTCTAGAACCCGAATCCAACCTCAATCGCCCCGCAATCCAACCGATCTAAGAATAACCAACAGGATTAACGCAATAGACTACGAATCGGCACCGAAAAGACGATAAAATTACAGATGACCGGATCCGCGATGGAAAGATTCGCGTTGGGAGGACGAGATCGGAGCTCACCCGTGGGGATGCGAACAGAGGAAGATAGAATGGAGAGCCCAACGGCGGAAATGAAGGGGGGAAGGGGAAGGGCTGGAATGAGGGGGATCAAGTATTTATAGTCGGGGTGTAAAATTATTAATCTTATTTATGAGGAGGAGGAGGTAATGGTAGTGGGAGTGGTGGTGGGGGAGGGAAGTGAATTTGTGGGGATTTGGGTTTGGGATTGGAATGAGCTGTCTCTTTCTTTTCTCTTCCTTTTCCTTTTTCTTTCTGGTAGCTTTTATTGGGGTGTTTTTTTTTTTTCTTTTTCCCTTCCCTATTTTGGATATAATTATTAAAAAATTAATAATTAAAAACAAAATGAACCCGTGAGATTTTTCTATAAAAAAAAAATGAAAACCATGTTAGTGGGAGGGAGGAGGGAGGGAGTCGCAGAAATGGAATGACTATAAATTTCCCAAAAGGAAAAACCAAAGGCTAATAATGGTACACCTACCAAAACAATGAGTTGGATAACAGCTATTTTATGTAATTATTTTAATATTATGCCAAAACCAAAAAAAAAAAAAAAGTGCGCCCAAATGAAAATGACGACTAGGGAAAACATTAGATAAGAAAAAACTGAAAAATTCCCCACAACTTTATTCCAACACCAATTTGCGATATATTGGTCCAAATAACAATATTTTATTTATTTATTTTTCATTTTCTGGAAAAATAAAAGAGCACAAGAGACTACTGACAAAGGAAGAGAAAGTAGATTGGAAGCAAAGTTTGAATCATGAGCCCGGCTATGTTATTTGTCCTTTTACCTCACGGGAAGGAAAATGAAAGATAATTAAACAAAAAGACCAATCATATTTGCGCTATATTTGCCTTGTGATTAGAGCAAGTTATTTTACACATAATTAACGTATTCCTAGACGGAATATTTCGTAACGCACGCCAAACAATTCTTGACAAAAAAAAGAAGACATGGGACTATTGCTTTACATTTCCACATGCGTGTTAAAACAAAGCACAGAGGACATTTATGTTACACATACTCACATGGGGTTCTTCTTTACCATTACGCCAAAATATTTGCTTATATAATACTCTACAAAACCACTATATCGCCTTACCTTGGCAGAAAACCAAAGGATGACACACCCCACCACGTCTGTGTAAATGCATTGTCTAAAAGAATAAAATTCTTGATCACAGGCAGCCATAAAGTACCTCAATGTTTCCACATTACCTTCAGACGAGTTGAAGCATTAATATTTGGTTTGGGGACTCATTTTCGGCGAGACCGGAATCCCAGAAAGCTATGACTTGGTTTAAGTCACACTGCGAATTCATCTGATAAATAACGACCCCAGTCACAACAAATGAAAGAAGGACAAAGCATTCATCGGGTTGAAAATTCACCCTTGGCAGCATGAGAGCAAAGATTACCTGTTTAGGACAATTAATAATATCCAAGACCCTCGGACAGCGACATTGGACTGGTGGAAGATTTTTCTGATTCTCCCTTATGGGCCCTAGAACTCTTAACCATGAAGTGGACATCAACAATGTCAAAATAAAGTTTTTGAGATAAGAAAGTTCAACTGGCCATACAGCACCAAGTATATAAACAAAGCACGCCAGTCCGCCTTGCCCATGATATGCCACGGCTTCCAGAAAGGATAAGATTCGGCAACAAGAACAGCTTTCAGAGGGCTCTACATAGCAACATTCTGGACTTTGTTTTTCCTGGCAGAACAAAATGTTAGATTCCAGCTTTTAAAACCAGTTGGTTGCGTAATTCTCGAATATCTTCAGATACATGTGCATCTTTACATTGTACACAAGGAAAAGTTTATGTAAATAATGATTGCATAAATATCTAGAAAGTTAACTAAGAGCATCAAGAATTCCACTTCCAATAGAAATCACGTCGTCTGATCTCTCGAGGATGTATAGATTCCCTTTGTCATCTCTTCCTATTCTCAAGTCATTGTCAACATATCTATGGACTACAATGGCTCAATCAAGGAAACGAATCATCATCTTCCATGGAAAACCATCAGAACATAACAAAAGATCAATAGGACAGAGAAGAACCTCTCCTCATGAGAGGATACGTCATCTCGAGTCAACCCTCCGGATTATATTCCAAGCAAAAGGTTGTAATTTTGTTGAAAGATATTCATAAGCTGATGAAAACAATTGGGAACCATCGTCAACTGATTACAAATTACCAACAAGACGTTTGCTGATAAGGTGTATAGATACATTTTTTAGTTTTGTAAGTCAGTTCGGTACCTGATCAGGAGTGATAGTGGACCTTCCATAAGTGATGTCCCCCCTCTGTCAAAACAACCACGATGACCAATGAGATTTCGTTGCACAGCAGTAGGATAAGAATCATCACCCAATAAAAAAAAAATAGCAGAACTATTGTAATACTTAACTGATCCAGATGCCACTTTGTAGGACCCCTGAATGGATAACTGTCCGTTTAAGACATTCAAACCCCTGCAATATGAGATTATGAAAAATAAACACCCACACGACAGACCCTAAAGTGGATGACAGCGACCCCAATGGTCACCAATTAATAGTTCCCTTACCTCAGAAACATCAACAATCTAGAAACGTCCCCCAGATTGATGAAGAACCGCAATAACAGTTGTTCATCTGGGCCCTAGAATTGTAATGGTGCTGCTAACAGGCTTCCAGCATCCACCCACCTTGAACCAAAAATATTAGGAACGGGGTGTCCAGTAAACAGTGAGAATACATTACAAAGAAGCCAGAAAGCTGTGACGACCAACAGTTAACAAAACCACCTTATCTAAATTAGAAATGGGATCTGGATTTGGGTTCTGGGATTCAAGAAGCCTAACCAGGTCTTCAATTTCCAACTTCTTGGCCGAGGTTGCACCAAAAATCCACTTAAGTCCTACATTTTGTTCACAATGAAACTGAGTGCCTTCCTAGTTGTTTATGGATGGAGAAAAGCATCCTAAACTTGTGAAGAAGCTCTATGGGTACCAAAAATTTTGTTCAATATGCCATTTTTAAATACCATCAAGGGCCTGGTATAGACAAACTTGAATCTCACCGAGCGCTGTTTCTTCTGCTATATCATACTTTTCACCAGAATACACGATACTTTCCTGGTTACCAGCACATGAAGGTATCATGAATCATCCTCCTCTTGCAACTGGCAATACCTCCACTTCTATTCCTACAAATACACAGATCCCTTATCAAAAAGAAAACAATACACAAAAGTATGCTACTCCAATCAAGGAAGACGCACCAGAGTCCCAAATCTACGTAAATTGTTTTAGACAACCATTCATTCTCAATCCCCAGATGTCTCCCAGTTTAAAATTCCACGAATTCTCGGATTGTCAAATTACTATATGATCACTGGTTCGCTTAAAGAATCTGCACATCCGCAGCTTTCCAATTCACTTAATTACGCGGACAGTGAGTCTAAAAAAGAAGCTGTAAAGGCCACCATTCAATTCACAAAAACATAAAGAAAGACATGAATTGTTGGTTCTTCGGTAAGACCACCTGCATTATCATCCAAACAATGCCTCAATATCAAAATTGCAAGCGACAGAAACCTGATTAGGCAGCAGTAAATTCCTCACCCAAATCGAATGACAACAGCATCGAACTCCTTGTGCGCCCCTCCCGCTCGTTTCCGACGGGCCTGCCCAGGCCCTCGTTCGGCCGTCCAGAGGGTGGCCAGCAAAAGGCGGATCATGATCCGGAAGGGAACAAAAGGAGGACCATGATCCGTGGCTCCGTAGAAAACATGTCTATCTTAACCTAGGTAAGTTAATACGGAGTCGCCACCGGCTTTATTTTTAAAAAATGGTATAAAGTCGGAAAAATCAAAGAGGGTTCGGGGATTTCTAATTACTCACTCTCTCACTCAAACATGCGAAACAGTGGTGGCGATGTTCTCAAAAAGTTTCCGGTTATGCGTATTGGACCCGGCCTGGGCTTTTGGGCCCAGACTCATGTCATCGAGTTATGAGCTTAGGCTCGATTTGGGCGTTGGACCCGAACTCATATGTGATGTTCACAGGCGCAACCACGTACAATTATTTAGATCAAAGTAGGTGGGGAATGATGGTGACTGCGGGCCTATGCACCTAGACCCACGCCCCGTTACAAATGAAAAAATGAAAGTCGGGAAGGCCTGCACCTTCCCTCAGGTACCTTAAATTTGACGGTTGGGGCCGCTTTAAAGTCTTCAATCATCGCGGCTTTTACACACGTGGTCTGTTACACGCATTTTCAAGAATCCTCCCAAATGTGATGGGTCTCTGAGGATCGTCTTGTCGAGTCCTCGAACATGGACTGATAATGCATATGTAAATGAAAACAAAGAAATGAAATATAAACGTGGTTAGTAAATTCTCATTGAAATGAATAAATCAACTAGAATTAACCGGTAAGTCGGAATGAGACTTACGTGGGTGGTTTGCACCCTTTGACCGCGAATGCATCTCGGGCGTCAACTGGATCGATACGGGTCGGTTTTCATATGTGAAAACGATAAGAGACGTATGCACGGATTAGCAAATGAAATCATGTTCTCATAAGCTAAATAACATCCCAATTTCGAAAGGAACAATACCATGGACCAAACATCTCGAAAAAATGATTTCAGGAATGTCAAATGTAAGTGCGTGTCAAACATGTACGAAAATGAAGTCTGTGAACACTAAAATCTCGCGTGGAAATATCAGCGTACAAATTGTCGTATGAAAAAATAGCGGGTTCTGTCTCTAGTCACGGAAGAAGCACGTGATTCCTCTGATTCGATCTTCGAAGAATAACGGTTGTGGATGGTGATCTTGAAGCTCTGGCAGAATTTCAGCAGAACTTCGGGATGAAATATTGAAGAAGTCGTCGGGGCCTATGAGCGTGATCCGGCAGAGCTTCAATAGCTTGATGAAGTCGTAATGGCTCTATTTATAGGCCTCCAGGGCCGATTTATATTAGGAAATTGGTCATCCCATATTAGGCAACCTCCCATATATCGGGCCACGGGCCGAATTTGAATTTGGGCTTATTTCATTCCAAAAACATTTTTGTTTGGACTGGGCTTGTGTTTTTATTTATAACCCAATATATATATATATATATATCTTTGTGGACTTGAAATTATGACCCATTCTAATTTCTTTATGGGTTGATTATAAATCATAAAATCGGGCCCATGATTATAGTAGACAAAAATTTAATGTCTACAAAGTCTAAATAATCAAGGCATCTTATGAATGATAATCCCTAAACTTCAATGTAGCCAAGGACATTTTAATGAATCAACACGAATAAAACTCATGCATTCAATCAAACATAACATATAGACATATAAATTCATATAGCGGCAGATTTATAATCGTGAAAAAAAGGGGAGGGGGAATTTGAGTTTTACAACATAAAAGTGAATAACCTAGTTACCAGAACATAGATATGCAAGTTTAGAAGCTAGCAAGATGTTTGCGGAAATTTACCGAACCTTGGGTTGATTGTCCTCAAACCATTCCATTTATGTAATACGTGGTAAAAAGAGATGGAAAAAGAAAATACGGTCACTTATATGCCAATAAAGTGAATTTAATACAAAAGAAAGGATGAGATTGCTCACCGTCTTGGGAATCTTGTTTCCCGGGCCTCGGGAGCTCCTTGGAACTCAACTAAAGTTTATCCAAACCTCAAATCTCAACAGCCGAGTTGCAGAGGATGAAGGAATCACAAAACCAGCAGTAGAAAACACGAAGTAAGCAACGGAAACTTGGAGCAATTAAGGTAAGAAACTCATATACAATGGCAACGTTGAACGAATTAACGAAATATTGGTCAAGTTAGCAATGAAGCTTCTAAACAATCTAATCAGATCAGATGAAAATTCACGACGGCCCCACGTAGTCGCCAGACCAGCCACAAACTTGATTTGAAAAGAAGGTTGAATTAACAACAGATAAACTACGCACATTAACTAAACTAGAAGTAAATCAAATGAGCAAACTAGTGTTTGAACCAACAGGAGGATAAATGAATCTATTCAGTTAGAGGTTTCGTGAATGGAAAACAAATGAATTAATAAAGAAGACACGAGGCTCAGATTGAAGATATTAAAAGAAGTCATTAAGCAAATGATTTCGCTTTACAGCAAGCAAGCAAAAGGGAAGCATAAATTTTTATTAACAGATTGTAGCTATTTACAAACAAACATAGACGAATTTACGCATGGACGACAACATTAAATTTACAGCAGGCCCTTCGTGATTAATCCGTAATCAATTGTCAATGGACATTGAATTTGCAGCAAAGAAGGAATGAAAATACTCAAACGCAATGGTTGCATTGAACGAATCGGCGAAATTATAGCATAATTAAGGTGTACACCAGCAACAGTGTCGTAGTAAACCAGACATGAACGAGGGGCAGCAGATTTTACATATCAAAGAGTTAATATCAGAAACACCAGGAATCGAAGTGAAAACAACAGTGACGAACAGGACTGCTTCAGCATTAATAGTAAAACTAAGGCGAACACGGATAAAGGAGGTGAAGTCACCGATTATTTCAACAACGCATCAACATGATGATAAGAAAAAATGCAACTCATAGTGAAATCTCAACACAAACATACTTGACGAAATGTAATGAAATCGTAAATATGAACCGATCAATAACAGGGCACTGGCGAATCTTGAGGCCACCAAAATCAGATTAGTGAATCTTATGAGGAACCTCACAGGTATTCGTTCTCCATCATTCTACTACTTACCTTTACCTCATCAAGACAGTTTCGACCTTTTTTGATGACTTCGGAGGGACAATCTGTTACGAGTAGCCTCGGGACAGATACGAGCTTCAGCCGAAGTATATCCTCTCGTGGCCAGCTTTGGTGGCGATTGGAGGGTTTGACGAGAGAAGAGCTAATCGCTGTCGCGGCTGGCATGGGAGATAGAGGCATGCGTGTCTTCTGCGGTTGGCTGAAGAAAATCGGAGCTCCTGGATGCGGAGGCTGCCCTGCCGCTTGGTGGACGGAGAACGTCAACTAATTTCTGCTCTCCGATGGCTAACCTTGACGGAGACGTAGAAGGTTGGTTCCAGAGGGTTTCCGCTGGGCTTTTGCTTACCTTTGCCGAACGAGACGAAGAAAGGGAACTCCGTTGAGGCTGGAACGGCAGCGACAGCAGGATGTTGGCTGAAGACGGGGGAAAGCTTGCTGGAGATCGGAGCGAATGAAAGAGGGAGACAGTGTGGTGGGAACGATCGGGGGGAATTTTTCTGTTTTTTCTGTTCCAACCACCCTCTCCCCCGAACGGAATTGCCTTTTTATATCCATGTGGGGAGAGCGTGGGAGCAGGGAGGCGTGCCCCATGCATGATCAGGTGAGCCGTTTTTATTTATTTATTTTTGTTTGTTTGAATTTTGCGAAATCTTTAATTGAGTCCCTTGATTTGTTTTGTCTTCTCATATTAGTCCGCTCAATTTTGTCTAAAAGAAAACGTGAGATCGTGATTAAGATGTTTCTAATTTCACACGGTCCTTTACTGAAAATCTAAGAATTACGTATGGGTCGTGAGATTTTATTTTATTTTTGGATTAATTCAGATGTTAAATGGAAAAGTATGAAATCACGTATTAATTTTATCTTACAAAAGAGCTCAACCCAAACAATAAAAAGGAAAATTGTTAAATCTTCAAATTTTTACGAAAACAAAACAAAACAAAATAAAGCAAAATGCTAAAAGTTTGAAAAATGAATAAAATGGATTTTCTTCTGAAAAAGCAAAATGTCATGAGAAATTAGTCTCCATGTAAATAACTTCTTAAAAAATTAGCGATGTTTTTTTGAATTAACAATGTGAATAATAAAACTTTGAACTACTAAAGCAGTCGAATTTTAATGAAAAACAAACATATTAGTAACGTAGTGCGATAGAATGCAATTAATTGCATGTAACTAATTTGAAATTAATCGCCCAATCATGCTTATGGATTTTTTTAATAAAGAGAAAATTCTAAAACTTCAACCTACTGAAATTTTGATTTAGTAGTTTGATTTTAAATCTTAATTTTTATTCGCAAAACAATTTACAGAACATTGAATAGGGATTTGCCCCGTTCAATCTTCAAAATTCTAAAAATTCGATTTGGGGTAGCAACACTCCTCAAACATGTACTGCGATCCTGAACCCTCCCTATGGCTAATAAACCCTTAATCGTCCCATGAAGACGCCAATCCCGAAGCAACACGTTCGAAAAAACCAAGCGTCAGAGGGGGTGAAAGCAAAAGCCGGAGGAGAAAGATGCGGCGGAAACACCCGAAGAGTTCATTGGCGAATTCTCGTCCTCTCACATACTAAAGGAAACCAAATTCCATTAGGCTTACTCTTAAATTGGCAATATATTCATTATTTTTTTCATTATTTTAGTTTATTATATAATTTTGTCACCAACTATTACTTTAATATTAATTTTGGCAAATCTTGAATTTCTTATAGCGAAAGCCAAACAAGGCCTTAATATAGTCTGACCCGTGTCTTATACTAGTGGAATTCCAACTTCTTATTCATTCACCTCATAATTTACTGTACCCATAGTAATGACCTCACAATAGAACACTCATCTGACCTTCATCAATTTTGTGCATTTTTTACAGTATCGACAACTATGTCAATATTCGACTTCCAACTCACTTGATTTGGCCATCAAAATTTTAAAATAAAATAACATGTGAAGGGTTTTAATATTATTTACCATTTTTTATTTTTTTTCTTTTTAGTCAATAAATTAAAATCGTGTATTAAGGCATGTTTGACTTTCACGCGACAAAATTCAAGATTGACCAAAATTAAAATAGAAGCAAAAGTTAGTGACAAAATTATATAACAAACTAAATTAATGACAAAATAGAAAGTTGGTTCAAAATTGAGGCCATAAACATATATTTTGCCTAGTAAATATGACCAACCAAATGACATTGCCATTACCAGGAATTTCTGGGGTAGTCAAATTTTGCTACGGAACGATTGAATATTGGATAGTGCCCATTAGGGGTGATCATGTTTCAGGGTGGTAGGTTCCGGGCATGGAACCTGGAACCTACCCAGCAACGGTCGGTCCATCCTCAAGCTCCTCATTTTAAAACTCTTTAGATGGAAAGCTTCTTATCTATCGGGAAAAGTGAAACGGGTAAGGACATTACCAGATCTGGAAATACTTTTCAATTATATATTTGGAGAAAAATAATTTACTCCTATAGAAAAATGCTATCACAAATCCGATAGCATAACATCAACAGCGGTCTCCCAAAAGTTCATAACAACATATGACACATGAGCAAAGAGAATACCTTCAAACATGGAAAAATTGGAACAATCCTCAATCAAAGACTTTCGAGCCTTTAAACATTCGTAATATCTAAATTAATATTGACAAAATCTGCGTACACAAGTTATATAAACAAATGAAATGTTAGTGTATGATACACAAACTTAACAGGTAGAAAGAACATTATGACTCAAGTTAAAATAATTAAGATACCTTGTTCATATATTTCGGCATTTTCCATGTTCTCCTCTATATTAATAGGAGTTAAAGGGGATCTTAGTCAATCTTGTACCCCTATCAATACCTCAACAACTTTAGAAGTCAATGAACTACGATAGCAATCCAACACACAGCCTAGCGTACTAGAAGGAGATTCAGAAGCAACCGTTGATACATGGATGGCTAAAATATCTCTCGCAATGCAAGGTAAAATGAAATACTTTGTGACAATACTTTTCCACCAACCTAAAATATTAAAATCAGCCTTACACTCTTCACATTTTTCTTCCATGTATCGCTCCAATTCATATTTACCTCCTACATTCAACTCTTCCTCCATGTACCTCATGTAGTCATGCTGAAGGTTCTCATGCATCTCACAACCATCATCCAAAGCAGAACCACTACTCGATCTAATATGCTTCACAACTTTATTGCAAGAAAGCGCAAGCATATTTGTGGCTGAAGAATGCTCATAATACTCAAATAGCCATTGTAAAACAAACCTAAGCCTTTCAACTATCAAGTTAATCACTTCTGAATCATCACGGTATACTTTCGTGCAACAAAACTTAACAAAATTCAGCTTGTAGTGTTAATCCAATGCAACAACAATTAAGACCGTCATATTGCAATTTTCCCTGCTGCCAAAGTGCTTGTCAAACTTTTCCCTCATCTTGTGCGACATAATTTGAAGTCAAACATCCATTTCTGTCTTTGCCCAATCATTCAAAGTAGTAAGTATACGAACTACTTCTTCGAAATAGGAATTTGATGTCACATACAAGGACCCGGCAACCTCTTAGTAGCATCATAAAACTTCTTGAGAAATTTAATTATCACTTCCAAGTTCAACTAATCTTCACTATTCGGCAAGTCATACTGGAGCTCAACACTCATTGTTAAATCACGTTCTTCTAATCTTTCAAATGCCTTCCTAAATTTCACAGCAGTCTAACATCAAATAAGTTGAATTCCATCTAGTTACCACATCAAGGTAAACTGAACCTTTATGTGGAATTCTTCTTTCATAACACACTTTTGAAAATGATCAAATCTAGATGAAGAGCTTTTAATATAACGAATCATCTTCCGTTTGAAAATGATCAAATCTAGATGAAGAGCTTCTAATATAACGAATCATCTTCCGCACTCGACTTATAGATTCACAAACATCACTCAAGTCATCCTTCATAATTAAATTCAAGATATGTGTAGTGCATCTCATGTGAAAAAACTAACCTCCTAAGATCAAGGAGTTGCTTTCGATGAGCTTATCTTTCAAGTATTTCACTGCAACATCATTAGAGCTTGCATTGTCAACTATCACAGTATAAATACGATGTTGTATGCTCCAATTAATAATGCACTTCTCAACCATTCTACCAATTTTCTTCCCTTTATGGCTAGACATATCCACAAAAATTAATATCCGTTTATGGAACTTTCATTCATGGTCAATAAAATGAGCAGTAAGACACAAATAGTTCGAGTTCTGATTGAAAATTCATGTATCGGTTGTAAGTGCAACCCAAGACTTCAAAGAGCCAATAAAAGTTTTAAGTACAATCTTCTCACTCATGAAAATCTTCATGCAATCCCTAGTAACAGCGAATCAAGAGACGAGCTTGAAAGCAGGTAGTACAACATTGACTAGGGGTGAGCATTCAAACCGGACTCGGATATCCGAGTCAAAATTTCACCCAAACCCAAACTTCCGAATTATACTTTTTGAAGTCCGAGTCCGATTGTATATAATTCCGAATTTTTTAGTCCGAAATAATTCAGACTCGGAATTCGAATAATCTGAAATTTGTGAATTTCAAGCTTAAAAATATTAGTCCAAAATCATCCGATTTTAGGGAAAGACCGGCCACAATCCATTCAGGCAGCCTTGGAACAAATAATCAAACAACAAAAGGATTCTTTTTCTGATGCTCGAAAAGGAAAAGATGCAAGAATAACAACCACCCATGGACGGCCAATATCCGTCGAGATCCAACGATTATGAACCGAGATGAAGACAATAAATCAATCATCAAACCCTAATATAAGTGAATCAAAGTTAAAACCCTATCAAATCACACAAATGAAAACGAAGGAGCCCAAGAAAATAGAGAAACGCGGTCGCATTGAGCAAGAGTTAGGACGCGTCCGCACCTTGGAAGATGAGAGGTCGGACTTTAATAGCTCTAGGCCGGAGAAAGACGGGGTGGAATTGGTACGCGGGGAGGGGATGGATTGGGAGAGCCCAGATACGATGGAGTCGGAAGGACGAGTGAGGGGATGATCATCATCGAGGGTGCGGGGCAGAGAGAGGCAGGTGTTGAGCTTGAGCCCGAGGGATGACTTCACCTTACTCCACCTACTGGCCATTTCTTCGACGGGGGCCCAGACCCCGACAACACCAAACAACCAACTACGACGGAGTGACTCTGGTCACCGGATCCAGAAGGCCGTCTAAAGGAGGCCCACAATAGTTCCTAAAAATAATACATCCGAAATTTTGGATATTCGGATATCCGATTTGTTTTTTCAAATTCCAAATCCGAATCCGTTTCCGAAATTTAAATTTGGAATACATCCGAATCCGAGTCCGAAAAAAAAATCGGATTTCGGACTCGTATTTCGTAATTCGGATACTTTGCTCACCTCTAACATTGACAAACGCACGAAAACCTTCATGTTCAACAAGTGAAAAATGTTGTTCATCCACAATAATCATCCTAGCAAGCATATCTCTGCAACGTTCTTGATCAAACCCAAATAGATAGAACATTACAACTTGTGCCTCCTTTTGCCTTGCTACTAGCAAAAATCTTTTGTCGCTTATCCACATTATGAGAAAACTTCCAACAACTATTATTATGCTTCCACATCGTCGAAGTGCCCTAATTAGGATTACTTGTATACACTATTGCAGTAAATGCACTTCACATTCTCCGCCTTACGAGTCTTTTCATTCAAAATTTTCGTAAAATGATCCCAAACATTGGACTTCATATTATGTTTACCGGTTACCTTAGGTTTAGGAAAATTGGCCGCTGTTGAGGCCAAAGTTCCTTGAATACCAGTTGTTTGAGCCTCATTATTGTCAGAAACGAGATCCATTTTTCTTGTTAATTTGTGTTGGGGTACTAGTTGATCCTAGACTGAGGCTTTTTCTACCGATAATTGTAAGATTGCAATCCTCAAGCTGAAAAGACAAGGTGATGATATGTTAGTGAACTAGCAACATAATCGAATTGACCCACAACAAAATTATAGCTAAAATAAACAAAACAAACCCATAACGAATAGAAATAGTTTCAGAAAAATCAAAGCGTAAACTGGACACAATCCATAACGAGAGGCAAGAGCAAAAGGGAATATAAAATCACGTATACCCTCGAGCTCTACAGTCCGAGATGTGCTCGGGGGTACCCATGGGCGCAATATAAGCAAGGCCGGCTGCGGTCAGCCAATGAACTTGTTAGAATAAAGGCGCAGCGGAAACAGAAAAATCAGATTTTTCAGCCCCAAATCACAAGATCATCATGGTACGTATAATATATTTGAGATACAGCAACCAGAAAAACTTACCCGGAAATCGTACCTCGAAATTTCCGGTAAATTAGAATAGAGTCGCGAATAAGTAAGAGCCCCACGTGTGACTCCTCTAGCGGTATCCACGCGCACGCGATCACGAACACTCGACGATCCGGCAGGTGCTAGCCTCTTGGATCCGTCTAGTCTCTAAATGGGAAGTCCCTCAAAATCATAAGCTCTCGTATTTTTTTTTTCCCCACTGATTTCCTCATATAGCCATCTTTTTGTTTGGCACCGTATTCCATTAATAAAAACAAATCAAATCTTGTAACGTAGAAAAATCTTTGATTGAAAAAAGGTACGTTACATATTATAATAAAATATTTAAAAATTAATCACTTTTAACTTTTAAAATAATATTATCAACGCCTTTAATAAAATACTATGCAAATGGATTTTATGTTTAAAGATTTAATGTAAATAAATCTATACTTACAAATGAAATTGACCTGAATAAATCCATATTCAATATTGGTCAATTTATTTACTTCCGATATTTCAGAATAAATTAATAATCCAATTAATTCTAATTCTGAAATAATAAAATGATTAATTTAGTATCCACTAAATAATCAAAATACAATGTTCGTGTCGACGTGCTATGCGTGCGACCCTCTAGGTCCAATACACGAAGGCAGTGTATATCCATACACAAACTAAGGTAACCGTCTAGCAACAGTTTTTAGTCACCCAACGTGTTAGGATAATGATTATAAATCATAAACCACTATGAACCGATTACTGTGTAATTCAATCTCTTCATCTAACTGACATCCCAATTAATTCGGCGCAAAATACATCATCACCGAATTAATTGTTTTACTTGATTACCAAGATATAATAGACTCACTTGAATGTAAAACATTCCTCCCATGGCCATGGATTTTAGAGTCACTAATATCTCTATCAAGTGGCCTAGATGTCAACTCTCTAATCCAAGAGAGCGATGAATCCTATATTGACTCAACATTATTCTCTCTACGCTTTGTCACACACCCAACAATCGTATTACTCACAATCCGGTTAAAGACCGCTTTTAACGACGTCAAAGTGCGCAAACTCCACGCATAGAATAAATGAAGGTCTCAAGTCAAAAGATCAGTTACACTCGTTCATAAAGAGGATTGACCAATAATGTTCTATATGTTCTATCCTCTTAAACGGGTCGTGTCCAGTAACCCTATCTCAGGGCACCCCTAAGTATAACGGATATACTATCCCTTGGTCTATCTTGACCTCAGTTACACTTAGCGATAATCTAGATGTCCATGTCCCCTCTAAACATCTATCCGATCACGGACTATTTCAGATTAATATACTCAATAATCTGTGGGACTTTATCATTAATAATTTTACGTGCAGAAAAGTAAAATAATCATGATAAATACTCGCCTTTATTAATTATTTATCCACAAATACAATAAAGTGTCTTGGCACATAAGTGC
This sequence comes from Melastoma candidum, assembly GCA_023653495.1. Classification (NCBI taxonomy): domain Eukaryota; kingdom Viridiplantae; phylum Streptophyta; class Magnoliopsida; order Myrtales; family Melastomataceae; genus Melastoma; species Melastoma candidum. Next base: position 11,463,374 of record CM042885.1, on the reverse strand, counting down.
ACACACTAACAATCTCCCACTTGCACTATTGCCAAGCACTACGGACTCGAAGTCCTAGGTTCCTCACATGGGTCTCATGTTTCTGCAGAGGTAAGGCCTTTGTGAGTGGGTCCGCAATATTCTTGCTCGTATCAACTCTGCTAACCAACACGTCACCCCTCTGAACAATCTCTCGGAGGATGTGATGTTTCCGCAGTACGTGCTTGGATCGTTGGTGAGACCTCGACTCCTTGGCCTGTGCTATGGCCGCATTGTTGTCACAGTATAATGTCACTGGGTCAATAATGCTCGGAACCACTTCAAGCTCCGCTATGAAGTTCTTGATCCACACAGCTTCCTTTGCCGCTTCGGAAGCTGCAATGTACTCGGACTCAGCTGTAGAATCTGCAACTGTCTCCTGCTTGGAACTCCTCCAACATACAGCTGCACCATTCAAGCAAAACACATAACCCTGCTGCGATTTCAGATCATCCCGATCTATCTGAAAACTGGCGTCAGTATATCCTCTGACAACTAACTCCTCATCTCCTCCATAAATTAAGAACATGTCCTTTGTTCTTCTAAGATATTTGAGGATAGTCTTTACTGCAGTCCAATGACCCTCTCCAGGATCTGACTGATATCTACTTGTCATGCTCAAAGCATACGAGACATCGGGTCGAGTGCAAATCATGGCATACATAATGGACCCTATAGCTGATGCATAAGGTATCTTGCCCATGCTTCCTCTCTCCTTCTGTGTCTGCGGACACATAGACTTGGAAAGATGTACACCATGCGACATTGGCAAGAATCCTCTCTTGGAATCTTGCATGCTGAATCTATTCAGCGCCTTGTCAATATACATACTTTGACTCAAACCCAGCAACCTATTTTGTCTATCTCGGTATAATTTAATACCTAAGACATAAGTCGCTTCCCCAAGATCTTTCATAGAGAAACACTCTCCCAGCCAAGTCTTGGTAGACTCTAGGCTAGAGATATCATTGCCTATCAGAAGTATATCATCAACATACAGCACTAGGAACGAAATCTTGCTCCCACTAACCTTCTTGTGAACGCATGGTTCCTCTGGATTCTTGACATAGCCAAATTCTTTGACTGCTTCGTTAAATCGCAGATTCCAACTCCGAGATGCTTGCTTTAGCCCATAAATGGACCTCTTGAGCTTACATACTTTATCTGCATTCTTGGATGCAATGAAACTGGGAGGTTGTACCATAAACACTTCCTCTTGTAACTTTCCATTCAAGAAAGCGGTTTTTACATCCATCTGCCAGATCTCATAATCCTTGTAAGCTGCTATCGCAAGCAGAATCCTAATGGACTTAAGCATTGCAACCGGTGAAAATATTTCATCATAATCAATTCCTTGACGTTGAATGAAACCCTTGGCCACAAGTCTTGCTTTATAGGTACTTATATTCCCTTCCATGTCTATCTTCTTCTTGAAGATCCACTTGCACCCAATGGGCTTTACCCCAACTGGTGCATCAACCAAATCCCAAACTTGGTTGGTATACATGGAGTCCATCTCTGATTTCATGGCTTCTAGCCATTTCTCAGAATCATTTGAAGCGATTGATTCCTCATAAGTCGACGGTTCATCATCCTCGACGAGAAGTACTTCCCCATGTTGGGTCACAAGCCAACCATATCTATCAGGCTCTCGGTGTACTCTTGTCGACTTACGTTGATCTTGCGTTCCTTGAACATTTTCAGAAGTTGGAATCGCTCGTACTAGTGGTACCGATTCCCTATCTAAATGTTCAGTTTCCAACCTGTTTGTAGAGTCCGAAATTTCTTCAAGACTTACTTTACTCCCACTACTCTCTTTAGAAATGAAATCTCTTTCCAAGAAAGTAGCATATCGAGCAACGATAACTTTGTGCTCACTTGGGAGATAAAAGTAGTATCCCTTTGTTTCCTTGGGATAACCTACAAACATACACTTAGTAGATCTTGCCGCAAGCTTATCAGAATTCTCATTCTTCACATAAGCATCACAGCCCCATACTTTAAGATAAGACAAGTTTGGTTTCTTCCCAAACCATAATTCATAAGGTGTCTTATCTACTGACTTGGTTGGAACTCGGTTAAGCATGTATGCTGCTGTTTCTAAGGCATAACCCCAAAATGACAACGGAAGACTTGCATGACTCATCATTGATCTAACCATGTCCATGAGTGTGCAGTTCCTCCTTTCTGAAACACCATTCCACTCCGGTGTTCTGAGAGGTGTGAGTTGTGAAACGATCCCACACTCTTTAAGGTAATCAATGAACTCTTGGCTAAGATACTCGCCGCCTCGATCACTCCGAAGGGCTTTTATCTTCTGGCCTCGTTGATTCTCTACCTCGTTCTTGAACTCTTTAAACTTTTCCAGAGTTTCAGACTTGTGCCTCATTAAGTAGACATACCCATATCTACTTAAATCGTCGGTGAAAGTCACGAAGTAGGAATACGCTCCTTTGGCCTGAACCGGTAATGGTCCACACACATCACTATGTATGAGTTCTAGTAGTTCCTTGGCCCTTTCACCTGTCTTGGTAAAAGGCTTCTTGGTCATTTTTCCTTGTAAACACGCTTCACATGTATCTATGGGCTCTAACTCAAAAGAGTCCAAATACCCGTTACTCAGTAACCTTGCGATGCGTTTCTCATTTACATGACCAAGTCTACAATGCCAGAGATATGTTAAGTTTGAGTCATGCGTTTTCTGTTTCTTCCCTTCAACACAGTAAATCGGCTCATCCAAATTCAGAACGTACAAACCATTATTTAATGAACCATTTCCATATAACATCCCATCCAAATAAAAGGAACACAACTTGTCCTTGAATTTAAATTCAAATCCCTTGGCGTCTAAACACGACACCGAAATGATGTTCTTGGAAAAACTAGGAAAAAATAATAGTTCTCCAAATTTAGATCAAATCCACTGGGCAACTTTATTACATACGTCCCTACAGCTAATGCAACAACTCTAGCTCCATTCGCCACTCGTAGGTCCATCTCGCCCTTGGACAGCCGTCTGCAGTCACTTAGACCCTGCAAGTTCGCACAAATGTGAGAACTACTTCCGGAGTCTATGACCCATGATGAAGAAACAGAAAGATTGCATTCAATCACAAAGATACCTGAAGCATCCGCTCCACTGACATTCTTCTTCATGAGTTGGAAGCAATTCTTCTTCCAATGGCCTTTCTTGCCACAATGAAAGCATATAGCTTCCTTCTCATCAGACTGGGGCACCTGTTGCCCTTTCTTAAGCTTCTTTTGAGCTGGAGGTCCAGTGCTCTTAACTGCTTTAGCCTTGGGATTGAATTTCCCGGTGCCAGGACGCTTGTAGGTCTTTCTGACCATCATTGCTCGTGGTGAAGGATTCACCTTCATGTCCTTCTCAGCAGTCTTCAGCATTGCCATCAGATCAGTCAAACTCTTCTCCATACTGTTCATGTTGAAGTTCAACACAAACTGAGAAAATGATGGTGGGAGTGAGGACAAAACTAGGTCAACTGCTATGTCCTGGTCCAGCTTGGAACCCAAGCTCTCGAGCCTCTCAATGTACCCTATCATCTTGAGTACATGTGGCCCAACTGGGTTACCCTCCACCAGCATTGTTCGAAACAGTGCCCGAGAGGTCTCATACCTCTCAACTCTGGCACTCTCTTGGAAGAGCTCACGTAAGTGCTGATCAATCTCCCTTGCACTCATGTTCTCATGCTGCCTCTGTAACTCGGGAGACATAGAAGACAACATGATGCACTGAACATCCAGCGCATCCTCCAAGTATTGACTGTAGTAAGATTGATCATCCTCAGAAGCATCAGGTGCAGGTTCTTTAAGTGGTTCATCCTCCAGCACATAAATCTTTCTCTCGTGCCTAAGGACAATTTTCAGTTTTCTATACCAATCCAGGTAGTTGGAACCGATGAGGATATTCTCTTTCTCGAGAATGCTTCGCAGCGAAAGGGTGGTTGTGTTTACCATCTACAAAATAATTTAAAGCAGAGTTTTAGTATTTGTGGAATATTAATTAATAAAGGACTTTAATATAGCTCCCACTATTTTATTCGAAAACAACAGCCCCTTCTGTTGAAATCGGGAATTTGTTGGTTAATAATTCCTAGTGGGACCGAAATCTCGAAACATGAAGTATGCACACAGCTGAGCTGTACCTACACACCACACGAAACAAGTAGGCCTTAACTCGCCAATCACAATTATCTGTGTGACTTTCGGTATTTTCACGTTGAGTTTAATTACTCTTAAACTCAACACTTACCCCTCAAAAAGTTGACCTTAGCTGAGCTAAATAAGTCAACACAGTTGAGTTAAGTTGACCCATTAATCATTTAGAATAAATTACAGATATTCTACCAGAAGCCCACAGCTAAGTTGTACCGACTCATGGAAAAATCTGACTATCATAATAAATATCAATGGAGGGCCTTTATTTTATAATATTGATTTAATATTTAGGGGATTTTATTTTAATGTCGTCTCACCGTTAGAATATACTTGGACATATTAGTCCATAATAACCGATTTTTATAATAATAAAATTACTATTATTATTTTAACATTTACAATTTTATAATTAATTATTTATCTCATAATTAATAATTGGTCGGCTTCAACATTACTTGATCGAAATTAATTCTCTTGTAATTAATTCTCTTGGATTTGCCCAAACCACGGTTGAATACTTGGACCCACAATTGTTAAGTTTACCCATTATAATTTTGGAATTCTAGACTCAGAATTGATAATCTTGGGTAAAACTTTTACTTAATCCATCTGATCACCCATACATCTCAGGATATTTTTGTTTTAACACAATTTCCGTTATTTTATTTCACTTGATTTATTACATTAAAATCAATGGAATTAATCACCGGACTAAATATAGCAATCCCTCTAGATCACCGCCCGTTTAGACATATTATGGAAATTGGTCAAAATAATAATTGGTTTTCTGTGGAATATAAGTTTAATAAATATAGATAATAATTAATGGATTCTAATTCCACAGACTTGCCGAACTCATAATTTATAAGTGAATAATTTTAATATCATAATAATCCTTATTATAATATTATTAATATTAAAATTCCAAATATTTAGATCACAATTTGCGAATTGTTAAAACAATCACAACTTTGTGATTTGTTGTCTAAAATATTAATTCTCGTAATATCATTAAGACAGAGGGAATTTAAAACCATAATTTGTTTCAAATATCTTACCAAATCTCAACTTTGAGATTCTGATTCTCGTACAACAAGAATTTATGGTTGTCTATTATATAATTATATGTTTTTCTTGAACAAGTATCGTATGGTTCACAACAAATAATTATTAAATATATTTAATTCTCAGCTTTGAGAATTTCATAAAATCTCCTCTTTGAGATTTAGCAGGACGATAATAATATATCAACCAAATAAGATTATTTTGATATATAAAATTTATTTTTGATTAAAAAAAAATATCATCCAAATTATTATAAAAAATATACGTTTCAACCAAGAACAGGCTCTGATGCCAATTGTTAGAATAAGGGCGCAGCGGAAACAGAAAAATCAGATTTTTCAGCCCCAAATCACAAGATCATCATGGTACGTATAATATATTTGAGATACAGCAACCAGAAAAACTTAGCCGGAAATCGTACCTCGAAATTTCCGGTAAATTAGAACAGAGTCGCGAATAAATAAGAGCCCCACGTGTGACTCCTCTAGCGGTATCCACGCGCACGCGATCACGAACACTCGACGATCCGGGAGGTGTTAGCCTCTTGGATCCGTCTAGTCTCTAAATCGGAAGTCCCTCAAAATCATAAGCTCTCGTATTTTTTTTTCCCCACTGATTTCCTCATATAGCCATCTTTTTGTTTGGCACCGTATTCCATTAATAAAAACAAATCAAATCTTGTAACGTAGAAAAATCTTTGATTGAAAAAGGGTACGTTACATATTATAATAAAATATTTAAAAATTAATCACTTTTAACTTTTAAAATAATATTATCAACGCCTTTAATAAAATACTATGCAAATGGATTTTATGTTTAAAGATTTAATGTAAATAAATCTATACTTACAAATGAAATTGACCTGAATAAATCCATATTCAATATTGGTCAATTTATTTACTTCCGATATTTCAGAATAAATTAATAATCCAATTAATTCTAATTCTGAAATAATAAAATGATTAATTTAGTATCCACTAAATAATCAAAATACAATGTTCGTGTCGACGTGCTATGCGTGCGACCCTCTAGGTCCTATAAACGAAGGCAGTGTATATCCATACACAAACTAAGGTAACCGTCTAGCAACAGTTTTTAGTCACCCAACGTGTTAGGATAATGATTATAAATCATAAACCACTATGAACCGATTACTGTGTAATTCAATCTCTTCATCTAACTGACATCCCAATTAATTCGGCGCAAAATACATCATCACCGAATTAATTGTTTTACTTGATTACCAAGATATAATAGACTCACTTGAATATAAAACATTCCTCCCATGGCCATGGATTTTAGAGTCACTAATATCTCTATCAAGTGGCCTAGATGTCAACTCTCTAATCCAAGAGAGCGATGAATCCTATATTGACTCAACATTATTCTCTCTACGCTTTGTCACACACCCAATAATCGTATTACTCACAATCCGGTTAAAGACCGCTTTTAACGACGTCAAAGTGCGCAAACTCCACGCATAGAATAAATGAAGGTCTCAAGTCAAAAGATCAGTTACACTCGTTCATAAAAAGGATTGACCAATGATGTTCTATATGTGCTATCCTCTTAAACGGGTCGTGTCCAGTAACCCTAATCTCAGGGCACCCCTAAGTATAACGGATATACTATCCCTTGGTCTATCTTGACCTCAGTTACACTTAGCGATAATCTAGATGTCCATGTCCCCTCTAAACATCTATCCGATCACGGACTATTTCAGATTAATATACTCAATAATCTGTGGGACTTTATCATTAATAATTTTACGTGCAGAAAAGTAAAATAATCATGATAAATACTCGCCTTTATTAATTATTTATCCACAAATACAATAAAGTGTCTTGGCACATAAGTGTACACACTAACAGAACTATCCTTCTACCACCTTCTTGACACAAAACTAAACCCAATGAGGGGTCAAGCCAGGGGAGGGGCATCATGTACGGGCTATCAGGCAAGAATGGAATGTTCTCAACAGCTTCGGCAAGCTATTGCCCCTCCATAGCAGCTCAATAGGACTAAAGGACCTGCTGTCAACTGGGCAATTGGAGTCCGGTCGAAAAAAGGCTTGCCCCAGGAGGCACAACTTCATACTATTGTTAGTGGGATTAACATGATAACCAAAGTGTTGTCTTTTATGACAAAGAGAGTGGAAAAGAAGACCACATGTTTTTCAACGGAGTGTCAAACACGCCTGGGTTCAGTTAAGCAGCCCAGTACATTACGTACCCTGGCCAGAATCGGCCGAAGACGCATGCCTACTCCTATCCAATATAGTCGGGTCTAGAGGAAGGCTGAAGATAACCAGGTGAATTGCATGCATGTTCTATTATGTTTGGGTGGAGAGAAACAAAAGAAGGGTGGGGAGAGACCGATACCCCGGAGGTCAGTTGTGATCATGGTGTATGGAGTGACCCAAATCTAAGCACCGGACCGACAAGAAAACTTGCCACATCTGAGGTAGAAATAGACTGGGGAGTGTCATCTATTGCGAGGACCAAAAGATGGAGCATAATCTTGCGAGGCCCCACTACCTATTGAGCCTGCTCGGTGTGGATCGTCAAATTATTGAAAGCTGCTACGAGACATGGACAAAACAATTGCTTGTTCAGCAGAAGCGGACGTCAGGGTGAAGGAGGCGGCAAGACTGACCAGAACCACCCTTGCACTGCGGAGTCAGCTGAAGGAGGAATATCAGGATGGCATACCTTCTGGGAGGAACTACCTCAGAACTTCGCAGCCTACCATGGAAGCCTCCAGCAATGCCAGCTGAGTCTGGGATTCTGCTGGCAAGTAGAACCGACCACAGATGGCGAGGAGGAAGCACATCTCCTGAGCCAGAGGCTCCATCTCAATGAAGACACATGAAGGACAATCGCACCAATCAGTCTAGACTGTGTACATGGAGCAGTTGACGGAAACCCGTGCAACTGAGGGACGCCAATGAAACAAGGCCCATGGAGGAGGCCAAGTGCAGTCGCATCTAGTCTGTGAGCCCTTTCGGGATTCCCGAACTACTATAGCATGTTTGTAATTATGTAATGCCCGAACAATGCTGGTCAAGAAGGTCAAGTACAATGCAAAGCAGGCGACAAGGTTTTATTCTGGTACAATGCAAAAGCATACTGGTTATACCGACTTAGGATGGATCCTTATGTAAAAGGCATTAATAGCGGCAACTACGGGTTCCAGGCAGCGAATTGCGGGACAGCAGCATTCTTAGGACTTTTCCGCTTCCTGTTGTTGCTTCCACTGATCCGGGGTCCAGGCCTTCTTGATGGAAAGGGCGTGTATCTCTTTCATCTCCTCCTCCAGTGCAGCGTTAACCAGCCGGTGCCTGTCCAGCAACCTCTTACCTTGGAATTGTTCCGACACGATCACTACATCGAAACTAGCTCCGCATCTGATGACATAACACGACACTCAGGAAACGACTTGCAACGGAAAGCGATTACCAGTAAGAAAACAACTCTAGGAAAGGAAGGTACCCTCCGGATGTATCGACAACTTCCTGCAATATGACAGATACAATATTCTGAGTCACAACACAAGAGGGACTTTCTTATGCCAAAAAAAAAAAAAAAAACAGGAAAAGACTATGTCAACAGCGAGGGCTACTAGAGCTTCTTCGCATTTCCTCAGCCTAAAACATTAGTCCAGCAGCAGCCCTCAATCGACAAACCAGAAAACCAAAAGAGGAAACCCTTGGCGCCCAAAATCAGACACCCTAAAACCAATTCCAGAGAGGAAAAAAGAGGTTAGTTAGAAGGGACTCACGAGGTGGGAAGGGGTTAGCTTGGAGGTCAACGATGACTCCACCTTTTCCTTGGTGACTCCCCCCATTTCTTTTCTCCTCTCTTCTTTTTTGGCCCCTTCTTCCGCCTCCACACGCAGATTTGTCCGTCCCTCGGAACAAAAAGGCAACCCCCCCGTTTTCCTTCTTCCCACCGCCTATGTTTTGGGCCCCCCAATTGCTCTTCCAAAGTCGATCCATCGTCGGCCCAATTAATCTCCCCTCCCTTTCTCCCATCGCAATTCCTGTGATTTTTCTTAGTGTTTCATCTTTGTATATATATACACACATACGGAGTTACTTCCAATATAACACTACTTTCCTACTCGTATCAATTTTCTCAGAAACATTAAAAAAATACTATCTATTGAAAAGAAGTAACATTGTGAAATTTAAGATAATCACATTCATCCCATCTTAAAAAAAAAAAACTTAAAGAACATTGATTTAATATAAGTAAGTACTCCATGATTGAATTAAACTAAACTCCCCCAAAAATTAAAAATAATGTGCAGGCTGAGGTGTTCTTTTTGCTAAAGACAACCTCACCTTCACATGCAACACAATACCTTTTTCTTTTCATTACCCTCCAAAATAATTTAATAATGAAAACCCAATTTCATTCTTTTCATATTCTACTCACAAGTTCATATGATCAAATCAATACTAAGATTGCAACAAATGCATGAATATACCTACATGTCACATATTTACCCACCATACCAACTCATCGTCCCCTTTAGAACCTGATATTATAATAATTAATATACTGTAATTTTACCTATTATTTTATTAAAAAAATAATCACATTTATGTCTATCAAATATTTGTTACACTCACAACACACACGATCTATGTCCCAGAAAATCCTCACTCCACAATTATTTTGTTGGGGGGACTCCCCTCGAAAGTTCTTTCGGTTCCATCTCCTTGTCTGTCCTCCTTAATACTTTTGCATATCCATCATCCCTTCGTTTCCTCAATACTCCAGTCATTTTCCCTCAGATTCTCCAGAAGTAGAAGAAAAAAGAAACAGAGAAGGAGAAACGAGAAACATGGGAGGGTGTGCCGCAAAGCTGAGGAAGACGTTTGAGCCCCAGGACAAGGTCGAGAAACCGGAGCTCACTGCCGAGGCCGAGGAGGACAAGAAGGCGGCGGCGGCGGCGGTTACCGAGGAGCAGTTCAAGGAAAGGGTTAAGGAGATCGTCGGGGACTACGAGAATGAGATCACGGTTGTTGACGAGATCCAGGGCTGCAAGCAGCGCCCCTCCCTCAGTTTGCTCTTTAAACAGGTGTATGTACTTACTTAATTCTTCGACAGCCACATCCTCGGTACCGATGAACACGAACCCTCTTATTACACCATATTATTGTATTTCCATTCCATACTGATTCGTAACATATGAGAGGGAGTCATGTCACAAAACAAGTATATTTTACGGTTTTGAAAAAGGATAGTGGTGCCAAGTCAGGTCAGGTCAAGTTCAATCAAATCAATGCGTGATTCCTTTTTTCCCCCTGAACTGTGAAATGGGCCAGGCCACAATGCTTTTACAAATGTCTACATCCAACCCACAAACCAATAGTTTAGCATTTATCTTTATCCTTCAAAGTTATATTAGTGGATTACTTTGTACCCGAATGAACTTGTCTGCTTTCCCTTAGCGCTGTATCTCCCAATCACATTCTTTCTCATACCCCATGTGCCATGTTTGTTCAAGAAAAAGGACCAAGCTGAAATGAGACTGTGTTGCCTTTTCATTCCAGGAGGAGGTTAAGGATTGGGCCGAAAGTGAGAACCTCAATAACGGGAAGCAAGAGCCCATTTTGGAGGACCAAGAGAACGACCCGACAAGGCCCAAGGAAGAGGATGAGCAACGACAACCTGAGCCGGGGAAGATCTCAGCGGAACAACAACAAGAGACTGCAGAGACCCCAACCATGTCCGAACAGGCCAAGCCGGAGGGTGTTGGGGTCGCGGTCGCAGTCGCGATCTCCTTCGCCTCTTGAAGTTGCTGTCCTATGGACAAAAACCCAAAGAGGGAAACTCGTGCAAGTAGTAATCGTAAGTTTGTTTGTGTCAATGGGCTTGTTTTTTGTTTTGTATCTCTTCATTTTTGTTTTTTTTGTGGGTGAATGAGAATTGCTTTGTTTTTGTATGAATAATCTGTTCGAATACCCAAAGTGAACTTAATCTCTTTATGTCGTCCGAAAAGTTGGATTAAGAGAGTTTCTAAAGATTTATAACAACAATAATACTAATTAGTTTTGCCAAAACTTGCTTCAATCAGACTCTCCAGATGATCAAAAAAAGAAAAGCATACCCGAAAAGAGTGCATAATAAAAGGATCAATTTCAGACAGGCAAGTCTGTCGTGTCTGTGGCTTTCACTTTTGTTTCTTCGTCATCATCACCATCTCCTTTAACAACTTGCGAGCAGTCCTTTTTGTCCACTTCTTGAAAGCATTGAATGCCATGTTCCTTGCTTTTCCCCCACAACACACTGTACAACCCCCCAATCAGTAGTACCCCACCGATCACACTGCCATGCAAACACAAACATTACATCCTAGGATTAGCGTTAATCTGGTAAGAAGAAGAGTTGAGTAAAAAATCATGTTTTTGGGCCAACATTTACGTTTTATGTAATTATTATTAGTATCAGTTATTTAGATACCTTCCTAGGGTGACGACCTCGCGTAGGACGAGTGCCGAGACGGCTGTCGTGATGAAGAGGTTTAAGGGCATGGACATGGCCAGGAACACCGGTCCCCTCTTCTCTATGATCCAAGATTGCAGGTAGTACGTCACGCCCGTCACCACAAACCCCTGCAGAACCGAGACAGGTTACCGTGTTTAGAAAGTTTGTGGTAGGAGTTGATGTTGCAAGACGTAGAGAGTGGTATCATGTGTGGGGAACTTACACAATATGCAACAGTTACGAGCTTGACGTCCCATCCCAATCTCCACTGGGTAGGGTCCTTTACAAAGGGAGCGGCGATGAGGAGCGATTGGATCGAGCTTAGGAAGCACTGGAGGGTCGTTAAGAGCAGCTTCGACGGGTAGCTTTTTATGATCCGGCCCTGCCAAATGCAAAAAAGAAAGAGAAACTTTTAAGGTGACAGCGAAATGAAATAATGTCTACAGAAATCTACATCGCTTGACTGGTAGTTCTCTCGTCGTCATTCTGATGATTAGATTTTTATTTGCAAGCCTTAAATGTTGTGGTTGGCTGGTTTGATGAACATCCCATGGATATGGTCACTGGCATACCATAGCTAACCTAAGTGCTTATTCCTTGAGTTTTTGCGCGACTGTGCCATCCCTTTTTCTTGTGGTGATGGTTTTAGTGAGAGATACGGAAAAGGAAACTGAAAGACAATACCTGCAATACCATCCAGAGGGCCCAACATGTGTTGGAGATAAGCATGAGGAAGCATCCTTTGATCCACGTCGTTCCGGAAAAGCTGGCTTGTTGTGGTCGAACGTCGTGCCCTGATGAGTGGTGGCCCCACAACCTCGTGCTCGGCCCCTTGTAGAACGCGAAAACGGCTGCACCCCCTAAGCACAGCATCATCCCTGTTAGTTTAGCCAACCCCGAGAGACTGCGCAGTTTTAGAGCCTCCATCCTGCCGAAGTCCGTCATCAATAGGGAAACATCATAAGGGAAACAACACCGGCAAATGAAATCGTTAAAACGTTTAGTATTCAAATAACATGCTCGACGAGGACTCAGAAGAAAACTTTAAGGTGCCAATTGAGCCTCCCACTAGTGTCATAAAGTTGTACATGTTAATTTGCAGTGATTGATGACCTAAAGCCTGAATTGAAGCATTTCGTTTTGGACCCAAAAGGAAGAACTATTTGCTTTTTAGGTCAAGACCAACAACCCCTTTTCTAGTTTAGTTTAAGATTGAACAAAAATCCAATTAGCACACTTGTCGGGAGCCTTTTTTCGAAAACGTAATGAAATCTGTTTTTAGATGAGCATGCGTAATTATATTTAGCTACCTCAAGAGGACGGCCAAGAAGAAGGTAATGACCGGGAGGGTGTTCGTGGTTGCCGCGGCCAAAGTCGCATTAGTGTAAACTAATGCCACACCATATATGTCCAAGCTCAATGTTATCCTGTCAAAGAGAAAAATAGAACTCGTAAGTTAAAAGAGAGGCTTGTCAACTGTTAAGAGAAAAATTCCATGTTTACTGTATACCCGCATAAGGAAATGAAGAAGATCTTGCAGAAAGTCGGAAACGACATCCGAGGGCGATCCTTCCTGATTCAGAGTAAAAAACTATTAATCTACAGATGCGAAAGCTAGCGAGGAATGAGCTTTAAGATAGGGGTAAGTACCATTCGAAATAGACGGCGAGGGGGGCCAAGAAGACGGCGGCGGCAGCCTGGCGGTAGAAAACGAAGACGAAGTTGTTCATCCCGACGTCGAAGGCTGCCTTCGAGAGGAGGAACATGCATGCATATATTGCTTGAACCAAGAGGACGGCATAGTATGGTTTATTCCCTTCCATTGTATATCTACCTCTTTTTTGCTATTTCCCCTCAGATTGAAGCGGGACTAGTGTCCGAAAAACCTTAATGTTCTTGGGTTGAGATCACGTGGAAGCAACGAGGGGGGTTTATATAAGTTTAAGGAAAGTGAAGAAAAGCCCAAAATCGATGAACAGTGATTTTCATTGGTAGTGTTGCTTTCCCTAATAAACGCGTCCCTTTGTTCGTTCGCTTGTAAGAAAAAGACTACCAATTATTGGCATCAAACAAAATGCCTTGCTTCTTGCTGCTTTCTCTAAATCCTAGTGTCTCAGCCCTCAGGCATTTATTTCCCAAGTCGAGATGCGTGTTCGTTCGACCTGCCCTGAGTACGTACGTATGTAAAATCCAGCCTTGGATTACTCATTCGGACACTTAGGTACGGGGTTTGGTTGGTTCCTTCGTATGGCTACTTTACTTGTCCGAGTAGGACGAAATGTTGGAGAAGTGCTCGCATAAAATGAGGCACTAAACTAAGCACGTACAGTTTCGTTGTCATTATTCCTTATTTTGTTTCTTTTTTTCCTAAAAGTAGAAATGATTCGTTTTCTTTCCTGTTAGTTTTCTTCTTTTAAATAGATTGAAGCGAGAAATGCTCGTCCCTGTTGAGGCAAAGGGCATAGAACTAGAGCTCCAAAAAGGACTACAAAACCCATTGTTGTTATCCGAAACAGCTCAGTATTACCACGACAACAAGACAAAAAGACTTTAAAGTCTATTATTAAGGAGGCACATCGAAAAGCAATTAAAACAAAGCATATTTACAAATCACGTTTAAATAATGTAAAAAAACCCTTGGTAAATCAGTTTAACCACAACTCCCCCCCCCCCCCACTTTTGTTATCTTGTTTGAATTTCAAGATTGTGGCAACGGCTTTACGTATTTTACGATAACGTGAATCCTTAAAATGTGGTGTGAGGGAATTTGTTTACACAGTAAAGCCATTTTGGGCTACAGTGATGGTAAGGCCTATCATTGCGATGGCAGATACAGTTGAAGGAGCACCCGGTCGAAGTTCGAGCTCGTTGAAGCAGGACACGTCGAAGCAGGATACGTCAAAGTACGGGTAAGGTGAAGTTCAATCGAGACTCTATCGAATGAAGTGACTATCGAAGGAAGAGTTCGAGTTGAAGTTTCAAGACTCAGTCAATTTGCCGCCGAAACCTCACCGAGTCATGATCGAAGTATATGGAGTACAATTAGTCTTAATAAAATATGTGCAAAATATGTTTAGCAGTTATGTTAGCAGTTGTATTAGCGGTTTTATTAGCGGTTATTGTCAGAATATGATCAAGTGTTAGTATAAATACGCGGTCAGTCTTCTATAATAAACATACGACAATCATTCAAAGACTCCAAATGGCTGCTTAGTTGTTTTCCTGTAACTTGTTCTCCAGAAATGGAAGTTTTTTAACTATGTATTAGTTCCTGTTATAATACGACGTTTTGGGCATAAGAGAGTTTTTACAGCAACGAAAGATGGCCAAAATGAGGAAATTAGGAAGGGAAAAACGCCACATTATCTGCATGCTTTTTCTTGACCCACCCGAAATTTCTCCACGGCAATTTCTGATCATTTCCTTTGTCAAAATGAGATAGGGGGGAAGAAAATAAACGGTAGGATGAGATGATAGGCACGACCTCTTTCCCCGTGCAAAAGTTAAATCTTGCGAGGATATAATTTTAGCTCTATCCTCTTTTTTTTTTAGATTTGTAACTTTTTCACCCATATCCCCCAATCTATATAATCCCATTGATTTTATTAACAATCCGACCTGAAGCTCCGAGTCGATTGTTGTTGGTGAGGTGATTTTTCTAGACAATCTCGAGTCGATTTTGTGGATTCATTTTTTTTTTTGGAGCATATCCCGGGGCATCTTAAAAGTTCAAGAGTAATGACTCAAAAAAGGCCTCGGGTTTCGTCTTTTCTAATAAAATTAATATAATGAATACTAACCCATTTGCCTTCATGCTCTGATCTCAGCCAATCTTTATTCTGTATCACTTTTTGACTTAAGTCTCAAACATTGACGTTCCATTAACTTAAAGCTAGCCGACCAAAAATGCCGCATTCGATCATCTCTTTTGACTAATCAACCATTTTTAGTTACGTGACTTCACCGTCCACAGCACGTACGTGGGCCACTTAAGAGTAATCGGCTACTTGTACATTCATTTGATATACATGAAGGGTGCTTCCAGGAATCAGCTTCCTACGCAGTCACTCCGACGAAAGTAGTAGTGTACGTCCCACTTTACGTACGTATCTACGTATGCGGCATGAATTGGACTGTCTGCCGTTCTTAACTATATTTTTCTCATGCTTACTGTTTCGAAGCGAAGTCCTAGTTAGTAACAAACATACGTCCTTCTCTAGACGTAAATAATGACATTGGATCCTCTTTAAAAGTCGATAAGTCGTGGTCTATCGTCAACTTTTCGACATGTGTAGCTGCACCTCGATAAAGAAACTTTATGACTATGCCTTTTATCGAAGTCTTTTAATCAAGAATTTTGGGCCATGGTGTCATTCAATGGGAGTTTCGAATTGCTTTCCCAAGTCAAGAAATGCCCGCGAGAACGATCCTTCCTGACCTGGTTCCACTCCTTTTATTTTTCTTTCGAAGGGGTAACTCTCGACGCGTGCTTATCATCTCGACCCCCTTAGATATACATAACATGTTTTCCATGCGCGTTTGAGGAGAAAGGAATTAGAATCGCTCATTTGCGCCTCACAAACATGTTTTTTTATACTTATGTTTCGCGGGAGTGTCATGCCGTTCGATTTTTCGGTAAGTATTGACGCGGCAAGTGTTTGTGGAGAAAATGGAAATGTTTGGCGTTAGAAAGGGACATGACTTACGTGCCAAGCTTTGCCATGCAAATAAATGATAAGAACATGCCCGAAATATGTAGAAAGAAAATTTGGCTATGGCTAGGTTTGTGTGTGTCGTGTTTTCTCAAAAGTTCAGTTTGGTCGGGTGTATTTTATATCATCTTTCCGTAAAGATGTTGATTGTTTTAAACCTACATGTTCTCGCACTCGTAGCTTGTCTGGCAAAAGTAACGGCTCCTCTCTAATGCTACACGAGATTTCGACCCGCAACTATATGCAAGATGGTTGCTGCAGATGAGATCGAGGTTAACCTCAGAACCAAAAGCACGATCACTTTTACATTGGTGATAACGTTATACTTAAAATAAGAAAACCCCGACTCAAGCTCGAGTGCCCGAAGAATCTCGTATTGCCCGGCCACTCATTCAACCACTTCTGACTCCTCGCCTTGTCATGAATTTTCGTGGCCAAGTCGTAATCGTATCTTCTTCTCGAGATCGAGTCAGCTCCGTCCCGACCACGTCTTTTGGGGACGTCTAGCTTAGTTTCCAGTCGTGTTCATAAGGATCTACTTTGGAAGGCGGAAGGAATCCCACAGGAAATATAGTAAAAGGACATGACATCAGGAAGCAAAAACTTGACAGATAATCGATCCATGTTTCAAAAGCAAGAGAAAGCAAAAGGAAAGAAAGAAAGGATGTGATATAGCGCACGCAACGCCCATTTTCATGAACTCCTCTCCACTTTTTCTTTTCCTCCATGCAAAATCAATGGAGGAGAATTAATTTAAAAAAAAAAACCATGGCTCTACTTTATGATTGTAAGGAAATGAATGTACAAAAAAAACAAGGAAAATTACAAAAAAAAAAAAAGTTGTCGGGATATTACGAGAAGGAATCAACGGTTTATATTTTACTTTGAACTATTTAATAATAACCAATAATATAAAATTTAAAAGCGTCGTTTTCCTTTTCTTTTCTTTTTTTTGCATGGAAATAATTTAACGTGCAAAAAAGAGGGGAAGAAAAAGGCATTCCCTCTTTTCATTTGTGTCATCCCTTCTTTCTTTTCCAATCTATTAACTTTTGCTTTATTTCTCTCTCCCAAAACGTACTTTATAAGCGTGTTTGGGGCATGTCATAATCTCGATTAATAGACTTACCGGAGCAACGTTGTTACTGTTAGATTTCGGGCGCAAAAGAACCAATAAAACCAAAGTTTTATGCATAAAATAATAGGATTTCATTGTACGTATTAGGGGTGAGCATATGTTCCGGGTAAAACCGGGAACCTGTCGGAACTGGTACCATAGGGTCGGTGTCAGTACAGGTTCTCGAATAGATCGGGTAGGTTCTATGTTCTAAATTTTACAAAACCGGCGGTACCAAGTACGGTTCCAAGTTCTCCCCCCTGAACCAACCTGGAGAACCTGGAACCTAACCTAAATTTTACCAAATCCAACCCCATAACCTACCCTAAATCTTACCCAACCCAATAACCTAACTTAAACTTTACCCTACCACAAACAATTGTCCCCCTCTTCACAACAACGTCTTCATCAAACGGTTCCAGGGGTTACGGTTTCTTACGGTAAGTCAGCTCCTAATCTACTTTTTCCCTTCTTCCCCGCCTTGCCTTGTCAATTTTTATTTACGATTCTTTCTGGGTTAGGTTAGGTTGAGCCGTGGGTGATGGGAATATTTTCTTAAAAGTTCTTTTTGTCTGAACATAGCCGGTCAGGGGTGATTCTGTGGGGTTTGGATTTTGATTTTGATGTAATTTGAGGCGTTGGTGCTCTAGATAATCTGTTTGGGTGTCTTAATCAGAACCGAAACACGAACCGCTCATAGGGCGACGCCGTTGACCGAACCAGAATTAAAACTCAGAGGGCGACGCCGCTAACGGAACCGAAACAGAACCGGAACCTGTACCAGAACCGGTAGGGTAGGTTCTTGGGTGGGTCTTTGATTAATCGGGTAGGTTCTAGGTTCTAAAAATTAAGAACCGGACATTATAGGGTAGGGTCCAGGTTCCACGTCCCGAACCTGGAAACTTGGAACCTGCTCACCCCTAGTACGTATAATATATTCAAATAACCAATTGATCTTACCTGAAAATCGTATATTGAAATTTCCGACGAAACAAAACGTAATCACGAACAATCGACTGAGAGGCCCTCGTGTGACTAATCTAGCGGTATCTACGCGCACGCGATCACGAACACTCGACGATCCGGTAGGAACTAACCTATCCGTCTAGTCTCAAAATCGGAAACACGCAAAACTCTATATGTTTCTATCTTTTTAGTATTACAATCTCCCTATTTTTCTCCCATCGTTCTTTTTCCTTTTAACTTTCAGAACAGACAATCTAATCCCTTGATTGCCTCTTTCCTTTCCGTTTCAATCACGACATTAACAAAAGTTCACGACAGAGGAAACTTAATTTGTTTCCATAATAAATAATATAACGTATGATTAATTGATTCCCCTTTAGTAAGAATAACATACTAAATAAATTAATAAAAATAGGTTTAATCCGTAAATGCATTATTAAATTTAATCAAATATTAATTTACTAAAATAAAATATCTAGGATATAAAATTTAAATTAATATGAAACACTTATTTCATATCCTTTATTTAATATAAATTAACTCGAATAAATTTATATTCTTTATTTGCTTCCGATATTTCAGAATAAATTACTAAACCAGTTAATTCTAATCCTAAAATATTAAAATGATTAATTTAGTATCGACTAAATAATCAATAATATGATATTCATATCGACGTGCTATGCGTGCGACCTATACACGAAGGTAGTGTAAATCTATACACAAATTAAGGAAACCGTCTAGCAACAGTTTTTAGTAACCCAACGTGTTAGGATAATGATCATAAATCATAAACTATTATAAACCGATTACTGTGTAATTCAATCTCCTCATCTAACCAACATTCTAATTAATTCGGTGCAAAATACATCATCACCAAATTAATTGTTTTACTTGATTACCAAGATATAATAGACTCTCTTGAATGTAAAAAATTCCTCCCATGGCCATGGATTTTAGAGTCACTAATATCTTTATCAAGTGGCCTAGATGTCAAATCTCTAATCCAAAAGAACGAAGAATCTTATATTTACTCAACATTATTCTCTGTACACCCGTATTACTCATAATGCGGTTAAAGATTGCTTTTAACGACGTCAAAATGCGTAAACTCCACGCATAGAATAAATGAAGGTCTCAAGTTAAAAGAACAGTTAAACAAGTTCATAAAGAGGATTGATCAATGATGTTTAATATGTGGTATCCCCTAGAACGGGTCATGTCTAGTAACCCTAATCTCAGTGTACCCCTAAGTATAACTTGAATATATTATCCATTGGTCTATCTTGACCTCAGTTATACTCAGCGATGATTATATGTTCATGGCACATCTAAACATATATCCGATCACAAATTATTTCAAATTAATATATTAATTAATTTGTAAGACTTTATCATTAATAATTTTACGTGCATAAAAGTAAAATAATCAATGAAAAATATTCTCTTTTATTAATTATTTATCCACAAATACAATAAAGTGTCTTTGACACGTAAGTGCACACACTAACTATTACCTCTAAAATATATACATATAAACAAGGCGAAACCATTGGACCCCATCTTCCACGTTCTCGAAGCAGTACTTGGATTGTTTTTCTATAAATCTCTAATGTTGGTGGGGTCAGCGGGCTGGTTACATTCAAATAAGTACCATTGTTTATTTTTGTTAGAACAAAAATTTAAAGTTGGGAGTATTTGGACTAGGGTTGAATAATTATCCACAATATGTCATCCCCCAACAACAACAAAAAAAAAACTTTATAATCTCACTGTCTTTTCCTCAAGATAAAATAATTGGAAATAAGGGTTTTTTTTATAAGCATGCCATGTTTTTAGAATAAATGTATATTCACCTTTGAACATTCAAGGAATAATTGCTAAATTTAAAAAAAAAAGTTTGCGACTAATTTGAAACGGTAATTAAGTGGCCTTATTCTTCCCCCCAATAAACTATTTGGGCCATGGAAAAAAGCCCAATCTATCAGGCGGCCCACCCCACAAGACGCAACGCACGTGAGGCCGGCAGTGTGTGTGTTGGGGGGAGGGGGGGGGGGGTTAACGAGGGTTTTTGTTGGCAACACACCCAAAGACGCCCTAAAACCCTCTCCATCCCCACCGTCGCCATGATCAATTCCCCACTCTTCACTCGCCCCAGTCTCCGGAAATGCGTCTTCCTCACCCTCCGGGTTCGCAGAGTCCACGCCGCAGCCCCCACTTCCGGCTTCGGCAGGCGCCAAGACGAAGAGTCTCGCAACGTCCGCGTGTCCGTCTGGTGGGACTTCGAGAACTGCAACATCCCCGCCGGCGTCAACGTCTACAGGATCGGCCAGAGCATCATCAACGCCGTCAGGTGTAATGGGATCAAGGGCCCCGTCCAGATCACTGCCTACGGCGACGTCCTTCAGCTCTCGAGGACGAAGCAGGAGGCGCTGTCCTCCTCTGGGATTAACATGACTCACGTCCCGAACGGTTGGATCTTGGATTGGTTCGATTTCTTTGATTTCACGTCATTGCTCGTTAGTTGTTTCTTGGAATTGTATGGGGATAGAACGGATTGTTAGCTAATGATGTGCCACCTTGGTTCGCTTCAATTTGGTGGGATGAAGCTTGTCTCGGAATTACAGAAGATGAAGAATTAGCGATGATGAAGGAGTAGGGTACTTACGGCATGATTACCTCGTTTTCTCGTGTAGGTGGCAAGAACAGTGCTGACAGGTTGCTCCTAGTTGATCTTATGTGTTGGGTATCTCAGAATCCACCACCAGCACATCTTTTCTTAATTTCCGGTGATAGAGATTTCGCCGGCATTTTGCATCGCTTGAGGATGAACAACTACAATGTACTTCTTGCCAGTCCGGAATCAGCCTCCGGTGTTCTCTGCAGTGCTGCGAGTATCATGTGGCATTGGAACTCATTGGTCAGGGGTGAAAACCTTGCTGGCAGGATTTATAACCAGCCTCCTGATGGTCCTTATGGTTCATGGTATGGTCATTATAAGGTTTCCACCAAAGATCCTTATGCTGGCATAGAATCATCTTCCTCAAAAAGTGAGAACATCCGTGAGTCTTGTCCAGAACAAAAACCTGCAACTGCACCAGCCTCAGTGGTGAAGCGGATCCGGCGTATTCTGAGCTCTTTTCCCCAAGGCATTTCAATAACAGAACTACGGTTGGAGCTTGACAGGCAAAGTGTGAATTTAGATAGGAATTTCTATGGACACAAAAAGTTTCCCAAGTTCCTTTTGTCTATGCCACAGGTCTTAAAGCTTCACCGTGATGATGGTGGCCAATATATTATTCACCCCATCAATCAAAGGCCTATAGAAGCGATAGACCCCGAACCAACTACACCAACAGAACTGTCTACTGATATCAGAGAGACCGAGGTGTATGCCCCTTGTAAACTAAGTCAGCAGGTAATTGATTCCAGACATGGTGCTTCGGTAACCCATGCTACTGTGCCTGCTGAGACTAACATAAAAGTGGTTGAAGAACTTCCAGGAAAGGCCAATGTAAAGCATCCGACTGATGAAAGAGCTGTCGATAAGGCAGACATAGCTGTTGACCAGGCTCTTTTAACTCCGGTAGCATCACAAGGACAACAGTCTGCATCAGAGGCTGGAGTTTTCAGGAGGGTGTGGAATAAATGGTTTGGGCCCAGGCCAGACAATGCTGCCAAAGATGACTGTATCTCACTCAGTGATGATACTGGGATGGAAAAGCACAGAGTTAGCCACGATGAAGAATCACCTCCCTTGAGTAATCCAGGAAGATCTGGGGGAAACAATTCTCGCAACAACACTTCTCCTTCTCCAGCAGCATTGCCAGCTTTCGACAATTTTCAGTCATACCCTGATGAGACTATAGCAAAGTCACAAAAATGTGGGGATGAAGTTAGTACTGGTCCCAGACCCAATATCTTTCGACGATTTGCGAATTGGTGCAGGTTTCAAAGGAATGACGGTTTGGATAATTCAAATAAGCTGGTGACACCAAGTGTTGTAGTCCCTGCAGCGAAATTTGATCATATTGTTTCAAGCGAGGCATTTTGGTCTGACATGAAATCTTTTCTGGGTACGAGCAGAGGTTCTGCAATTATCTGCCAATGCAGGAACAGGTCAGTTTTCTTGTCCACTCATTTGCATTATGTATCTAATGAGCATGAATGGAGTGGACGGACTTGAAGGGGATGTCTGGATTGAGTTGTATTTCTGTTCTACGAGGTTCTTTCTGTATCGCGTGGACAAGAGAAAAAAAGTAAATGGAACCATAAATTGCGGTGGCCAGAATCATATTGGACTGCGTAGAAAGTTTATTAGATAAAAGTTTATGCATTATAAAATTCAGGGTACATCAATGGCAGCTATCCTTTTATAATTTTCTCTTTCTGTATATCCCCTTTGCTCATTGCTTTATGATTCTGG
Source organism: Melastoma candidum (assembly GCA_023653495.1). Classification (NCBI taxonomy): domain Eukaryota; kingdom Viridiplantae; phylum Streptophyta; class Magnoliopsida; order Myrtales; family Melastomataceae; genus Melastoma; species Melastoma candidum. Next base: position 11,440,397 of record CM042885.1, on the reverse strand, counting down.
ATACTTCAATTGATTTCTTGGTGTTTTACCTAAAATTGATGTCTGATTAAAGTCTCTTCAGCACAAATTGAGCAGTCAACTAAATTTCTTCTTTTGCTCAGAGAAGATTTGGCGCAACAATTGCAGAAGGCAGGCCCTGCAGATTTGATGTCTCTTAGACAGGATGAACTCCTGCACCTGACTGGTGTTCTGATATCTGAGAGGAAGCTAATTAGAGAGGATCCCTCTCTAAAATTCCCTTTCATGCTTACTAAATCGTGCTCTCATTCCCCTCGTGGATTAAGTTCTTTCTTCCGCAGTGAGGGATCACCTACCAGAAGGGCTTTGGAAAACGACGTGGCAAAAAAACATAAGAGCATTGCTCATACAGGAGTATCTGCCCCAATCCAAAGTGAAAATCCTCCTGATAGGTCAACAAGAAGGACTTTAGATGATTGTCAAGTCCTCGTGAAGGACATCCTTCAACGAGATACTGGAAGATATTATATTGGTTCCTTTAGAGAGGAGTTCTTTGACAGATATGGTTATGCTCTTGACTTGCAGAGTCTTGGTTACCAGAATTTGTCATCGTTGTTAGAGGATATGCCCGGAGTGACGGTGAGATCACCTTTCCTTTTTCCAACCAAAAAGGCCTCGGAATATGGCGAGAAAGGTCAGGAAAGTGATGCTAGTTGCCCTTTGCCCGGTCAAGTCGTTGATTTGCCAAGCCTCTGCATGAAATATGAAGAGGCTGATTCAACATGGGAGGAATTGGGTCCTGTTATGAAAACATCTATCACGAATGTTGAACATCAAGCGCCATTTGGGACTAAAAGTTCTGAACAGGGGACAAAGTTTGAGTACGAGGCTGTCTTGTCAGAGGATGATTTGTCGGACTCGGAAGATGAGTTCACTTCATCCAGGCATTGTGGAAGAACGCAGAAGGCTGACCAAGATGATAGCTCGTTGTTGCAAATTCTCGACTCATGGTATAAGAAGGAAGAAAGTAACGACGGGGGAAAAGTGGGAACAACAAATGACGAGGGAAAAGGAGACTCCACTTCGAGTGATTCTGAGCCATCCATTATGTCCCATGTACTCTCGGAAGAGACAACCATCCAACCCCATCTAGGGAGAAAGCAGAAGCGTGGAAGGGCTATTTCTTTTGTGGCCGAATCGGATGAGAATCGCAAGGACAAGCTGATTGACGGCATCCTGGGCAGCTTAAAGAGATCTGGCGAGGCAGGGATGCAAGGATAAGTGGCCTTCCCGGGGAAATATCATTTTTGGAAACTGATTAATCTTTTGATCTATCAGTAGCCCCTTCCCCCACCCCTCGTGTTCAGCATACATTATTTTGATTTTTGGCGAGAACCATCATCTAGTACACGTCTTCATCGGCAGGCATTGACATGGTGAAACTTGAAAGCGTATGCGAGGTATTCCCTAGGGAGAGGGAAGACACGGACTCCTTTCCTCTTCATGTTCCCTATGATGCTGATCATGGATTTTCTTTCCTGACGTATGTAAAATTTAATATGATCACCCATCAACCCCTTCAAAATGCTCACACGACATGAATATCCGATGGATTCTCCTCATAGAAAGGGAAGCGGCTAAAACTTCCCCGGTACGAAATAGTTTCGTACTACTACGACCGAAGTTTCGTACTGGAGTACGAAATTATTTGTTACTTCGGTAAGAAATTATTTCGTATCGTACGAAATTATATTGTACCTTTTCGTACTGATTTCGTACTGTACGAAATTATTTCGTATCCACTTCGTATTTCCTTCGTACCTATTTTGTATTATATGAAATAGTTTCGTACTACAGTACGAAGTACGTACGAAAGGGTTTCATACAAGTACGAACTTTTTTGTATAATTTCGTACAATACAAAACAGTTTCGTACTAGAGTAGAAAATAATTTCGTAAAGTACGAAATCCAGTTTGTACTCGCTTCGTACATTACGAAATATTTTGTACTATTCGTACATGCTTCATACTGTACGAAACTATTTCGTACTCCGAAACGAAACTATTTAGTACTCGCTTCGTATAGTACAAAATTATTTCCTACCGGTATGAAACTATTTCATACAAAATATGTACAAAAATTTTATATTGTATGAAGCGAGTACGAACTTTACTGTACGAATTATGAACTGTGTTCGAAGCAATTTAATACCGTAAGAAAGTCGTACCAAAGTTTCGTTCCACACGTAAATTTCCGGAAGGGTGAGGGGAACTTTAGCTGCTTCCGATAGAAAGGATCTAGGCTTGGGGGAGGGAGTGGTGCGTACAGGCAGAAAAAAACGGTCCATTTTGATTGGAAGGGAATCTATCCATCCATCTCTCTCCACCTCTTTGCATTGTATATATATTATTGTTCATATTATGGAATATATTAGGCGAGTCCAATGCACCTAGACAAAACCCATATCCAATTTGCATAGAGTTATTATGATATAAAGATACGGCGATTATCTAGGAGGGGAGGAGAGGGGGACGATAAGGAGATTTTGGGTAACTCAGCAATCTTTCAACCACAAAAAAAAAAAAAAAAAACACATTGGCAACAGGTGGTATATGTCACGTTCCAGCTGGGGTCTAATTGGACGTGAGATGAAGAAGATGAAGATGAAGATGAAGATTTTGATGCTGATGCTGATGAAGATGAAGTTGAAGATGAAAGATGTCCCCACAAGATATAAAAATAGAATATAATATAATAAAAAAATGGTTGGCGTCCATCTTGCAATCACATCCCCCCAACCCAATTGCCAAAATAACATGATAATATATCAATAAACTAAAATAACAAAATTCTGTTGACCACTCCACAAACATGTTGCATTAATGTTCCTCCACCAATGGCTAATATTTCACTGTTGTGAATTTAATAAAACCGTCTCTAATGGGATAAAATTTTAGGAGTATCTCCAGTCATATCGAATTGATCCAATTATGAAATGGATTTGAATTTGGGAATCAGGCAAAGAAAAGATAACAGAAAGCACTAAACTTTCATTAAGTTTTGCTTTTTTTCTTCTTCTAATTCACGAGAAAATGCTAAGGTTTGTCCAAATCCACCGGCCCGACCCGAACCGACCCGGGTGTTCATTTCTGGCTTGTTTTCCTTTTCTTTTCCCAAATCCTAACAACAAATTATCGTTATTGTTGCTGTGCCTGCTCCCTGTCTGAAAATCGCAGGGACGGGATCGCTGTAAGAATCTTGGTAATCGGGAAAGGAAGAGACCCATCTTTTTTTGAAAAAAAAAAGAAAAAGAAATGGAAAAGAGTGGAGGAAAAAAAAATTGGGTCTTTGGTGGTGCATGTGTTTGTGGACGTTTCTGATTGGTTTGGTTGATGTTGTGGGGAAGGACTATTTTGTTTTTTTTGGGCTTTCTGGGTATGTGTTAGAATTCGGGGTCAGATCTGGGTTTTTGAGGATTGGTCGAGATTGTGATCATTGGGTTGATGGTTCCGGCGTAGTTTGATAGCGTTGTTCCCAATCGAAGACTCCCTTCTTTTATTGTTGATCGAGGAATTTTAGATCTGCTGATGAGCTGAGGAAGTAGGACTCATCTTTGGATTTGGTCTGCTATTACTGGGGAAAGGGTCGGCAGATTGTTGCGACAAGGGGAGATTTCCTTTCGTTCATTTTTTGTCGGGATAATGGATTTAGATGATTTCAGGACGGTGCTAGAAAGTTCAGGAGTTGATGTCTGGACATTCATTGACACTGCTATTACGGTTGCTTCCATGGATTGTTCGGATGAGTTGAGGTATAGAAGAGATGGGATCGTGGAGAGGTTGTTCGCGGCAACTTTGCCCGCCGCGAAGTGCAGGAACTGTGAGATTGGTGGTAGTGGAGGTGTTATTGCTGCTAGGAAGCCGAATGGACATCTTGTCCAGAGTTTGGATCAACAGCAAGGACATAGTAGTGCCCGGGATTCGAACCTGGAAGACAGAGAAAAAGTGTTGCACGGTAAAGTAAATAGAAGTTCGCTTCCTTCGACACCAGAATCAGGCGATCGGAATGACGAGCCTGATCCTTTTGGCGGGTTGTTTGACGACGAGCAGAAGAGTGTTCTTGAGATCAAGGCGCAACTTGAAGATCAGGACCAGGTCCTCAGTGTTGTTTCGTGCATAGTATTTTTTTTTCTTAACTGGGGCCATGTATAAATCTTATTTTGCTGCCGATATTTAATGTGATTTGGATCTTTGCGTTTGACCTTGCAGCCTGAAGACTCTCTTGTGGAGTTGCTTCAAACTCTAGCAGATATGGACATCACATTCCAAGCACTACAGGTTATTTGTCCTGGAACACTTTGCTTAAATGACACATATTTGGATTTTAGGCCATTAAGGTCGTTAACCAATTTGATTGTAATCTTACTTCCAGGAAACTGACATAGGGAGGCATGTTAATAGATTTCGGAAACACTCCTCTAATGAAGTTCGGCAACTGGTTAAGCATCTTGTCAGGTTATAGACTGTCCATGGAAACCTGCTTTGTATCTTTGATCTTGTCTTAGTCTGCTTGGGTTGGAGTAGTTTCTCCTGCCTTTACATTGTGAAACGGCTTTGTTCTTGCAGAAAATGGAAAGCAACGGTTGATGAATGGGTTAACATAAACCAGCCGGGAGAAGTTGGCTCTGCCACTCTTTTGGGTGGTAAGCGCTAGAGAAACTGCGAGTAAACCAAATGTGTTGTAGTCGACGAAAAGATCAGTTAAAACTTTTCGTTGTTGTTGGTCGTAGCGGATGGAGACTCGCCTCAACAGAAAATTTCACAGAACGGTTACTCCAAGGTGATACCTGTCTTTCCGTAGCTTTTATGCATTAAAGCGAATATTCTACCGGAAACCCTTGTGGTTCTTATACATCAGCGCTTTTCTCCAGGCTTCCAACTTTGGACACTCTCCTAATCCACAGAGTCAGTTCTGAAAACCCAGCTGGAGATGCGATTACGGTCATCGTGTACTTGTTTTTCTCCCTGAGTTGCATATCTGTATTAATATTTCTGTTGTTGCCGTATCTGCACGTGCTTTAATTCAGATGGAAGCTCTGGGTCAGAGAGGAACTACTCTGAACCGGAGGTGAGGATGAAACCCACTGTGCGCAGAGAAACTCCGCCTAAACCTGCTGCTGTTCATTCAGTTTCCGCTTCTTCCTCTCAGAATGTAATGTTCTCCTCTTTAGGTGGCATCAAATTTGTTCGAGTTCGGCCTTTGTTGTCTTATCATTTCAACATGGGATTTAACAGAGACCAGGACAACAGAAGGAAAACGGATTCGACTTAGATAAGCTTGCGTCGGCTAGGAAGAGGCTCCAGGCTAATTACAAGGAAGCCGCGAACGGTTAGCATTAGACGCCTCATTTACTACTACTGTGGAATCTTTATGTCTTGTCTTGTCTTGCCTTGCCTTGCTGGATCATCTGATTGTTCATACTCTTCTGGGTTTCATTGCTATATCGAAGCCAAAAAGCAAAGGACAATCCAGGTGATGGACATCCACGACATACCAAAACCCAAGAATGCATACTTTGCTAAGAACAAAGCCGGTGGCAGCAGCGGAGGTTCTCATTCTCATGCGAAGCACTGGTGATGATGGCCGAACCCGAGAGCGGGAACCACACGTATAGAGCAGTGGAGAAAAGGGGGGAGGAAGATTACTGCCTCAAGTTGGGGTGGTGGGGGTATTCTGCTGAAGTCCTTTTGTGAAAAAGTAGTTTTGGATCACGTCTGATCTAATTTACAAATAAGGAAAAGGATTTGAGAAAAGAAGGGGGAGGGAGGTGGAGTTCTTCTTCCTCTGGAAAACAATCCTGTGTGTTTCAGGAATGTGTTAATGCATATCTTATCCCTCTTGGGGCGTGCTCAAGCTCATCACTGCAACAATGCCTTGTACAGTCGATCATTGTTGTTCCGGAAGCGACTCCCCGCCAAGGAGGTATGCCACCCTCGTCGGCCACGCTCCAGCTCGATCAGCGTAAAGGTCCTGTTTTATTTTAAATGTAAGAGTGATAGCTGGCGAGAGCGGCATTTTGAAAGCTTGACAATGAGAGTCTCCGCATTGGATTTCCATTGGGAATCAAATAATATGCTTAAATTTTAAGCAACATATAATAATAAGGATTTTTTGAATTCTCGTGAAGGGGCGTGACATAGATTTTTACTGGAATGATTGATCGGGACGGACATCAAAGAAAGTAACTGAGTATTTATATTGTATAATATATCGTTTTTATTATTTACGAATTCATGTGGAATGCACACGGGAAGAATATTCGGCAGCCAAATTAGCCGGCCGATATTCGTGTAAAACATTACTCGAAACCATCATATTTTGTTACGTACCATGAAACGTCCAACATTAGCTTTTGTCTTTTAATCGACACGGAATCATCGCGTCGGCCGACCTAGTCGGAGCCTCTGCGAGCAACATTACATATAAAATTTAGTACCTGAATGAAGCACGTTCCTGTGCTCTGTCCATCCCTCAATCGACCTTATACGTACAGAGTATATAATATTGATGGAGGAGGTGGTCATAGTTGGGGCCGGCATAGCAGGGCTGGCAACCGCGGTGGCTCTTAAGAGGGTTGGAGTTCAAGCGCTTGTCCTCGAGAAGGCCCCGGGGCTCAGGTCCACCGGAGCTGCCATAAACCTCATGCCCAATGCATGGCTCGCGCTCGATGCCCTCTGCGTTTCTCACAAGCTTACACCTCTATATCACCCTATTACCAAGTAAGATATCGACAATTCTGACTCTGCTAATTACTCTGTCATTAAATGATCGAAATTTGGCGCAGAGTATACATGATCGATGTAAGGACGATGAACGCCGAGCCGACGCATAAGAATTTACGCGACCATGGGTGATTTACCATTTAACCCGTCTGAATCGTGTTAATTTTGTCATAGTGGCGGGACAAGCGTTTTACTGGGGATGATTTAATTGCAGGGATGCGAAGCCATTAACAGGGACCCACGCGAGATGTGTACACAGGAAGGCACTGCTAGAAGCGCTGGCCGAGGAATTGCCCAAAGACGCCATCCGCTGCTCCTCCAAGCTCATAAGTGTGGAGCATGGGTCAGTGGATCCCCCTTGTTACGTCCTCTTGCTCGAGGACGGATCCACCATCATGGCCAAGGTGTACTGCATCACCAGAGTCTGCCTCCATCACGGGACTAATGTTAAGAAGTTCTTAGAGAAATTTTGCATTTTTATTTTGATAAGGCCGTGATCGGCTGCGATGGGGTGCACTCGATGATAGCGAGGAAGCTGGGGCTTAGACCTCCTATATGGTCGGGAAGGTCGTCCGCGAGGGGATTGTCTGCTTTCCCAGAGGGTCATGGGCTGAGCCACGGGAACCTACAGTTCGTGGATCTTGGAAGAAGGGGTGGCCTTGTTTCCATCAACGATAATGAGATCTATTGGTTCCTCACTTGCAGGGATCCGAACCAATCCAAAGGTAGCCAAAAAATAATTTGCTATCGCCTCATCGGCAAAATCCTGGTTCTGCCAAACTTCCAGTTCGTCGTTCTATACAGGAATCGATTGGGCTAGAAGCCCGGCATCTATCAAGGAAGAAGTCATAGCAGAGCTAGCCAAGGGATTCCCTGAAGTCTACCTCGATGTAGTCCGTCGTTGCGATCCCTCGACCTTGACATGGACGCCGTTGATGCTAAGGCTACCTTGGGACATACTATTCGGCAACATCAGCGATGGAAACATGACGGTTGCTGGGGACGCATTGCATCCAATGACCCCGGACCTAGGCCAAGGAGGAGGGCTAGCACTCGAGGACGCGGTCGTGCTGGGACGACATATTGGGCTTTCCGTTGACAATCAGGGGAAGATCTCGGCACGTGACCTGGGTCGTTCCTTGAGGGGCTACGCCCGGGAGAGGAGGTGGCGGGCCGCAGCAGTTGTCGGGGCGTCGTACTTCTCGGGCTGGGTCCAGGTGGCGGGGTCGAGATGGTGGCATAAGTTGCTACAGTTAATATTTTATGGGATCTTTCTGCAACAAATTTTAAGGGTCATGCAATATGACTGTGGTAAGCTTCCACGGAAGGCAAACTAAAATTGTGGGATTCAGTCCAATATAAAAATAATTTCTTCAATGTTGTAAGATTTTTAGATGGATTTTCTTTGAATGCCGAAGATATTAATCAAGTAAAAAGGCCGAAAATTTATATACAAAATGGGATCCGTGTATAATTAAATTCGAAGTATAAATACAGATAACACGAACATTTAATGTACTTGGATGAAATTTGTAATCATTTTGATAAGATAAGAGTGACATTAAAAACAAAGTAATATATTTTCTGTCACCCAAGAAGAGTCAAACCGACAACTTTAATTCAAGCGGTTCCTTTCGTTAAAGACAAGCACGAATAATTTTGGAAATAAATTAGTCATGATGATGAATTTATTATTATATAAAGAAAATCGTAAAACAATTAGAAGCAGGCGGTGTGGAATTAAGAGTAGCTTCACACTTCTTTTTTTCCGTTTTTTATTGGATGATTCATCCAAATTGAATTCCTCGTCTTACGACTCCGGGTGGAAACGTTTTAAAAATTTAATAATTCTTAAATTAATTTCAATTTACAGAGACATGTTTCCATATTGTACGGTTTGAATGAGGCCTAACCAACTAGGCCGTCTTAATGCCTTTTGTCTATATGTTATTGAGATGTTCCCCATCTCTTTCGTACTTATGGAAGGTATATTTACGAAACCCGCCATCCATGTAGATACTAGAGATGAATTTTTAAAACTGTCTTTATATTAAATTATCTACTTTACTTAAGTTGTTTTTTTTTAAAACCCGTCTTTCTCTGGTTGTCTTTGTGACGAGTGTTAGAAAGCCGTCTCTTTTATAAATAAAAAGAGGATTTCAAAATCTGTCATTGGGGTGATATACATGTAATTTTTAAAACATTGGTCGTACTTGAGTATCCCAATTCTAGTCTCGTTGCATCTTGTGTCCAGATTCATCGCCTAGGCTCCGTCCTTGAGCTATCTCTTGACCTGTCAAGTATGATGAGCGCGTCGATGCTCATGTTGTCTGCATGGTCTGTCTGCAAACACTTTCCAAGCAGTCGTGCATAAGCATAGTTGGACGACGGACACCAGTCCCCATTTTGTCTCTGTGACAAATCTCCCCCACCAGAAAGAGTCGACACCTCGCCGACATTCTACCAAGGCACATCCCCTCTGCGTCCAAGTCCTTCAGTAGGCATCTACCTTCACAACCCTATAACAATCCTACTACTCCCCTTACACTCTGAAACCTCATCCGAAGTTATTAGACATAGTACTCGACAAGATCCACCATTTGGGGTCCTTCTTGACCATTCGCGGTGTTTGGAAGCCTCCGCGAACTTGTCCTTCCTACGACCATCCTCTGGCTGCATGACTATCACTCGTTTGGTCTTCATACCATTACTCAGTTGCAGCGCTCCCAAGAGCTCCTGAAAAATGTCAAGATTGGAAAATAATATCTATACCGACTGTGGCCACAACGTTAGGCCCCTCCTTTCTTGGACAATCCCTCATGAAGTTCATTGTAAATGAAGTAGCCAGTGCGAGCTTTTGGAACCATCCATGCTCGTCCCTCTTTTTGTCCCTTGCTGTATTGATTTGGTCATATTCCAACTATGCCCATAGCTTAAGTTCATCAAGTGTTGTGACTGTCCAAGGGCATCCATCCAAGGAACATCGCCTTCATCAACGTAACCCCCTCAAGGGTCATGTCCTTTCATAATCGTCCCTTCACGAAGTGACGCACAAAATCCTTCCTTGGCCTACTCGTTCCCTTTCTTGATCATGCTTTTTCATGAACCCTCCTCTTTAAGAGTTCGTGTATGTCCGTGCCCTCTTCACGAAAGTTGCTCATGTAGCCTTCAACAAGCATACCTTCACTGCTCATATTCTCAAGCATGTGCACCATCACGACCATCCATATGATATTCCAAACATATATCTGTCCATGCCATCCTTGTGTCTCCACCCACAAGCTCTTATATACTTGGGCGTACGCATCCTCATAAGATTATCACCAAGTACCTCTCCGTGCCTCCCTCAACCCACCAGTCCGCCAAAGAGTGTTGCTCATGTCTCCACGCTTAAGCAAGCTTCTTGCACCAAGGAATCGGATTACCTAACTCTTGCACTCTTTCACGAGCTTCCATCAAGCGCACTCACACTTGAATATCCCCATTCTAGATACGTCGCGCCTTGTGTCCAGATTCAACGCCCGGACTTCGCCCTTGAGCTATCTCTTGATTTGTCAAGTATGATGAGCGCGCTGACGCTCATGTTGTCTGCATACGTTGCCCAAGCAACCGTACTTAAGCATAATTGGACGGTGAGCACGGGTCCCCATTTTGTCCCCGTGACAACTATCCATTATATGATTATTTATAGTTCAGGTTTTTACGTCCTTAATTAGATTTTCAATTACACAAATATCCTCAAACTTCTTAATCATTGATAGAGCTTACGATGACTACGATTCGTTATTTTGTTTTATTTTTAGCCTCACATTTCAATTTGACCCCTCAAATATTCGTAATACTAAACTTCGCTCCCCTTAATAAAAAATCCTAGCTCTGCGGGTCCGGGCAAGCACTATCCCCTTATTGTTGGTGAGGTCACCATTTTGTTGGTCAAATAGGTTATCATCAGATACCGATCTTTTACTTTCTTGTTTGTCGAAAATAACTTGCGAAAGCCTTACGAGATATTTCATATTCATTAAATTAAATTTAAAAAAAAAAAACTTAAAACCAAAAGTTTTTGTTATTCTTCAAATTCAAACAAAGCCCCATAATTTCTTTACAATTGGCTTAGTAAGTTTTGGTAAGCAGGGAAAAGACAAATTATGATACAATTCGAAAACTTCTTAATCCATATGAATTCGCTGATTATGTAGTAAATGAAGTAATTGATGAATCTATATGAATTCCTTGATTATGTAGATCTTTCTTAATCCATCTACATTTTTAGATTGATTATGTAGATCTCTCTTAATCCATCTACATTTTTAGATTTCTTTACTTTCTCAATACAAATGAAATATATTATATTAAATGGCACAACTCCGAAAGAATCCAATAGTCAGAATCATATAATTTCCCATCAGTATACTTTTTAGTTGCGGGGCCAACTTCCGACAAGACAAAGGAAGGAACAAGGGATGATGGCTCTACCCCGAATATTTTTTTTTTCAATTAAAAAATAATAATAATGTGCCATTAGACTAATATGGAAGAAGAATGGCCTCTGTTTACTTAACATTATGTCATTAATGACGCAAATTCTTTTAAATTTTTTCTTGAAATTATCTTTGTTCATAGATAAATATCCAACACGTTAATTGATGAAAGACTAGGTCCGTATTCTCATTTTAAAAATTAATATATTTAAAAAAAAAACCAAGGGAGTACAGCTAACAAATAAACACGTTCCTCGAATGTTCGGGTAACATCAAAGTCAAGCTTCTGATAATTTCTTATTTTACGTTTGAAAAATTGAATTCCACATCTACATCTCCGACCAAGAAGAATTACTGGGCGGGAGTGGGACACGTATAAGAAAATGCTAGTTCATTCTTTCCCTTATGAATTATTTAATTCTTTAGATTAATTTAATTAGATTGAAATTGTCATAGTGTTATGAGAATGCTTAATAAAATCTTAAATGTAACATGTTATTTGGAATATAAAAGAAAGAGGGAGTTGGCAGCCAAAAAAACACGTTAAGCAAAAATAGATGAAAGGGTATTTGGAGTGGGAAGATGAAATATAAGATAATATTTGATTATGTTAGTATGCTATATTATTATAATTTGGACAACAAGACTTTATAAATAGGGGTCTGTCTTGGTTATTTTATGACTTTCGATGAGATCCAAAGTGGATTAGGATGAGACATAAGTTAGTTTAGGTTGAATCATGTAAATCTTAACTAGATTATTTTCTTTATTTTTACCATCGATGTTCCATACGGTAGTGTAGCTTCCCAATAATAACTGGTATTAGGCAATGCCAAGAATATGGCGGATTTCTCATGTTCAATGGGATGACATTCAATGGGAACTTCATACTATGATAGTTGAGAGCGAAGAATTTGCAGGTGCAAAAACGGATGATGAAAACAGCCTTCTCTTGTCGCAAACAATGATAAAGATGTGTGTAAATACCCCAAATTCCCAAATTCGTAACGGAAGCTTTCAATGCCATTCGAAATTCAAGAGCCTTCAATGCTCACTTGATGGGTTTCGTAACCTACATCGGTTACCTATTCCTTGGCTGATTTTTTTCAACGGAGCAGCTATAAAATAGTGAGGGGGATACACACGCACAAATAGAGACACAAGAAAAGCACCTCCTTCTAAGCGTTCTTCGAGCCTCCCCTTTTTCCCGACGAGCCTCTCGACCAAGGTAAGCTCATGGAGCAATGGAGACCCCCCGACCAGCCTAACCGCGGAGGACACGTTCCGGTTTCACAAGTCGACGGCTGCGGCAAGAAGAAACAACGGCAACCCCGGACAACCTCCGACATCCTCCCCTCGCCGTCTCCATGCTTGAGGCCTTCTCTCCGGCATCCAGGATCTGCCCTCCCTCGTCCAAAGAAGAGGAGGACTCAACTACCACCTTTCGTAACCTCGTAGCTTCGCGGGGGGCTCCCCTTTTGCTTTGACGTTTTCTTGTTTGCGCAGCCGCAAGGATTGGACAGCCGAGAACCAACTCCCGGAGACATCTTGTGGTCGCCAAAATAGGCCAAGACTCTCACATCCCCTTCTCTTCATACGTCCTAGCATGTTGGGATGTGTTGCAGCCCTCCCATCGAGCCAAAATAGCTCGGTAAGTCCAAGCATGTTTCGGCTCAGTTTGCGCAATTCGGTTTTTGCTGTATATCTTTTTGTGTACTTATCGGAATCGCGCGAAACCACTTGTATTTTATTCCTAACTTAAATACGGTTCTAAGGACACCAACCAAGCTAAATTTGAGTTCTTAACCTAGGAGTTTCGAATAAATCATTGTACTGGTTACAAAAGACCGAGTTTCGCACGTTTGGACATCACCTTTTGCATTTTTGTCATACATCGAACTTCAAATATACTTTAGACATGTCACACTAGCTATCTATGATGTTTCATGTACAAATGTTTAGTGGTTTTAAAATGACATGGCATTTACATATGAATGGAGTGTTTTCGAAGAATCCGAAGACTTATAGGCTCGGATCTGCATGTTGACAGTCCACTCTTTTACTCATAACTTTCTTTCTGGAAATCATATTGACCTAAAACTTACGCCATTAGATGCCTGACTTCAAGAGCTTTGTTTTGAGTATAAGTAAGCTTATTTTCGTGAACTAAGCTAAAAGTTATACACGTTTTTCTGAGAGGCAGTAAAACTGTCGGAGCTCGGATCTGCATGTGGACATCTCACTCTTTCGTTCATAACTTTCGTTACAGACCTTAGATTGACTTGAAACTTGCACTATTGGATTACTGACTTGAAATGCTTTCTTCCAAGTATAAATATGCACATTTTCATGAATTGAGCAAAAAGTTCTGCATATATTTTTGAAAAGCACTAAAGTTGCCGCGGTTGAGAATCATTCAATTACGCATGATTTTCCATCATGTATTGAACTTGCTTGATGTCGTTGATATGTTTCTAAGTCCATGATCATCGCGTTGATCATGTATATATTACTATTTACTAATCATTTTCCTATCTTGATGTTTTCGCATGTGAAAATACAATCTCGTCAATCCGAGTGACGTTCGGGACATATTGAAGGTCGGCGGGCTCAAACACCTCACATCATTCGCTTCCGTTTTTTTCAACTTCAAGATGATGCACGGTGGATCGTAGTAGAAACGCTCTAGACGGCCCCAACCAACAAACCGAAGGTACATAGGGGAGGTGCGGGCCTCCTCGAATTACTCATTTCCACATGTAACGGGCTGCGGGCCCAAGTGCATAGGCCCGCAGTCACCACCCTTCCCCGCTCTTTTTTATCTAAATTATTGTTTGTGAGTGTTGTGGTACATGCTGTGAGGCCCCTTAGGATTTTTTTCGCATGTGACTGTTAAACAAATACACATGAGTTCGGGTTCAACGCCTGAATCGGGTCCAGCACCCGTAAAACAATGACATGAGTCCGGAGTCATGCCCGAATCGGGTCCAACGCCCGTTAACCAAAAGCAAACTTTTGGAGCAAACATCACCTCTTCGTATGTTTAGATGTAAGAGTTAGTAATTAGGAATCCCCGAATCTACTCTGGTTTTCCGACTTAAACCAAGCTTTTAAAAACTAAGTCGGTGGCGACTCCGTATAATTAACAACAACCTTTTTTTACGAAGTCATTTTGGATGGGTGACGGCGACGCGAGCCACTCTTGGAACCTCCTGAAGCTTCCTCCTCGGGCCATGCGCTCCTTTTCGCCCGTCGCCTCTTAAGGATGCATGGAGACGATCGGCGAATAGTTTGGGCAGACCCAATCAGGAATCGAAGGAGGGACTACCCCGGTCTTTTCCGCAGCGTTCGACGCTCGAGTCGCGATGCCGACCGGAAGACTCTAGGGGAGCGGGCCCGGATCCTCGGGTCGTCGGAACCGCCGCGCGCGTGCTAGGCCGAAAGGCGCGCGTACATCCCGGATGGCGACTTCGCTGGGGACTCTGCATGTGGATTCCTTTCGAACGCTCTTACATTTTTAATCCACATGCGGAGGGGAGTTCTTGTTTGCGCATGTACTTGCTTGGCTCGGTGCCTTTTGTTTGTTCTCACGGTTGTGTTCGTTTACTGCTTTCCTAGGCATATCTAGGTGTGCCCGAACCCGGGGCTAGGATTTTTGGGGGGTCACCGAGGGGCTCAGCCTGCTGCTATTTGCGGTTTGGTTTTTGGCCGGGGCCCCGCCTCCCTCAGTCCGAGGGAGGTTTAGAAGCCTTCATCCGAGAGTCTAGTATTGTTTGTCCACTACAGGTACCAGACGCCGCACGTGCATTTGTCTGTTATTGAGTGACTGCTACATATGCAGGGACAGGTGTCAGGTACGCTTTGTGTGCTATAACTATAAAACTAACTTTGCTCGTTTTGCAGTTGGGTGGAGTTCATTACAATGGGTTTCAACAACCTTCATTTCTCCTATCCCTACCTATTTTAATGCTTACTGCATTTATATATTCGTTTGACCACATGAGTGACTGTTCATTACAGTAGTTACATTATCATGTCATTGCTCCATTGCATCACTACGTTTCATTTACAATTGCAATTACAATGCATACTTTTCTGCATATACGAGTGCGGTTAAGTATCATCACAAATTTATCATGCATCGATTACATTGTTGCATTATACTAATCCAAACATTCTCTCTATTTTCCTTCCGAGGTTTAATTATCCAACATGGCTCCTCGAACAGGAGTAGGGACAAAGCATGACATTACAAATCTACAAGCACAAGAATGCCAAGGATTTATCGACGACTACCAAAGCCCAAAGTCGAACTTATAACAACATGAAGACCGAAGTTTCCATTACGGATACCAAGGTTCAAAACCGTGCGTCAAACGACATGAGTCCAAAGTCATCTACGGCTACCAAAGTACAAAGCCAAGCACGAACACCAAAGATCACCCAACGGCTACCAAAGTTCAAAGTCAAATCTACAACAACATGAAAACCCCAAAGAGGTTACAGCTCACCAGCCAACCGTAGTCGACATCAGAGACGAGCCCATCGAGCCGTTCACGGACATGCTACAATCGGACACACTGGGGTCATCATGCCCCTATTGATCCGACAACCGCTCCAAAGAAAAAAAAGCGATTTCACTACGTCATCAGTTGCCACAACTTCGGCACCAACAGAAACATCATTCCAAACACGGGCAATCCCCCAGCTTGCAACTCAACAACACAATCCAGCCCGAGGGGCAAACCCCATCATTCACAATGGCATCACGAGATCAGGACAGCTACGAGCAATCAACCCCCAAATACGAACACTTAATTCAACCTCATCGTTTCTCCAACAACAAGAACTTGACGAATGCTGGATCCATAGCATCCCAACGACAAAAACATGAACATGGACCAAATTCTTCAAGCGACGGCGAACATATAGCGCAATTGGCATTAGAAACTCCCATTCGCTCTATTTTCCTTCCAACAGTTCAAAACATACATGATGAACTTACCGACATTTAAACTGCTAACACCAAGGCATCCATTTTACCTCGCAGGTACAAGATGACTCTTCTGGGGCTCAGACAACAGCTTACCAATGCCAAAGAACATGATGTCTACCAAACTACGATGCATACTTCGACTGGGGCAATTCTCTTTGAATTCCCTACGGCACCCAAGCGGTCATCCCGACAGTAGTCAACTACCGACTCTCACCAAAGAAAAGAGGAGAAGGTCAGTCACCGCATCATTCATTGACGAAAAACAAGCACGGCAAATCCCCACCCAAGCCCACCGCATGGTTCTATCAACTTTGCACATTCACGACATTCAACCGAAGATCAATCATCTTAACGGAGAGAACTGTCATAAGCAATCGATGTAGGCGTTCCTCGACGTTACAATCACATGAAAGGGAGTATTCGTTCTTTGATCAATACTTTCCTATTCGTGAAAATAAGTTACATGAGCTCACTTATTTTAGCCCTTGTCGCATGTTGACGAAGGCGTGGGTGGCAGGGTGGTAAAGTTTCGAGCCAAAGCCTTGAAACAGTTTTGAGCCAAAGCTTCGAAATATCCTTCGTTGTCAACAAAACGACGATCTACACGAAAGGGAGTATTCGTTCCTCAACTAATACTTTCTCTGCAGAATAAGTTACATGAGCTTACTTGTTTTGCCCTTCGGCTTGTCTTATAGGTACATGAACATCCTAGACAGATGACGAAGGCGAGGGTGGTAGGGCGGAAAAGTTTCGAGCCAAAGTTTCGAAACAGCCTTCGTTAGCAAAACAACAACGACGACAACACGAGAACAATCCGGGGCAAATTTCGAGTGATCCTGGGGCAAATCTCCTAATGATCATGGACATACCTCCGTGCGATCCTGGGGCAAATCTCTAAGCTATCCTAGGACAAGACTGAGCAATCTTGGTTAATTCTTCGTTGACAAACCAACACTAATAGGAAGGGTCTCTAAGTGGCAGTTGCAGCTAGCTGAATTCGACATCATATTTCACTCAACTAGGTCAATCAAAGGAAGAACAATCGCTGATCACATTGCGGAATATCCAGGGACAGACAATTCGCCTTTGGAAATCAAATTGCCAGACGAAAACATTTTCCTTACCGAGTCACAACAAAGATGGACAATGTATTTTGACGGCGCTGTCAACTCTTCCGGTTCAGGCATCGGAGCAGTAGTGATATCCCCAGACGGACAATACTATCCAACAGCTGCTAAAGTCACTTTCCCCTGCACAAACAACATCGCTGAATACGAAGCATGCATCCTTGGCCTATTACGTGCACTGGACATGCGAGTCCGATTTCTTGACGTTCATGGAGATTCAGCACTCATCATCTCCCAAACAAATGGGGCATGGCGCACACGGGACCCAAAGCTCATCCCATATCAGGACTACCTACAAACACTAGTCCGCCAATTCGTCGATATTGAGTTCAATTACCTCCCACGGGCAGATAATCGTTTCGCTGACGCTCTTGCTGTTCTTGCATCAATGATTCCATTAGCAGGAGAAATGGACATAGAGCCTCTTCGCATCGACATCGACGAAGACCCAAGTTGCATGCATGTCGAGCCCTGCCAACCTGGGGATTCACCACCGTGGTTTGCAGACATCAAAGCATACTAGAGACGAACACATTTTCCCAAGGCAGCACAGGAAAAGAACACAAATTCATCCGGAGGATTGTAAAGAGCTACTTCCTCAATGGTGGCGTGCTCTACAAGAAGTCATTCACGACAGCCCTCATGCGGTGCGTCACCGAACAAGAAACTCAAGCCATCATTTTCGAAGTCCATGAAAGCGTTTGTGGACCACACATGAACGGTTATGCCCTCGCTCAAAAGATCATGCGTCAGGGATACTATTGGCTCACAATCGAGGCCGACTGTATCAAATACGTCAAAACCTGTCACAAATGTCAAATATACAGCAACAAGGTACACGTCCCTCCAACAAGGCTCTATCCACTATTCGAACCATGGCCGTTCTCAATGTGGGGCATGGACGTCATCGGACCGATTAATCCTAAGGCATCGAACGGGCATCGGTTCATCTTAGTCGCCATCGACTACTTCACTAAATGGATTGAAGCACAATCTTTCAAGGAAGTCACCGCGAATAACATCATACGTTTCACACGGGCAAATATCATCGCCAGATACGGAGTTCCAGAACTGCTCGTCACCGACAACGGCACAAACTTCAACGGCAAACAAATGAATTCTCTATGCACTGAATTTCGAATCAAACACCTCAACTCATCACCATACCGTCCACAAATGAATGGTGCAGTCGAAGCCGCCAACAAAAACATGAAAAGGATCCTTCAGAAGACGGCGATCACATATCGCGATTGGCATGAGAAGCTCCCTTTCGCACTACTCGCCTATCGGACTACGATGCGCACTTCGACTGGGGCAACTCCCTTTGAACTTGTCTATGGCGCTCAAGCAGTCATTCCAGCTGAGGTCAAGCTACCTACTCTCCGGATTTTGTCCCAAAGCAACATGACTGAGGAAGAGAAGGCTAATCACCAGCTCGCCCACCTCGACTTCATCGATGAAAAACGACTTGCCGCAATTGACCACATGCAATGTTATCAACAACGTATGTCCAGGGCATTCAACAAAAAGGTCAAAGAGGTCAAGTACAAACCAAGAGACCTCGTCCTCAAACGGATCCTTCCAAATACCAAGGATCCTAGGGGAAAATTTGCTCCAAACTACGAAGGACCATTCGTCGTCAAACACGCTTTCTCGGGAGGAGCTACCATCCTAAAAAAGATGGATGGAGGAAAACTGTCACAACCAATCAATGCGGACGCTCTCCGACGCTATTACACTTAAATGGGTGACAAAACTTCAAGCTAAATACATGTGGCAGTTTCGTCAATCCTTTGATTCCTTCGGACGAAGATGCAATGACGAAACACAAAAAGGGAAGTATCAAAAACTCTACTTTGCCTTTCATATAAATGAAGTTACATGAGCAAACTTCGTTTTAAGATAAACAAGTTACACGAGCTTACTTGTTATCCGCCCTTTGGCGAGTGTAGGCACATGAACATCCTGCATTACAGACAAAAGCGCGGGCGGTCGGGTGGAAAATTTCGAGCCAAGACTTCGAGATTGCCTTTGTTGTCACTAAAGATGATCATATCGAAAGGGAGTATCATCTACACTACTCTCTAACAAGATTTCTTATCATTCCCCAGATGGAGTCATGCCTTCGTTTTCCCACATTGGCGTCTGTCACACAGATTATCAAGATGGACATATCCATCTCATTTCCCCAGCGGATACTATACTTTATTATTATTCACCCAAACAAGAGGTGAAGTATATGAGCTAACTCCCTCTCCGTTCGTTGTCAACTGTGTAGGAACTTGGACATCCGCACAGTACGATACAAACCCCTGGCAGAGTCGTAGGTGATCGGGTGGGAGCCATTTTGAAAATAATTTCAGAGAACATGACTGGGGCATGAAGGTACAAACACTTTCCTCGCGAAGCTTGCATAAGAACATCACTTTAGTATGAAGTCTCCAAAGAGGCTTGCGTACTTGAACCTATTTAAGCATTTGTGTGCCCATTTGCATACAATTCGAAAAGATTTTTGGACAAAGAGAATGCTTCTGAGTGAGAACGGAGAAGGCAAACCTACTCCTAAACACCTACCCCTGAATGATGAGTGCAAACACTATGAAGGTTCACACGCAAAGATCCGGGAGGACAACGAATCCTTTGACAAAGGATGCTCAAACTGGGATGAGAACGAGCATTTCTTCTCTATCCTAAACACAAAAATTGACCATTGCTAACCCCTTTCGAGCCAAATTTGAAGTTTCTTTATATACACTATTCCAAACGAGTCTTAAGGCCACCTCACATCGAGGTTAAAAGGGGATCTTATAGTTAGAAATCGGAAGCGACGGACCATAGAGGTAACACTTCCTCAAGGTTCAAGCAAAGAAGCATCATCAACTGTCAAACTTGCTAGTTAAGTCATCCCCAAGGAAAGAATTCCTCCAACGATACTATAAGAAATACAAATCTCCAAGAAGTTCAAAGTGGGGCAAATTCCTATGGCCTAACAAAGAAAAGCAAAAACCAAAGTCTTCAAAAACAAAGTGCAAGTCAAAAGAGCATAATAAATCACCAGGGCCGACATTGACGGTCGCAAAAGCAAAGGTGTCAAAGCAGATCCTCAGCACTTACTAGTAAGCCAACCATTCATCCCCAACGGAATGCCTAAACTAGCGAGCTGTCTGAACGATGGAGAATTTGTTTGAACGGTGAAAACTCTACGGTCAAGTAGCTTCCAATGAGGTCTTTAGACTCCTTCTTTCAAACAAAGAATTTAAAGCTTTAATCTAAAGGCCCTATGCCAAAACCACATTATAATCTGGGCAAAGACTCTTTTGACTAGTACATGGGCATCCAAGTTGAAGGAATTCTAAAATCCAACTAAGATAGCTTCTAGAAATAAGAGCGAACCATGAGCAAGTTACAAAAATCCCTTATCTTGTCCTCACTTGGGAATAATTTTAGTTGAAATGATATGCATGAGTGTCATTTACTTATATCTGTATTTCACAAGATTTCATATCTAACTACTTTCCTGATGAGATTCCAAGGTACAAGGTCCATCAAGATCAGAATTTATCAATTTGGGGTATTCATGATATCTTTGCGAGAAAACCTTATCAGATTCTCTCGCAAAGAGGGGCATCTGTAAATACTCCAAATTCCCAAATTCGTAACGGAAGCTTTCAATGCCATTCGAAATTCAATAGCCTTCAATGCTCACTTGATGGGTTTCGTAACCTACATCGGTTACATATTCCTTGGCTGATTTTTTTCAACGGAGCAGCTATAAAATAGTGAGGGGGATACACACGCACACATAGAGACACAAGAAAAGCACCTCCTTCTAAGCGTTCTTCGAGCCTCCCCTTTTTCCCGACGAGCCTCTCGACCAAGGTAAGCTCGTGGAGCAATGGAGACCCCCCGACCAGCCTAACCGCGGAGGACACGTTCCGGTTTCACAAGTCGACGGCTGCGGCAAGAAGAAACAACGGCAACCCCGGACAACCTCCGACATCCTCCCCTCGCCGTCTCCATGCTTGAGGCCTTCTCTCCGGCATCCAGGATCTGCCCTCCCTCGTCCAAAGAAGAGGAGGACTCAACTACCACCTTTCGTAACCTCGTAGCTTCGCGGGGGGCTCCCCTTTTGCTTTGATGTTTTCTTGTTTGTGCAGCCGCAAGGATTGGACAGCCGAGAACCAACTCCAGGAGACATCTTGTGGTCGCCAAAATAGGCCAAGACTCTCACATCCCCTTCTCTTCATACGTCCTAGCATGTTGAGATGTGTTGCAGCCCTCCCATCGAGCCAAAATAGCTCGGTAAGTTCAAGCATGTTTCAGATCAGTTTGCGCAATCTTCGGTTTTTGCTGTATATCTTTTTGTGTACTTATCGGAATCGCGCGAAACACTTGTATTTTATTCCTAACTTAAATACGGTTCTAAGGACACCAACCAAGCTAAATTTGAGTTCTTAACCTAGGAGTTTCGAACAAATCATTGTACTGGTTACAAAAGACCGAGTTTCACACGTTTGGACATCACCTTTTGCATTTTTGTCATACATCGAACTTCAAATATACTTTAGACATGTCACACTAGCTATCTATGATGTTTCATGTACAAATGTTTAGTGGTTTTAAAATGACATGGCATTTACATATGAATAGAGTGTTTTCGAAAAATCCGAAGACTTATAGGCTCGGATCTGCATGTCGACAGTCCACTCTTTTACTCATAACTTTCATTCTGAAAATTGTATTGACCTAAAACTTACGCCATTAGATGCCTGACTTCAAGAGCTTTGTTTTGAGTATAAGTAAGCTTATTTTCGTGAACTAAGCTAAAAGTTATACACGTTTTTCTGAGAGGCAGTAAAACTGTCGGAGCTCGGATCTGCATGTGGACATCTCACTCTTTCATTCATAACTTTCGTTACAGACCTTAGATTGACTTGAACTTGCACTATTGGATTACTGACTTGAAATGCTTTCTTCCAAGTATAAATATGCACATTTTCATGAATTGAGCAAAAAGTTCTGCATATATTTTTGAAAAGCACTAAAGTTGCCGCGGTTGAGAATCATTCAATTACGCATGATTTTCCATCATGTATTGAACTTGCTTGATGTCGTTGGTATGTTTCTAAGTCCATGATCATCGCGTTGATCATGTATATATTACTATTTACTAATCATTTTCCTATCTTGATGTTTTCGCATGTGAAAATACAATCTCGTCAATCCGAGTGACGTTCGGGACATATTGAAGGTCGGCGGGCTCAAACACCTCACATCGTTCGCTTCCGTTTTTTTCAACTTCAAGATGATGCACGGTGGATCGTAGTAGAAACGCTCTAGACGGCCCCAACCAACAAACCGAAGGTACAAAGGGGAGTGCGGGCCTCCTCGAATTACTCATTTACACATGTAACGGGCTGCGGGCCCAAGTGCATAGGCCCGCAGTCACCACCCTTCCCCGCTCTTTTTTATCTAAATTATTGTTTGTGAGTGTTGTGGTGCATGCTGTTAGGCCCCTTAGGAATTTTGTCGCATGTGACTGTTAAACAAATACACATGAGTTCGGGTCCAACGCCTGAATCGGGTCCAGCGCCCGTAAAACAATGACATGAGTCCGGAGTCATGCTCGGATCGGGTCCAACGCCCGTTAACCAAAAGCAAACTTTTGGAGCAAACGCCACCTCTTCGTATGTTTAGATGTAAGAGTTAGTAATTAGGAATCCCCGAATCTACTCTGGTTTTCCGACTTAAACCAAGCTTTTAAAAACTAAGTCGGTGGCGACTCCGTATAATTAACTACAACCTTTTTTTACGAAGTCATTTTGGATGGGTGACGGCGACGCGAGCCGCTCTTGGAACCTCCTGAAGCTTCCTCCTCGGGCCATGCGCTCCTTTTCGCCCGTCGCCTCTTAAGGATGCATGGAGACGATCGGCGAATAGTCTGGGCAGACCCAATCAGGAATCGAAGGAGGGACTACCCCGGTCTTTTCCGCAGCGTTCGACGCTCGAGTCGCGACGCCGACCGGAAGACTCTAAGGGAACGGGCCCGAATCCTCGGGTCGTCCGAACCGCCGCGCGCGTGCTAGGCCGGAAAGCGCGCGTACAATGTGATGGACGAGGAGTCACTGATAGTGGTGTCGAAAATTGGAGTTCACATTCATGTCATTCATTGTCAAGCTGACTCTATATCAAAGATAAGTTATGACTTGAAGATAAGAGCATGCTGGGTTTGAGCCAATACATCGATATTTTCAATCAGTTCATGAGCAACATTTAAAACATAATGTATTGATTCATTCTTTTGAATTTGTTACTAAACATTGATGTTGATGAGAATCTTCACACGACTTTAACATAATCTAATAATACACCGTACTTTGAGGATATGATTGATGTTATATTGGGATCATAGAAAAAAAAACGGTGAGGCGTTTTTCAAATTTGGCAATGCAATCGTGGTAAGGAGCATGCAAGATTGAAGGAGGATAAACATGATGATCGATCAAAGTCAAAGTTTGGAAAGCATATTGGGTGCTAAAAGTGCGAAAAAATGGGGCATTTTAAAAGGGATTGCAAGACATAGAAAAAAGATAAGAGAGATGGAGACTTGTCATCAATTGGAGACATTCACTGAAGTTAGACACGGGTCATGCTTGAATCATAAGTTGATAGTTTTTGGAGACTTGGATGATTCAACGCAGTTTAGGAAGAGAAGTCTTAAAGGTGATTCGATAAATCCTTGTACCGAAGAAGGTGAAAAATATTAGATGTATTTATCATTTTTATAAAAAATTCAGAAGTAGTAAAATTTTCTCAAAATACTTGACGAAATTCAAATTTTAAAATTATTAGTTATGGTAAAGTGATAACTAACAACGTAGGTAAACAATTGGTATATATGGGCTTGAGGATATTAAGCAAGGTAAAAACAATGAGAAATTTAGACGGAGATGTTTGCATTGAAGATGAAGTTAATAATAAGGTGAAACGAAATGAAGTATCAGGTGGTAGCTTTTTAGGCTTCTCGAGTAGTTAAATCCTAAACCTAGATGTTCAACTGTAAATGGTAAATATTAAACATTAAGTCCTAAATGTTAAACCATAAAAAATCAAAAGTCACGATATTGAACAATAAAAATAAAAATAAAAATAACCAAAAGGACAACTAATTCTAGAACCCATGCTATTTTCATGAAATTGAGAGGTTACTAATTTGTTTCGGACTTTGGGAGTTGAATATAGGCCCATTACATCATTAATGACGTCGATCTCTTCCTTGGAGGACACGACAACACGTTTCTGCCTTGGACTCTTCTCTCGTCCATGCCTTTTGACCTTTCTTCCCATAAAGACAACATGAAGAAATAAATATTATTATTAAATCTATTTTAAATAAATAACTTTGAAATTTTAAAAAATTAATAAATTCCTCAGGTCAGGTCGTGCTTGGCCGCTCGTCTTCGTCGTCAGAACCATTGGCAATTATAAAACCCCACGAACTCACGGAACAATTATTACCGCAACATTCTTTTAACTCCCCTCTGAAGAATATCCGATCTATCGATCCAGAGCTGTAACAGAAGTTATGCCGAATTCAGCGTGTGAGGCAGAGGTCGTCATCGTGGGAGCAGGCATAGCTGGGCTTGCAACCGCGGTTGCGCTGCATAGGATCGGCATCGGCGCGGTGGTGCTCGAGAGGTCCGATGGACTCAGGGCTACCGGTGCAGCCCTATCCCTCTTCCCAAATGCGTGGCTCGCGCTTGATGCTCTTGGCATCTCTCACAAGCTCAACCCCATCTACGTTCCTTTGACCGAGTAAACAGAGAATTCTGACGAGTTTCATGTAGATTTCTCTATTTTTTCTTTGTCTTATAAATTTGCAATTTTGGCAGAGGAAGTTTCACAGATGTCCAGAGTAAAAGAGTTCAAGAAGTTAGTTTGGCTGCGGAGAACTGTAAGGGGGAGGTGTCCGGGCCGAGAGTAGTTCACCGTAAGGCATTGCTGGAGGCTCTGGCCGAGGAATTGCCGGCCGGCTCTATTCGATTCTCTTCCAGGCTCACTGGCTTCGAAACCAAGGTCGATCCGGACTCCTCAGAGCCTCAGTACACTGTGATGCTTGACGATGGGACTGCCATAAACGCCAAGGTAGTGATTGGGTGCGACGGCGTGCACTCTGTTGTAGCACGCAAGCTGGGTCTTAGCTCAGCCATTAGTTCAGGCCGATGGGCAGTTCGAGGGCTCGCAGTGTTTGCGGAAGGTCACGGGATGGCACATACTGTCCACCAGTTTGTTGATGCCGGCAAGCGGGCTGGGTGTGCTGCCATGAATGACAAGGAAGTGTACTGGTTCTTGACTTGTAAGGTTCCAGAAAACCACAAAGGTACCAAAACTTCATCTAAATACTCGTTAATTAATGTCCAAAAAGGTCATAGGGAACGGTCCAAATATAGTATATGGTTAGATGAAGTTACTACATTTTTTTCATTTCTATGTTATAGCAGTAGAGATTCGTAACGACATTGATGGATTACATTGAATAACAGATGCGACTACGGACCCAGAAACCATAAAGAAACAAGTGATAGAAGACCTCGCGCGGGACTTTCCTCCGATATACCACGAGGTCGTGGACCATGCCGACCTCACGACCTTGTCATGGGCGCCACTAGTCTTCAGGTACCCCTGGGACATGCTCTTTGGTAAGCTGGCTGATGGCAATGTGACAGTGGCAGGGGACGCGATGCACCCCATGACACCGGACCTGGGTCAGGGAGGGGGACTCGCGCTGGAGGACGCAGTCGTCCTGGGCCGGCATATTGGGTTCACGGTAGCAGCCCCAGGGAAGCTGGACGGGAAGAAAGTCGGGCAAGCACTTAGGGGCTACGTAAGGGAGAGGTGGTGGCGTGCAGCCGCAGTGATCACAGGGTCGTACGTGTCGGGGTGGGTGCAGGGTGGAGGGACTAACTGGTTCACCAGGTTGCTGAGGATAGTGTTTTATATGTTTGCCTTCAAGAAATTGGTTAATTATGCGAGTAAATATGATTGTGGAGAACTCTCAACTAGGGACTTCATTTCGTCAGGAGTCTGAGGATTAAAAAAGTATGTTGGTTTCATGTTTTGTAGTTCGCTTCGAGTGGCAAATAATATACTTAGAAATGATTGCGTCCATGACATGCCAGGGATAGCAGCAAGTGCTTTATATCTTTTTCTTCGACAATGGTTAACTGCACTTAGTGACTTCCCCGTTGTTTCTCGCCAATGCACTTAGTTTTGTCATCAAGTATATTTGACTTCTTTGTTGAGATATTCCCACACACATAATGCAGTTACCGAATTAATTCACTTCGACCAATTGTACGTTGACACGTTCACGATCAACAATTCTTTTCGAGTCATTCTCCATGTCACTCTATCTATCTACAGCTTCTACACAAAGTTAGTAGAGCCCACCTCTTCCAACAAAGAGTACAATACTATTCTTTTTTTTTTTTGATAAATAACAATACTATCTTATGTAGCTTCAGTTTCTTCCCATGGTACGACCAAGAATACAAACATCTAAGTGCCTCACAATCTTACACACTTAGCCTTTCAGTATAAAATTGTTAAGACTCTTACAAGAAAGGAGCCAAATACATGACAATGTTATATAAGATCTATAGAGCCTTTTAAAAGAAAAAGCATCTTATATAATCTCTCTCAGTTGCTCCTTATCTTCAAGTCTCAATATATTATTGAGATCCGAGCTAGTTTTTGAGAAAATGAACGGGCCGCTATCGTACTATTTGTCTCCCGTGTTAGACTACTGATATTTATGACTAGTGGTTTCGTCTTATTGTCATTTACAATGCAAACGCTTCCAAAGTTAGGGTTATACATAGATGGCGAATTATCGAGGCGAATGACGGGGTAACCTAGATATGCTAAACAAATTCCCAGATTTGACACATCTTGTGCGTATGTTCCTTCATTTATCATATAAGAGACAACACATGAGATTCACAGTGGCTCGGCTAGGAATTCCTACGTTCACTCTCCCAACACTCCACCCCAATGTACGCGCGCCTTTCGGCCTAGCACGCGCGCGGCGGTTCGAACGACCCGAGGATCCGGGTCCGCTCCCCTAGAGTCTTCCGGTCGGCGTCCCGACTCGAGCGTCGAACGCTGCGGAAAAGACCAGGGTAGTCCCTCCTTCGATTCCTGACCGGGTCTGCCAGACTCTTCGCCGATCGTCTCCATGCTCCTTAAGAGGCGACGGGCGAAAAGAAGCGCATGGCCCGAGGAGGAAGCTTCAGGAGGCTCCAAGAGCGGCTCGTGTCGCCGTCACCCATCCAAAATGACTTCGTAAAAAATATGTTGTTTAACTTAGGTAAACTATTACGGAGTCGCCACCGACTTATTTTTAAAAGTTTGGTTTAAGTCGGAAAACCAGAGTAGATTCGGGGATTCCTAGTTACTAATTCTTACATTTAAACATGCGAAAAGGTGGCGTTTGCTCCAAAAGGTTTGCTTTTTGTTAACGGGCGTTGGACCCGATTCAGGCGTTGGACCCGAACTCATGTGTATTTGTTTAACAATCACATGCGACGATAAACCTATGGGCCTAAGGCATGCGGACAGACACAGACAATTATTTAGATCAAAGTGAACGGGGAAGGGTGGTGATCGTGGGCCTATGCACTTGGGCCCACGACCCGTTACATATGAAAATAAAGAAACGACGGGAAGCCCGCACTTCCCTCATGTACCTGAGATGATGGTTGATGCCGCTTTACTTCAAAGTTAGCGCCTTCGAGCTTTCTGTCTTCGAGATATCGCTTTGTCGGGATCCCATGAAGCTCCGTTGATTTTTCATGCAAAATCAAAACACCACAGGGAAGACGATATGTCAGAAAATTCCAAAATATATTGAATATCTGGAATTAACTGGTGAGTAAGAATGTTTACTCACCGGGCGTTGTGTGGCCCGTTGATGTTGTTCCTTCATGATGTTGAAAGATGATGCTTCCTCGTTGTTTTAACAGTTTCAAGTAGTTGAATTGATTGGGAATTTTTGTAGCCCGTCGATGTCGGTCTCCCAAGATTGTACACTTGTGTACTGATTTCGAGATTGCTCGAAAATATCCATTATAATTCCATCATGTTTTCATCAAAGACAGGAAAACAGACAGCAGTAATGCATATAAGAATGCAGACGATAACGTCACCTACAAGAAAACTGGGTTCGATGGAAAGCTCAAACCTGTGACTGTTACATGTCATTTTTTTGATTGATTTATTATTATTATTATTTTATTATTTAAAAATAAATAAATAAAAACGAAAACAACATAAAATATAAAAAAAGACAAAACCTACCTCTCCATTCGGCGGGGGAACATTCGTTCCCCAAAGAAACACACCCGTGTTGGGTGCCTTCAATCTGGGAAGTCCCAGATTCTTCCTGGGCGAAGACGGCGAGCGACCGAATCCCCGCCGACGCCGTGTGGTGGGAGCGGGTTCCCTTTCTTTGGCGAAATGCGGGATTTCTTTCAACCCAAAGGGGGGACGCCATTTGTCCGTCAACGGAGGACGACCGTGCGGGGGAAGGTGTGATCGCCGACGGGTCTCAATTAGGGAGGGCGAGGAGACCCAGATCCCCTCCCCATTTGGGTTGGAGACGACGAGCGGCCGAAGACCCAAAAGAGGGAAGGCTTCGCCGCATGGAAGGAGAGTTGGGCATGTCGATCGGTGCTCGGGACTGCCGAGGTTCCCGCCGTCGGCGACGTCGTCAGGGGGAGGAGGGCGGATCTGAGTTGGGAGTGCCGGGGAAGAGATGGTCTTCCCACCGTGCGGCTGGGGACACCGGAGAGGAGATTGGCCGCTGCTAGGAGAACGTCGGGGTCAGGTAGGGGTTGCCGTCTCTGGAAGAATCTTCCTGGGCCTGGAGGTGTTGCCATCGGAGACGCACCGCATGGCTGAATCTAGATGGGTCGCCGGGGACGTGGTCGTTGCTGGAAGGTCGATGGCCGCTGTCGCCGCTTGAACTCGGGATGCCGGGAAGTGGGTTGCCGCCTTGGGGGTTGGATACGTCAGAAAGGAAAGGCTGCTGGTTACAGCCGCTAGTTCTTTGGGCGCCGGGAAGGATGTGGGGGTGGCTTTGCTGTGGACTTCAAGAACGTCTGGAAAGCCGGGCGCTCCATTCTAGGCTCAGGAACGTCGGGGAGGATAGAGTCGCCGATGTGGATTCTGTGGACGTCTGAGGAGGGGTAACAGGAGAGGGTCGTGAACCCAGCGGGGGCGCTGGAGCCGTCTTTGTCGGCGTCGACTTCCTCCATGGCTTGGCGGACGTCCTCAGCGTTGGTGAGAACGGGAGAGGCAGAGAAGGAGGAGGGGACATGGTTTGCCGCCGTCCTGGAGTTTGGAACGTCGGTGAGGAAGCTGGTCTTGCTACCATGAGGTTTGAGAGGATTTTGCTGATGCGGCTTTGGCGCTATTTGAAGAATTGCTTCACTGTTGCAACGGAGAGTTGGTTCGCTGCTGCTTGTGGATGCCTGGGACTGCGTACTTGGTGCATAGTTGGGCTAGAAGTGCAGCTGGTCACCAAACACCAGAGGGGTTGTCTGCTGCCGTTCCTGTGAGCGATGAGCTGAAGGACCTTGGCGAGGAACTGTTCAGGGATGACGGTGAAGACGACTGCAAGACGAGTCGTCCCTTTTGTTCGAAGACAATCCCAGACCCCGCAATGAAGGTCGTGGACCGAATGTGAAGGATCCGAGGTCCCCCCTGAAATGGATGACCGGAGGAGATTTTTTAGAGGGGAAGGTTGGCTCTTGAGCTTCTGTCTCCCCCCCCCAAGAAATTGGTAAGTTTTTTTTTGAACTGTTCTGATCCCCCTGCCTTTTGAGCTTCAGAACCATTTTCTTTTACCCTTTCGATTCCCTTTACGCTTCAATTTTGTTGGGTTTTGATTAGAATTCCTATAATTCCCTTGAGATTCAAAGGGGTTGTTTGCTTTAACTTTATGCAGGCATTAATGGGGGAATTTGGTGTGCTCCTTCGAGTGATTTGGGCACGGGGAGATCGTCCTTTGCGGGATTTTTCGGGGGATACCAGAAAAGTAGGTTTGCTTTGTTCCTCTTTTGGCTTGGGCTGTGGGCTGTGATGTGTTTTTGTGGGTTAAGTTTGGCAAATCATTGTGGGCTGCCTTGGGCTCTATTCGCTTTTGGGTTTAATCTTTGGTTTTGCCTGGATATTGGGTTAAGAGCTGGTGGGTTAGCAACGTAGATGCAGCATGGACTGCTTTACTGTCCCTTGATAATGTGGTGGTCTTTAGCCTGCTATTGTCGGATGCAAATGGAATTGCGGGTGACCTGACAGCTACTGGTCGTTGGCATTCAGAGCTGCTGCAGCTTCAACAAGTTAATGTTGCTTTGGTTGGCAGCGGACAGCCTTAAACCGTCGCGTCAGGGTACCGATTATGGCTGCTGTTCCTTTTGCTAATGCTATTGCTGCTGTTGTTGGTCTGCAGTGTGGATTGTGCAGGGCGATGAGCAGAAGTTTGCTGATTTCGTTGGGGATTGCAAACGGCAGCTGACCGGACTTTGGCCGGTTATATGACAGCAGGTGGCGTGAGATATCGGACTCGAGGTTGGAGACCCGGGAGGCGATTGCCATTGAAGTAATCTTGCGGGCGAGATCCAGCTAGTCGTAAGGGTCGGCGGGGATAATAGCCCTGATGTGATCGGTGAGGTCGAAGTCGGGTCCATCGCCAATACTGTCCTGCTGCAACATCACCCCTCGGCCACCAGACTTGTTGTGGTGAAACGACCAATGATTGTTGTTGTTGCTTTGTATGCTGTTGATGTTGCTTGAACCCTTGTGGTTGCATTTAGCCATAAATGTTGAAATTTGAGTTGTAATTGGGCTTTGATCATTTTAAGGGAAATTAATTTGAGGTATTACACCCAATAAGGGGGTATTCACTAGATTTAAGAACAGAGGAGTACAAGAGTACAGATGTATGCTTCTGCCCGAAATGTGACTAACATGCATAGACACCCGTGACTAATAACCACCTGCACGATCGCACTATGACTGACTCCGGCTCGACTTCCAGCAGTGCCCCTGGCTTTCACTCCGACGGCTACCACAATACTTGCACAAAGATTACATTCTTTGTTACTTCCTTGCACGCTCCTCGCGTGGCTGACTTCGACACAACTCCTCACTGCACTTGTGGCTTTCCCTCTGATGGCTACCACTCCACCTGCGTAAGACCCTCCTGTCTAAGATTTCCTTGCACACGTACTCGTGTGACTAACACCCGACAAACAAAACATGACATTAGAACAACAAGTCTTCTGTATACAGAAGACTCTCTCTCAAAGAGATGATTAACTCAATGAATGAACAAGGATGCTCTTAAGGGTTTAAAATGGTAAAGACTTAATACTTTTCCCGTAAGCATACAGATAGAACGACAAGTTTCAATTCTGCCTTCATCCTTGGACTTATGCTTGAGGTTGAATTAAGCTTTCCTAAGTTAATTACAATGGATAGATGATTTCTTGCCATTGTGTCCACGATTTGATATGCAAGACACCTTCCAAAAACACACTGATAAATATCCAAGAGTGACCAGATAATAATTAATAAAGTAAAGGAATTGGTCATGGATAAATTACTTTCTACTCTATTTTCAACAGAATCATCACTTTCCATATATATAAATGGATTTTTGGGAATTGATTGTCCCATGAATGAGACGTTGCCATCTCTAGATTATCCTCACCATAATGGGAGAGATTTTAACGTGATCAGATTTTAGGAAAGTTAGATATTGATGCTTCTGAGTTGGTATTAGGAGGTGTCTTGGTGCAGGTGGAGCTCCTCGTTACTTTAAAGTTTGAAATTCATTAACGTAGATTGACACTATTCTGCCATATGCAAAGGAAATATTGATCGTTATCCATTGTTTGAGAATTTGGCAGGTGTACTTAATGGGGAGTTCTTTTGTTATACAAATGGACAATGAGGCAATCATGTTATTTAAAACCCAGACGAAGCTTTCCACACACCAGGCAGGGTGGCAAGAATTCTTGGTTGAACACGACTTTGAGTAGCAACATAGGCCAGGTTGGCACGACCTTGTGGCAGACACGCTTAGTCGCAAGATCTTAGGTATGTCTATCACGATCCCTACCTTTCAAACTGATATTCTTGATAAGACGTAACCTAGTGAAAGCTAACCCAACATATGTGAAATTGATAGAGAAGGTCAAGGAAGGCACAATACAGAGGTATTGGCTGTAGGATGACTTGTTATATTGTGATGTATATGTCCCTACTGGTAGAGGACTATGAAAATAGATGTGAGAGTCTCATGACGCTCCTTGTGCTTGACATCCTGGGTGGGAACGCATGATAGCTATAGTAAAACAAAGCTATGTGTGGTCGCACCTTGAGGATCATTGTGGGGAATATGTGAAGACTTATTTGGTGTGGCAAGAAAAAAAATAGAGGCGGAAGGAGGCATGATTGCTCCAACCGTTGTCGGTCCAGAAAAACCGTGGGTGCCGATTTCAATTGACTTTATCTTTGAATTCCCAAGTGAATGTATGCCTTTTATCATGGAAGTTGTCGGCCGTTTCTCCAACGCAATCTTTATGGCTGCTCCCCATGCTTGCACTGTAGAAGTTTCAGCTGAGATGTTCTTCAAGAGTGTTGTGAAGCACTTTAGGCTAACCTTGGTTATAGCAAGTGATTGAGATGCTCGTTTCACGAGTTGATTTTGGATGCACCTCTTCGAACTGATGGGATCTGAGTTGAAATTCTCCATGACAAATCATCCACAGACTGATAATCAGGCAAAGTGGGTGAACATGTTGTTGGAAGAATATATTCGCCAAGACATGACAGCCCGCCAAAAGAATTAGCTTGATTTATTTGATACTATTCAATTTTATTACGATTTGCATTAGTCATCTTCGACGGGTTTGTGTTTGTTCGAGATAGCCATGGGCCATCAACCACTTACACCGTAGAATGTTGCCTTATAGTGCGCCGGTGGTCCGTGTCCTGCAAACTGTCGATTTGCATGGAACAAACAAGAAATGTCCATGGAGGCTTGTGACAGCTTGGTCAAGAGAGTTTGATGAATAAAGAAGTATGCTGACCGACATCGGGGTCCCTCAAATTCAACGTAGGTGACAAAGTGATGCTCAAAATCAAGATACAAATATGAAAAAAGATCAGTAGCAAGAGTGTGCATCGCTGCCTGATACCGAGGTAGTTGGTCAGGTGGCCTATCAATTGCAAATGCCGGAGCAGTTGAAGATCCACCCTACTTTCCATGTGAGCATCCTAAAATCATTCAACGAGGACATGTGTAGGGAGGTCGAGCCCAAGCAAAGCGGGCGCCTCTAACGATTCCACAAGAACATGAGTTTCCGTTCGAGTTTATTCTCGATCACCGAGTCTTGGGTCATAGTAAGAAATATCATAGGATTGAATAAGGAAGGGAAAGGACCCGACAGATGCTACATGGGAGAATGCAACCTCCTTATGGCAGTTTGAATGCAAGGTGCAGGCGTACGTTGACAAAGTTTGTTAGCATCTTGTTCAATGTGTATAGGGAAGGTCGCGGTTGAGAAAGGTGCAACTCGGTCGAAGCTTTGAGTGGACGCACGAGCTAGTATGCGAAGAGAAGGCTTCTGTTTGATAACATAAATTTTGGGCTACATGTCTTGCAAGTCCGTGGGATGGATCGGGTAAAAAATCCGAGATTGGCCCAAGTAAAACCACGTGGAAAGGCCTGGGACACCTTAAGACGAGACTACGGGGAAAGGCCTATATGTCACGAAGACCTTTGCCCGAAGGAACAGACCAAGCAATAGACTAAAGATCAGGCGAAGGACGGACCAGAATGACATCAGACGATAAGTGACTTCTGAGTGACACGAGGTGCCAAGCGACGGATAGCAGCGCCTATTCAAGGAAAGACGTAGAGAAGGAAACGAAATATTTTGCTTGGCACGCAAGGAAGGACCGAATGATCATATATGGGAAGAATATATTAGAAGACGAATAGGAAGGGTCCAGGATTAGGGACGGCGATATTCTGTTGCCAAATTTAAGTCAGGACAGAACCCTATAAAGAAGCTATCCACAAGACACAACACACACAAAAACAATACATCAAACAGACCTATCTATTTATCTTAACTTATCCATAGTTTTAGCTCTTAGTTTACCCAACTTTCTTGTACTCTATTCTCTGTCAACCAGCTTCCTTGATGGCATTCGTAAGTACTCTTACTTAAACATATCATGTGATCATTACTTTTAAACGGCGACTACAGTTACATTCAATCAAACAACGACCACAGTCACACAAAACCGAGGCCCATAGACGTAAGGCTAAATATTATCCAGCGTGTTGACCACTCTAACGAAGCTCAAAAGCTTCCTCACAATTCTAACAAGGTGGCAAGAAAGTCTTCTTGGCCGCAGATAATGCTCAAGATAACCTGACGCGACAAAAGATAAGCTCCGAAAGAACATACCCAAACGCGACAGGAGATAAGCTAACGCATTCTGAGATAAGCCAACACGGTAAAAATAAGCTGACGCAACAGGAATAAGCTAATGAAATTGGACCAGGACAACCCTCAGCTTAGTTTTATTTATTATAATTGTTGAATTCATGCACCCATTACCCCTATAAATAAGTGAGGCTTGGGATCGGATTGTGTATTCTGGTTTTCTTGATAGAGGGAAATACACAGTGACGACCTTCTCCAGAAATTCGGGTGTCTTAATCCTAACGCCCATGTGCCCCTTGTGCCCCTATTCCTTTTGGTGAGTGTACTTTGAGAGGTCTATGGGTGGGAGCGTGACTGACACATGAGAGAAAGTGAGCGATATACGAGGTAGGGAACTAGTTTGAGGTTGTCGGGATTGTCTGTGAGTTGCTGATTGTGCTCATGAGCGAGGACGATGCTAGCATGTTTAAAGCATTCTGGAGTAATTTCGTACCTGTAATACCAAGCATGGCCATCCTCCTTTCCTTATCAACAAAATTGCCCGCCCTCTTTCTGGCCATCTCCTTTTCTCACTGCGTTGTTCAGCTGGCTGCTACCATGCCTAACCCCACCTAAGGGTTCCTTGCGGTTCCCTGAATAACTCCTACTTCGAGATCCAGAGGCCTTATGACGTGGCCTTAGCCAAGAGGTATAGCTTCAAGGATGGGGTTCACAAGCTTAGGGTGTACTCCGATGATCTTCCACACTTTCCCAGCAGCTACACCCGACCTCGCACGGTGATCCGCATTCGTGTAAGGATGGCAGCTTTGTATCCATTTGGAAGAATTCCCAGATTTTGAGGGGAGTGGTTACGTCCCAAAAGGGCTACCAGGGTCGCCGTTTTGCAGGTTTTCGACGTATTTGGCGTGCCATGATGGTGATGATCAGGGTCTATAACAGCTCTCTCTACTATTAAAGGGACAGCATTTTGAATCTGGACATATATGACAGGTGGTTCAAGCTGGACTTTATTCACGATGTCAAGGCTTCACGGGTTGAGATCTACGTCAACGACAAGTTGAAGATCACAACCAGGGGACATGGACGGAGCCACCATTTCTTGTAGTGCGGAGTCTGCATCATGTTACGTGGACTCTCAATGGAAGGAGATAAGAATTCTATGGCACGGAGTCTTATGATATATAATCATGATCGGAAAAAGGAAACGGAGGGGCTTTTTTTCCTACAAGAATCACAATGCTCGAAAAAGTTTCGTTCTTGGCCTCAGATCCCTTCTGTCGGTGTTTCTTGATTCACAATTTTTGAATCGAGAGGAAGTCTTGGAGAGAAAACATGGGGGGCATTCCAGTTGCCGTTGCGTTGTCGTCGCTCCTGGATAACATTGCCCTCTTCACCATGGCATGCAACATCCCTGGACAAATGAAAAATTACAGCCATCGAAGGAAGTTGTTAGTACTTCTGTTTAGTTTGCTTCGATTCTGTTTGGTAAGTCAGAAATATCTTAA
Organism: Melastoma candidum; assembly: GCA_023653495.1. Classification (NCBI taxonomy): domain Eukaryota; kingdom Viridiplantae; phylum Streptophyta; class Magnoliopsida; order Myrtales; family Melastomataceae; genus Melastoma; species Melastoma candidum. The sequence continues at coordinate 11,404,022 of CM042885.1, read as the reverse complement.
TAATACCCTGCGACGGTTGGCAGGCCCTGGTGACCTGGTGTGACGTGAATCTAGATGCATGGAAGCTGAAGCCAGATCGGTGGCAGGAGAAGAGCTTTTGTGTTTCTCTGCCCTCGCTTGGTTGAAGATGACTGTATAACCACCATCCCCAGCACCCGCTCTGGCCTTCATGTCCCAATCTCCGAATTTAGGTACAGCAGCACCACCTGCACCCTAGCCAGGTTCCCGATGAATTGAATCTCGGTCAACCGAGTTGATCTCATTTGTCTTTGAAGAACACAATGCATGCTTCAAAAGGCTATAAAGCTGGAGATCAGTAACATACGGGATGCCTAGCAGGTCTCCCGCGTTGCTTTTCGTTGGCCCCCACCTCCTTGGCCTTTAGGATTTGGAACAGCCGCAACATTAGTCTTCTCATGAAGTGGTGAAGCGCTCCCGTGGTCTTGTACATGCTCTCCAACTCTCATGTCCGTCGAAGGCCGACAATGATCAGCACCACCTCCAATCATATTTGGGTTTACCGGAGGGAAGTTGCTGAAATGTCTGACATGATTCCCGGTCTCCACCACTGGCGGTGTTTTCTCATCCCTTGGGCTGGAACCTCCTCGTCCCTCCCTTTCACCACCCCTTGCCCTTGAAGGAGAGCTCTTCCCTTGGACTGGATTCTGTTCTGCTACAATTTCGACCGGTTCACCACCCTTTGCGGGGGTCATCTCTGGCGAAACTGCCCTTCCCTTCCTCGCCTGGTCGAAACAGGCCGTGTATCCCGCCTCCGCCGCAGATCCCCATTCGCCAAACCTCGGAACACCCGAGTTCTATAAAGGCCGAAACAAAAAAAGGAAAAAAGAAATCACAAAAGCCGCATCACATGTAAAATCAAACTGTGAAACTAGGAGGATCACGGCATTGCCACTGCGCAAACACAAAGGGAAAAAGCATAAGGGTATGAGTACATACGACCATCTTGGACATGAAAATTCAGATTTCGGAATGTTGTGTTCCGGACCTGAAAGACAATATTTGTAGAACTTTTGAGAGGGAGGACGGTTTGTCAGTTTAGTCGTGTTCATGTTTTTGTGATCTCTCTTGAGGACGAACCCCCTCAAAATTGGGGGAGCCAACCTCTCCTCTTCTATCTACCAATTTTTAGGTCGATACGGCCAAAACTCTTCTTAACTCTTCCCCTTTCTTACCAAAAAATCCTCCCTCCCTATAATTAAAAATTTAACCATAACACAGAGGGATACGTAATAAGCATTACTCCCACGGATTCCTATTTCTTGTACGTTTGTACATTTGATGTCTTTCTGCTGACGTATCAGAAAGTATTTTCTACGAAACGGGAAAAAGATTTAGAATAATTGTTTTTTTTTTCTATATATCGGAAATTGCACTAGTTTTCTTTTTTTACGTTGAAATAAATAAATATAAAATAATTTCTGGATTCTGTTAATAGATTAAGCTGTTAAAGTGATGGAGATTCTAACGACGAGTTCGAGGAGGAAACCTGGGGAGTTGGGGCATGAAATGAATTAGCTGGAAATGCAGAACGACGGGATAAGAAACAGGACGGTGGCAAGCGCCTGATCCCTCGCATACAAATTCTCCCTCTATTAAGTCATTTTCGACATTTTTTAACGTTTCCGGTATGTGTTTGTACAAGTAAAAGGTCAACGACTTTTACTCAACTTACAGAGTCAAATACCGTTTGTCATTTTTCTTGCAGGGGAATGGAGGTTGATCCTCCTCAGGTCCCTAAATGGGTATGCTTGATCCCTCACCCGACTCCAAGTTCCATCAAAACATACGTGCGAATGGCGTACCATGATTAATAAAGGAAGGTAAGGAAACATTGAGCGGTTAGTGTGCACCCTCATTTTTCAGGATCGCTCCGTAGAAAAAATGTTGTTGCTTTATCTACGAAAGCTATATGGAGTCGCCACTATTTATTTAAAACTTAATGTCGAAAAAATCCGAGCGGGTTTTGGATTCCAACTTACTAACTCTGCGAAAAGATGGTGATGCTCTCAAAAAGGTTTCTGGCTACAGGTGTTGGACTCGAACTCATGTGAGGTGATGACATGATATCACCCAAGCATAATCACGGCCAAGTACTTAAATCGAAGGAAGCGTGGAAGAATGATGATGATGGGTCTATGTACTTGGGCTCACGACCTGTCACAACTAGATACGAAATGGGGGTGCCAACACCTTTATTCATGTATTACCTAAGACCCTCGGGAGAGTCCAACATCGAGCGGACAATGTTATTAAAGCCGTTCTAGTGAAGTGTTTCCTCAATTTCCCACACACCTTAGTCTTGCTACCATCTTCAAGGACTCCTCCCAGTGGTGTATTGTAATCAACCGTTAATGTTGAGTCGAGTCAGACCGTTGTGAGAAAATAACAGGTCACACACATCTGCAAACCCAACAATATAATGAGCAAAGGGCCCAATTAGAGAGAAATCTAAAAAGGTGGAAAACGGGCCTTAGGCTCCGTAAGCCCAAATTAAAGAAAATGAGCCCAAGGCATGTTTCGGCCCAATGCATATTTCCTCAAAGAAAAACGGAGGAACCCAAAAATGAAAAGTTGATAACGATTGTTAATATGGTTTTGATGATGAACCATATAGAACTTTGCCTCTATAAGCATGTCTGATACTCTACAGATGGTGCTCCTGTAATCAATAGAAGCTCGTGCTATACGTTACAGAAGGTTACTGTAAAGAACGTTTAAAATCATTACCTTAATTAAAGGATGATGTGCGAAAGTATTTTTGTAATGCCAAAGGACTAAGTACAAACTTTGGCAAATATGAAAATTTATTTTTAATTAATAAATAATAGATAATCCAAAATAGACCTGCTCATAGGCTCGGGCCCCAATTGGCCCGACCGTCGTATCTGCTATTTAATTGGGTTTGGGCAGTATAATTTATCGGATGAGCCGTTTTTTATCATGATTTTTAACTCCGATTAAATTTTGGGCCGAGTTTGAGTAAATACAATTATAACATTGCCCGGCCTGCCCCGAGCTGGTAAAAATAATAACTAAGATTTCTTATTTTTGTTTATTTTTAATTTATATTTCAACTTTTACTTGTATATTTAAATAGTATTTATATGGACTTAACTTTTCCTTTTATTATGTTTTATTTTATATTATATTTTATCGGGCTTTTGAGTCGGGCTTGGTTTTAAGTAAAAAAATTTAAGCCCGATAAGCCCGAGCCGGCGTTAGGGCCTGGGCTATTTGCAACAATGGATACAAAGGTTTGCCCGAGTAAACCCTTCCCGAAACTACCCGAATCCGCCCATTGAGCATGTCTAATCCAAAAGAAAATATTCCTTAGGAATATTTTGTCGTACATCAAAGTAGAATAGTTTATTCTCCTTTGAGTGTGTCGTTTGTGTTCTTGCCGTACCACGGGAGGAGCGTAAGTTTCATAAGGCAGTATCGTCGGTGAAGCTTTTGGGAGAGAGACTGGGGGGCACAAGGGACTTCGGTTGGAAACTGTGGATAGCGTTGGAAGGGCATGCAGCAAGATCCGGGGAAGGATTGTTGGATGTGTACGAGCCAAAGTACAATGACCGAAGTGAAGGCTAGAACTTTGGGAGCACAAAAGTTGAGGGACTGACATGGTTCTGTAACTATGTTTTGTCGTGGTTATGTGTAGGAATGTCTACTCCGTGAGGAGCCGTGGGGAAGTCTTTGTAATACCTCAAATTGAAGCGCACCAGGAGGCAGGACTCCTTGAGACATTCATGAGTATTGAGCGTGATAAGCCTACAAAAAGAAGGGAAATAGAGGCGCTGAAGAAAAAGCTATGTCATGCCATAACTTCTTCGGACCACATAAAGTCATCGTCATCCGGGGCATTTCCGACCAGATCTGGGTTAATGCGTCTATGGCCTTTTCAATCTGTGCAATCTTCTTAGGCAGCTCCTTCCTCTTCCTCTGCAGTCATAAGGCTCCCCAAAGACAGCGATCTCACGGAACAACCCAACATTTGTCAAATCTGCATCCTTTGCACTAGTTAGACTCGACTCTGACAAGTTGAACAAGCTACACATGAAGCAGTAATTTATCGATTCGCTCAAGGCTATTCAAGAACTACAAGAATGACAGAAGGGAAGAAATCCTGCTGATGGGAGAAAACCTGACCAGAGACAAGCGTGTTGTCTCACCTGGGAGCATGCACGCAACCAAGCGTTCTAATGACAGTACTTCCCAAGGTGAAGTCACTGACAAATATCCAGCTTCAGCTTACACCGACCGAACACACGAACGACCCGATGCAAAGCCCCAGCTCACGCATCGAAATAACACCACCAAGAAGACAACAACATACTCTACAGCAACTGCTCCTACAGCAAAATCAGTTTCAAAGCAGCAGCAGATTCAGATGCAACAACAACATCCACAGATGCACCATCAGCAGCTATCACAGGATGTTCATCATCAGCAGGCATCCACAGCGTACAACCAACTCTAGAATCAGTCGTCTTTCCAGCCTAAGCAAAAAAGAGGCCAGACAAAAGCCATGATCAAGCCCCAAAGAGAAACCCAAAAGACTAACCAATCACAACAAAAACAAGAGCCCGACCCAAGGTGAAAGGCCAATCAAGTCAAACACAAGAGTCCAAATCCATGAAAACCACAACAGATACAAGCCCGACCCAAAGTGTAAGGCTAGTTAAGCCCACAGCCCAAATCTTCTCATCAGTGCCTACAGAAAGTTAAAGGAAACCAATCACAAGTAATCACCTTGAATCTCAACAAGATGGGATGAATTCCAACGACACCAGTAAAGATGAAACGAAACTCAGGTTTCGGTTAAAGAGAGTCGGGGGATAATAAAGAAGAAGAAGCAAAAGAAAAAACAGGGGAGGACAGTTACAAAAGACTAACCAAATTCTCTTGGGGAGATCGATCAAACACATTAAAAATTCATCAATTCTCTTTTGAGGGATGAGTCTTTCTCCCTTCCTTCCTATAAACAGTCCAGGAACCTCCACAGCCATGGACGGGAGGAGAGGGATCATCTGGAGCCTACCTGCGATCTCCTCACCAAGGTAAGAGGATGAAGGCATCACCGGAAAATCCCTCGTCGACCACCCCAAAGCAGAACGGCCAACAACAACAACGAAGGGTCATACCTCAGGCGGCGATGCCTGCGGCCCTCCTGGATGCGACAACAACTCTCGGCGACATCCTCAACCTCATCAGACACGACCTGTAGCGCTATACGTCCCTCCACTACAGCAACGGGGACAAACACCCGGTTAGACGAACCGATCAGCTCCATTCCTTGGTCGACGACGGGAACCAATCCAAGCTCCTCACAGACTACAGACGAGCCAAAGCCTCTTCGTTGGTGAATGCTCCTCGCGATGTCCGACACCGATCCCGCGTCACAGTCCGGCAATGACGATGACCAACGTCTTTTCTGGCGTTTCTTTCCGGCGATGGCAACAACTAGTCTTCCCCGCTGCACCTCTAAGCCAACAACGACGGCAATCCGTCTTCCCAACATCCCAAACGCAACAACGACAAACCACCCGGATTTAGCGGCCTTGAACTCTTGCAGCACCTTGGCGGCTTCAACGAACCCTCAGATTCGGCGAGCCCACGTCAGCCCCGATCTCCCTGACATCCCGCGGTGGCGAACTCCCCATCTCCGACTTCCTCGATGCCCATGGAACTCGGTGACAGCGACGGGTCCGCTCCCCCCATCCGGTGTCCTGGACCCAGCAGCGGTTCTCCTCTATCCGGCGTCCTCCTTCGGCGTCCACCCCTTCCCGGCGTTCCCGGACTTCATAGTGGCAGACCCACCTCTTCCCGGCGCTCCAGCCCCAAGGCGGCTCCTCATCCCGGCTTCCCGACGGTCTCCCCCGAAGCCATAACCACAGCCACCCCGTCATTTCCTGCAATCTCCTCACCAAGGTAAGAGGAAGAAGGCGTCAACGGTAACAACCCACAACGGCAACCCCACCTCCTGGACGGCAACCCACGCAGACCTGTCAGCGGCGACCCGTGCCCCCTCCTCTACGAAGCCCGACCTTCCCCGAGTTCAAGCGCCAAGGACGCCACACCCTCCGGCGGGATCCAGCCCCTGTCGAGAACTTACAGCGGCAACCCATCTCCGCTCTCCTCCTCCAAGTCCGGCGCCCACGGACTTTCATCTTCCCTCCAGCAACGGCGAAACAGCCGCGATCCGCTACCCCAGAGACAGAATCTTCCCCTCTCGGCGTTCCCCCGACAGTGGCAGAACTCCCAAGCGCCTCCCATCCGCGGCACAGCAGCTCCCGTTCAACCAGGGATCAATCTCTCCTTCCCCTGCGTAGCGACTCCCGTGCGCTCCGTAACCCATCTTCCTCTCCGGCGCCGTCCTCAGCAGCCCGTTGTATAGAATCCGCCACCTTCCCCATCGTCCTACTTCGACCTCGCCTTGGTCGAGCTACGGGAGAAGAACGAAGTCTCCAAGACAGAAGCTTCGTGAGACAACCCCCTTCAGAAAAGGTAAAATCTTCTCCTTTTAATCTTTTGATCAATTTAAAATACTCATATGTCTATTCGTAATTTCTTTGTTTATAATTGTTTATTCGGCATCTCGAATTTTAGATCCACGGTCAGATTTCAATATGATTAAATAAGTACCGTTCGTCTCTTTAAATTTTTATTTTATTTCATTTTTAGTGAAACCTACGTACGGCTTTGAAATTCCTAATAATCTTTAACTAACGCTTTTTTTTAGTCAGGCGTCACTCTTTGTTCTCCCCTTTTTACTACTGTTACTATTATTATCGAAATATTTTAAAATTCCTACGAGGTCTACGTGACGCTATTCTTGAAATCTATTTATGTCTTTGTTCATTGACGCAAGTTAATATTTCATCACAAGGCACATTACTAACATCCATATATCTTTGTTTTGCATATAAAACACGGCCGATTTCTCGGATATCACCGACAATCTACACCGAATATACGTCCCCGATCAATACGGTAAGACAAGCCTTACTTTTCTTAACTTAATCAAATTTCATTTGAATTTGATGATACTAATCACACTTACATTTTTCTTTACATGTACACTAAGCATGCAACTTCGGAAGGATCAACTTCTAACTTTCGAAGATCGACTCGAAGGCGCGAGTATCAAATCGCGTAGATCCACCTCGGCCTAAAAATCGCGGGCTTGAAGACAAAGCGGCCCCAACCTTTATTAAAGGTACAAAGGGGAGGTGCGGGCCTTCCCGAATTTTTATTTAAGCCACATGTAACGGATTGCGGGCCCAAGGGCATAGGCCTGCAATCACCGCCCTTCCCCGCTCCCTTTGATCTCAATAATTGTCTGTGCTTGTTCGCATGCCTTAGGCACATAGGTTTATCGTCGCATGCGATTTGCTAAACCAATACACATGAATTCGGGTCCAACGCCTGAATCGGGCCCAACACCCGTCAACCAAAAGCAAACCTTTTGGAGCAAACGCCACCTTTTCGCATGTTTAAATGTAAGAGTTAGTAATTAGGAATCCCCGAACCCTACTCTGGTTTTCCGACTTAGACCAGTTTTCAAAACTAAGTCGGTGGCGACTCCGTAATAGTTTACCTAAGTTAAACAACCACCCTTTTACGAAGTCATTTTGGATGGGTGACGGCGACACGAGCCGCTCCTGGAACCTCCCGAAGCTTCCTCTTCGGGCCATGCGCTTCTTTTCGCCCGTCGCCTCTTAAGGAGCATGGAGACGATCGGCGAAGAGTCTGGGCAGACCCGGTCAGGAATCGAAGGAGGGACCACCCTGGTCTTTTCCGCAGCGTTCGACACTCGAGTCGCGACGCCGACCGGAAGACTCTAGGGGAGCGGGCCCGGATCCTCGGGTTGTCCGAACCGCCTCGCGCGTGCTAGGCCGGAAGGCGCGCGTACAGTCTTCACGAGGAGTGGAGCATTCTTAGTGAGGAGCCAAGGGATAACTCAGTGAGGAGCAGAGGGGAAGTCGCAGCGGGTTGCTTTTCATGCTTGGTGAGGAGCCAAGGGATTACTCAGTGAGAAGCCGAGGGGAAGCTGCAGCTGGTAGCTTTGCAACCGGCGAGGACACCGTCCGAGGAGAAGGACGTCCGAACACCTGGTTACCATTGTTAGTCACTCTAACCCGTGCAACCTGTTAGTCACGCTAACCCGTGCAAGCTTGTAAAGTACAGTACCTTCAGGTGCATGTGCTAAAGAGGGCTGATCATGTATCACCTTCTACATCACTGATATGTTCTGATTAGTGATAACCACCCTACATTTTGGGTGAGAGTGGACGTAGGTAGTTTCTACCGAACCACTATAAACCTGTGTCTCATTTACTTTTGTTTGCTAATCATTTCATAAGTGTAAATGGTACAGAAGTAGCAAACGAAAGGATAACCACCTCCGTCTAAACGTGGTTTGATTGACGACGTATATGACATATCACTTCATAACCACGTCCGAAAGGATAACCACATCCGTTTGCTAATCATTTCATAAGTGACTGACGAGTTACAAGAGGTGGTACTACACTACTTATGTTCCCACGTCCGTTTAAACCTAAACCTTTAAGGTTTCAAAAGTTGTTAGAAATCATTCAATTGGTTTAATTGACGACGTATATGACATATCACTTCGAGTTCCGTTCGATAGCCTCTGTAGCAAACAGAAACTTCACAAAGGTTCTGTTCTCACAGGAGGTCTAATCTTCCGCTGTTGGGGGTTCTGTGAAAAAGTTTAAAAGTGTCCCTTTGGACAGTAATACTAATGCACCCCTCTTAATCTTAATTACTGGGCCAACAACGATACACAAGCCAACTCCAAAAGTAATAAATTTTGTGAAGACATCCCGAACACATTAAGGACGTGGGCTGCTAAATTTGGAATCAAATGATAAGCTCCAAGCAGCATGTAGCAAGTGTATATAAAAATTGATATCTCATCAGTCCAAATGACAAGAAATCAAAGCCCAAGGAACCAAACATAATGAGAATATTGTTTATAAATTGGGGCCAAAATGAAATAAGAAACCAAACAACATGGGGTTTTCTAAACCCAAACTACCCGGCAGGCCTAGATTGTATGCCAAACTAGATTAGGGCATACTTGATAGGGGCATATCTCAGCTCATCCTCGCTCAAATTGATTGAAATCGAAGTCTATGTACTTTAAATTATGTGAGGAACACTCTTTAAAACTTTCTTTGTGAGGAACGCTCTTTAAAACTTTCTTTGACCTCGTAGCGTGTTGCGGTTCGGACGACGTGTGGATTCCGGCTAGCTCGTCTCGATGCCTTTTGATTGATGCCTCGAGTCAAGAGTCGAGGCACTGCGAAATTGACCGGGTAGATCCCGGAGAATCAGAGTGGCTCACATCGCCTTCACTCATTAATGATGGCTCCGTAAAATTGAGTCGACGTTGTTATTATGATATCTTCACCGACTTATTTTTCATATTACTTTTTAGGTCGAAAAAAGTTGATTCAGGGATTCGTACTTATTGGCTCTTACATCTATACATGCAAAGAGATGATTTTTGCTACGAAAAAGGTATATGTTTATAGGAATTGGACCCGATTCGAGCATCACATTAGCCCCACAACCCTGCTTTACCGGCGATAGGGCTGATTCCTGGTTTTAGCAATGCTTCTGCAGTTTCTGATTTTACCGAAGTCAATATTAGTCTAGGATACGACCTACATTACTGATGCAAGTTTGGATGTCTTAATACAGATCGACACAGTGAGCACATCATCTGTTCTTCCAAAATTTTTATATCGACATTTTTATGTCTTTCAATAGGCCAGCACGCCTAAATCTACTATGTGACTTTTTCATGGCTCGCCCAAATGTAAAATAACTTAAATTAGAAATATTTTTGTGTATTACTTAATTTTAAACTAAATATATTATACAAGTATAAAATCGTGTTTAATTTTAAAACCCTCACCAAGACGCATATTTTGTCATGTCATGTTATGACTCGACCCGTTTATGTTGACACACTTAGCCAAACCCGAATCCACTTTAAATGGCATCCTGTGGTGTCATGTTAACATATCTATGTCTCAAATTACCAGCGCTACTAAGGAGGCTTGGCCAAAAGAAAGAGGGTTGAGAGAGGGTCGCCTCCAAAGAAGAAAAGGGCACCAGAGGCACTGACCGATCATTGGATAGTGGGAGGGCGTCGTCGTTGCCACTCCAGCGTAGACCAATCATTGACCGACATTGATACGAACGTAGGAATCCCGTTAACAACTATTGATTGGCTGGTCCAAGAGGTGGAAGACCGTCGGAGCACCGGCGTGAAACGTCCGTAAGGTAAACATTGACCGTTAATAGTCGGTCCACCGTGTTGCCCGTCTGGACATCAATACAGTTCGTATGATTGGCGGCTATTTTTATCTCGATCAATTCATTTTGTTCATTCGTCGTGTTCCATCACCTGTTTTCATAGGTCAAACCTTAGATGGTGTTTGGTCTACCAAAATTTTAATCTTAACTCATTTCTATGAAAAAAAAAAACTTTTCAAAATTTTCATTCTTACCGTTTTAAAAATAAAAAACTTGTGTGATAAAGTAAAATTGAAAAGTGAAATCACAATGCATTAAGTGTTGTACAACAGCCAACGCCAGTTGTCCTAGAAGCTCGAACAAGTGTGACATACTATATATTTCATTTTCAACGTTAAGTATATTAATTATAGTGGCGGGAACTTAAAAAAAAGTACAAATAAGAAGTGGAAAACAAAAAAACCTTTACGTCTTTTCTATTTTCAATTTTCAATCGTTTTCTTTATACAAACAACAATTTCGTCTTTTCGTCAAACTTAAACTGAAAACCAAAAACTTCTCGCCACAGGCACATAGTTTCTCGGATTTCTGCATGCGTTTTCAGCTTCCATGACTTATGAATGTCCTTTGTTTGCTCATTGTTCGAACATGCAATCCTTTGTTACATTTGAGATGACTTTGCTATTCATCCGTACTTGTGCTTCTGTCAAAGTTCATTCACGATTTGTGGTTCTAAAAATGGGATGAAAAAAGTTCGTTACGGAAGTCACAACTGTTTTTATCATATTCCTCAATTCGTAATATACAATTCATAACCGTGTTTACGTAAGTAGGACAAACGAGGGTCATAACAAGTATATAACGAACGAATCTTAAACCTACCGAGTAATCCTTCAAGATTTATAATTTATGAAGATTCCACGCCTTCGATACGTGTTTATATACATATATAAATGTTGACAAGATTTTGATGATGAGTCAGGTTTGACACTTTACAGAAGCTGTAACTCCTGTCACGAAGATATGTTTTGTTATAAAGGAAACATATCGCGAAAATATTTTCTTCACCCTGATCTTATCAGATCAAGAGACGTGATTAGAGAATATTTTTATAATAAGATATTTCAATAATTAATTAATTATTGATTATCTTAATTATATTATTAATTCAAAAAGGGGAATATTCTTAAGAATATTATTTGAATTAATATTTATCTGATAAACAAATATTTGAAAGTCAAAAATAAAATATTTCCTAATCAAGGAAATTATTTTGTTATTTTTGGTAACTTCTATCTAACCGTTTGTAAAAGATTAGGTTATTTAGAAACCACTCTCAAACAATGTTTTCAGACCAATTTCGTCCAGATATAATGAAAATATTACCTGGAACGAATTATGTCAATTTGGAAATAACTGATTAATTATTTCCTTGTATAGAAGGATAACTTGCTCTGACGAGCTGAACTTTCTATCATGTAATATCTGGGGAATAAAACGTCCGATTAATACAAAATTAATTATGGACAATTCCAACAGATAAATAAACGTGTCCATTATCAGATTTCTCAAGTTGGAAATAAAATATTCTTTCTTTCCAACTATAGAAGGTTGCTGACCGAATTAGGCTCTAACCTTCTGTAAGATGAGATCTTACAATTGGATGATCTGATTGATCTGATATCAATAAGAAATTGTCTCCAAATAATTTATACACATTGGGGATGAATCTGGTCAAATTTCGTATTTGGTAAAATAAGTTTCCTTCTTCACAGGAGGACGAAACATCTATATAAGAGAAAAACCTAAAAACATTTTAAATATACATCAGAGCCTAAGTCTTGACATTTGGCAACGTTATTGGTTGTTTAACGTGTGTGTGAGTGTGCAGAGCGGGTTCTCCAGGCGAGCGTTCTCGCAGGAGGTAACTACAGCGGGTTGAGCGTGGGTGAAGCCGCTTCGGTGACTTCGTTGCGTACGGATCTGAGGGACTCGACCGGAACTTTGTCCGTGACGCCTGACTGTGGCATCAGGGCCTGGGGAAGGGTTCGTTGGTGGCGAGTAGGCGTACAGAGTTGGTCGGAGAGAAGGAGTCCGTAGCAGGGGTTCAGTGGTGAGGGACCATCAACCTTCTGTAGTTGGTTATTTTGTTGTTTGTATGTTTGCAGCAGCTGTGCATTGGTGAAGCCACTCCGTAGGCGTCGTTGGCTGTGAATGCGAAGGACTTGACCGGGAAGCTGTCCGTGACGTCGGACTGCATGCACCAGGGCTTGGGAAGGGTTCGTTGGTGGCGAGTAGGCGTACAGCAGGTCTAAGAGAAGGTTCTGTAGCAGGCGTAAGTGGTGAGGGACTGCAACCTACTGTCGACAGTTTATCTTTATTTGTTTTGCAGATTAAACCAAAAATATCAAAAAGAGAAGCACATCAGAGACGTCCAAACACTTGGAGAAGGCGTCGTTGAATCTGTTCGCTGATCCACAGAAGCGACAGTCAACTACAACGTCACAGAAGGCTGAAGCTTCCAGCCAAGGTTCTGTGCTTGTACAAGTCTGGTTGATTTCCTTGTGATTTGACCTAGACTCATCCTAAACTCAGCAAGAGAGTTTCTTGCACTGGTTAAGCTAGTCTAACCGCATCGTGGTTAAAGAAACTATTTTCTTATACCACAGAAGGTTCAACCTTCTACACTGTAATCACTATTTCAAAGTAATAGTGAAAACGACCGAAAGTGGACGTAGGCGCATTCACTGAACCACTATAAAATCCCTTGTGTTCTTCGATTCATTTTGAAGTCCATTTTACAAGTTCTGTGTTACAGCAACTTGCTTCCGCTGTGTGGGTTGTGAAAAAGCGTTTAAAAATTCCTTAATTGGACTTAACACTAATTCACCCCCCTCTTAGTGTAATATTAGGCCAACAATAAAACTTTCTTCCATTATATCGTTTGTTTATAAAATATTTTGTTCCATTATATTGTTAGTTTAAAAAATATTTTGCCCAATAGGGCAACAACTTTCAAAATTCTTAATATAGGGTTGAGAAATCATTGTTGAGAAAAGTGAGTTCCAATTATAAAGAACTTATTGTTGGAGACGCTTCCAAAATCTAGCTAGTAACTCGTTGATTGGAACATCAAATTCCAAAATCTAGTTAGGAACTCATTGTTCTCAACACCGAGTTCTTTGTCAAATCCAACTCGTTGTTTCCAAGTGATTTCTCGATCTATTTGGGGAATTTTGGAACTGTGCCTTAAACGAAAAATGATTTTGTGCACTAACATTAATTGTGATGGCATTGCTGTGTGCTTAACTTTTTTGTTGTTAATTTTTTTTCATCTTTACTTTCATAACCTTATTTTTAATTGTCGATTGTAGGTTAGATTTTTCTTGTACAACCTTTGTTGTTAATTTTCTTTCATCTTTGTTTTCACACAATCTTTGTTTTCTTCCTTCCGTTTGACTTAAAAACAATTTCATTAACACTCAATACGAGAAATCACTATCCAAAGTTCTTGAAGAATACATGTACTTGTTTAGAGATGTAAGAGTATATCACATGTTCTATTTATATTGTATTATCATAGTTTGAAATGGAGCAATCAACTAACATAGTGTGCGATGTTACTATAATTTATAGAGGATGACTATATGTACTTTTTTGGTTAGTCTGTTTCATATGAAAGGAAAATTGCTTTGTTCATTTGAATTGACGATGCTAATTAACCTATTTCTATTTCTTTAGTAAGAAACAATGTGAAGAAACTTTTTAAGAGGCCTTAGTAGTTGGAAGAGCCTACTAACTTAGTAATAATTTTTTCGTAGACCGTGTTATATTTATTCTTGTAAATTGCTTTCAAAAACACGGGTGGATTCAGAAGCGATGGGCGAAACGTCCAAAAGAAGAGAAAGAGAAATACAAAGTATTAAATCCTTTCAGCGCGGTGAAGAGAAGTGCTAGGAGGAAATGTAGAGCAAAACCATTATATTAATTAGCTAATGTTGGTATACCTGTGGGCTATGTTACTAAATTATAATATTATTTAATCGACAACTTTTATAGTTCACATATCGAAACAAGATGCAGTTGAAGACGTGTGCTGAAACTCCTCGATTCCTGAAAAGAAGAGAAAATGACGCCATCAAGAATCTTGGTTTTGGATGGTTGGTAGAGATTAAGTCAAATGGTGTGACGCAACAGGTGTTGTTGCACATCATTGCGTGTCTCGATCCTATCATAGGATGGTGGTCATATATGGAATAGAGCATCTGGTTTTAGCTGCGGACATGTTAGAGTTCATGAGCATTGTCAAAGATCAAATTATACTGACAGATTCGACAGTAAAAGTCACTGAGAGGTTATTGTCATTTGCAATTAGGGGATGCATTAACCTCGTATCTGCCGAAGATGCTTTGAAAATGACAGAGGTATGTGAACCCATCTTCAAACCATGTTGATATTATATTGTCTCGGATGTTTCCAATGTGCATCTAGTATATTTCACATTGGGAAAACTACATTTACGCTGCTTGGAAGTCGACTAACTTTATTAGTATTGATTGGACATCCCACGTGTTTGACTATCTTCGTATAGCTGCAAGGAATTTTAAAGAGAGGAAGCAACGATATTTCTTTGGAGTGTAAAATTTTTAATGGTAAGTTTTATATTTGCGTAGACTTCACGTTCGCATTACCTTATATCTTATGAAGAGGTGACGTAATTTGTGTTTATTATGCAGATTTAATTTTCAAGTAAGTCATTTGCCAGCTTTGATATCCGGTTAACATTTCTTCACTGCTGCGCGAATCGCGTTGTCTGAATCTATAACGATGTCGATTGGCTTCTTACCATAGCCATCGTGTGATTCTTCAATAACCAATAATAATCATTGGTACTCTCTGTCTTAAGAAGTTCAGCTCCAAGCACCACAGTTTGATGATGATGATGATTACCACCAACAAATAAAATCGTAATTATATCATATATATTTGTTTTGAAGGTCGAGTCAAGTGCCACTATATATCCGAAATATATATAATTCACTCTACTTCTTTTGTCACTAATAACACCAACTTACCTTGTCATCCTCAACATAGGTTGTCAATGTCATTCCATGATCTTCCAAATTCTCGGCAAAAAGATAGGACAATACTACATCGATGTCTGATAGAGTAGTTAGTGCCCTTCGTTGTGTACTAAATTGATTATCAAATCACCTAGAGTAAATCCAACTTTTGAATTCCCATCGCATATTTCAGCATAATAGCAGATAATATCACATTTTCTTATTCTAGCCGAAAACATACTTGTGACGGTCGGAATATTGGTCTCTTTTAATAAGCGATTCATCTTTATAAAACAGACTAGGTGGTTGGGATGCAGTAGTGGTTATGATCTAAATACTTATAATCTCCCATGAACATGGATCAACCTTATTCTTCTTAAAATTGTGCGATATGTATCCCTAACATGTTTTCAATGTCAATCTTCTATAGCATATGTAATCGGCTTAGCGCCTTGACGAGAACACACCCATTTGTGCATGGCAATATCACAAGAATGTTGACGCTTTTGATCATGTTTCCATAGTTTAAAAACTTTTACTTAATATAAAATTAAAAACAAGACTAGCAACTTCAAGATTTCTGAAACACAACGGAAGAAATCATCTTCGGTTAATTTATATGCAACTTTCTTCTATTTTGCCTGCTTGTCATTTCCTGAATCTAAAATGAGATGTGTTGTTTTCGTTAAGGTTGATATATGACTACATTGAATTACAATAGTAAAGGTCTCGCCAACCACTTGTAATATTAAAGAACTAGTTATGCTTCTTATTAAATTTGACGTGATAATGGTCTCTGTTAGTTTAATGGCATTAAATTTAAAGCTTCAGCGTCGTAATGATGGAGCATAAAGTGTCCGAGATGCTTAAAATAATTGTGATCATGGCCTCTGAATTGCCTATGCTTGGTCGGATTGCGACAGGTGGCTATTGATAGTGGCAGGTGGCTGTTGTCAGATTGCATGTTGCCTATCCCGGCACGTAGTCACTAACAGCAGTGCCAAGACACAGGATTGTCTGTGTTTGGTTGGATTGTCGTTAGTGGCTTTTAATAGGGAATTCGGTCTTAAATAGGATTGTTTGTCCCGACACGTAGTAACCAACAGTACCGCCATGACGCAAAGCAAGATTGGCTATATTTGGCCGGATTGCCGATAGTTGGGCTATTGATAGGCAATACGGTCTTGAATAGGATAATATGTCCCATCACTTAGCCACTAACAGCAGAGTCAAGACAAGCAAGATTGCCTGTGTTTGTCCAGCTTGCCGTCAGTGGGTTGTTGATAGGCCATCCGGTCGTGAATAAGATTGCCTATCCTGACACTTAGCCACCATCAACAGCGCCAACACAAGCAGGATTGCCTATGTTTGATCGGATTGCTAGCCGCTATTGTTGATAGGCAATCTAATGTTCTTACAGAGATTTGGTGTCCGTAGTAGGCTTTTAGTAGCAGGGTTTTTTCGTCTTAAATGCCCTTTGTCACTTGTATTGTCATGTAAAAAGAGGGGTAAATCTTTGTCGAATGGCTGAAAGATTTGATTTCAGAGGTAAGGGGTTCCCTATTTAAGAAGTAAGATTGTCTCATAGATGCATAACACAAACCCTTTTAAAGTCGAGTTTGGGTTCTAATACTTCCTCATCTTCTTAACTTTCTTCATTATGGAGCAAGGCAATGTCAACTAGATGCAATGGTTCGGCAATAGTGAAGGTGTTCATCGTGTCAACCCCCAACAAAATCCTCCAGTGATGTAGGAGACTTGGTTTAATATTGTGACACTTGGTCATCCTTTGCCATATCCTAATGCGTTGAGAGCATTGATTTTCGTATATCACTGGTGCCATTATTCCTACTTCTGCAGCTATAGGTTTGCATTTTTACCCAATCTGGGAAGTCAGTGCCCCAGATAAGTGCGTAGGCACAAGACCTTTGAATGCAAACCTTCCCCCACTTAACTCCACCTTCGTTTACGGTTAAGTACTTTGTGGGAACCTAAAATCATCTGCTTGAAAGGTTTATCAATGGTTACTATGAGTTTCATGCATATGGACACCTTGCATGTGTCCACTATCTAGACGAGCACAACTACACATGGCACATTTAGAATACTCTGAGTACCGTGTATATTTCTCTACTCACACCCTTTAGAAACAACAATCATTATTTTGTTACCCTTCATTCTGGTAGATATAGCTTACATTGTCTTGTAACCTCTACTGTCAGAAATGTGTATCATCTACGAGTGAAACACTTTCAAAACCATTAGCATAATAAGTGGACATATATGTTAGTGAAGTTGGTTATGTTTCTGAGGATCTCACAGGACTTTATTATCTTTCTATGGAGTGTCCATGGACTTAGAAGGGCAAACCCATGCACATGTTGGAGTGCACTAACAAAATCTTGGAGTACCATAACCATGACATTATGGTCACACATGGTGGAGATCTTACATTGCAAGAGGCTAAAGTCCTACAGGAAGAAGTTTCCTTCAACAATTTTCATGTCTCAAGTTCGTCATGGAGAGATGCAATCTTCATCCCCTAGCATGGTGCAACAGCCAAAGTGCAAGTAATGGGAGAGACACTTCATGAAACACATTATAATATAAGGGTAACAATGATTCCTTGTCCGTGCTACACATTTATACCTTTTCTTACATTATTTATCCAATCTTTAAAGTATTTTCCACGCACCAATAGAGATTATTGGGTTTTGTGACTTGAAGATGTTATTGGCCTCTAGGCACTTTATTTTGTGATGCATTGTAATATGAATGTGTATTTATAAGAAAATTGAAGCGCAATTTTGTGCTTTATGTACAAATTTAAGTTTTGTTGAACTTAAAAAAAGCACTAGCATAGCATGGAAATAATAGAAGTCACAAAACAGAAAATGTAAATTTCAAGAGTTCGAATGCAGGCCAACATAACACTTGTCAGTTCTTTCTGCATCACATATTTCTCAATTCACCTAAACACTCTTTCAAGTAATCGTTAATGCGATGTTGCTAATCCTTAATAAGCCAGAAATCTTAGATTGGATCAAGGATAGCTTCAGTTAGGCTACGTACATGGAAAGACTCAAACTCCGAGTTCATATGTACATGCAACGATGAATTGTGGTTCTTTAGGCTGCTAAATTACATCAAATGATCTTCCATTTGAACAAACATGGCATGCAAATCATCTAAACTAGTACTATCAAGACGCACTTCCTCGAAGTCATCTCCACTATGTGTCATAGGTTGTTGCATGACCATATATTTTTAATGACATTCACCTGGGTTGTTATCAGGTACAATTCCCATCAACATCGGAGAATTAACATTAATTGGGCCAACAATAATTTAATCCCACTCATGACCTTCTAATGGCACATTAAAGTAACAAGACAACCTCGTAAGGATAATATCGTTAGGCAAATTTCGCTCCTAATGAGAAATTGAGTTTATCGTATATGCAAGATCTAATTAGCAGTACCGAAACAAATGCCTCCATAGAAGTAATATACCATCTCAAGATGGTCCTCCGTTATGGCATCGTGATGTCCATTGATCGAGATATATTAAATGTCATTATATAATGCATGATGTGCATGTCAACATCCAGACACAATGAATTCATTATATTACGCCTCAATCCAAGCACTCTTCTTGCCTGTTGTTTTTCAAATGAGCCATCAATACCTTCACTTCATATATATAATATAGCCTCCAACATGGAGGCCTCAAAATTGAAGACCCATCACGACGGTGCGAAACTCGTCGTTTCCGTATTCATGTAAGTACGTATAAAATTGACGAACTTCATCAGAATAGACCATTCGTTCATTGTTCGTAAAGGATACCAACCCTGATAGATTCAACTGATCTAGCATCAACTTCATAGAGAAAAATTCTGAATCGACTAAACGACCGAGTTCCAATCCTCATTGCTAGATAATCGACTTCCTCTCCTCCCACTCATCCCCATAAAACTACTTATTTTCATATTCTATTAACTCACATGACGACATATCAGAAGTTGAACCAAATTTCTTATCTTGTTTTTGCTATGTAGACTCCATAAAGTTGAGATGATGATTTTGCACCTTGAAGGGTCAGCGGAGTACCTCCCAGCGGAAATAATTCTGAGGTGGAATGATGGCGGAGGTCATAGGACGAAGACTCCCTCAAGGTTTATGAAAGAGATAATGGGCCTCTATTACTCGGAAATGGGCTTAGTGCATTCTTCCTTTTATAAGACATGGTAATAGGGTTCACAATACCTTCACCACCGAAAAATAGAAGAAAAGCATTCTTCCTTTTGCTTCTAAATTTTAAAATCTACAAACACTTTTCCATAGCAGGCAAAGATATGAAGGCAAAATGCACTCCAAAGGCGACGATAGTCATTGATGACGATGAGGAAGAAGCAATGGAATCAAGCCCCATAGCATGCATACATCCTTCAAGTATGATACATGCATTCAACATGTTAGGTCTAGCCTCCGGTCTAGTGGAGGATGCCGGGAAAATGGTTTATGTTACCACTGGTGTCATTAACGGGAGGATTGTTATGACTAATTTAAAGATACTGGGGAGCTTGCTGGAAAAGTACCAAATGTCTCTGATTCGTCCGATGTCAGCTTCAACCGCAAATGCCTAAACGAGGATGATGGCGGCCGAGTATAAGGTGTATCTAACAAAATTGTGGCATCGAAAGTATAGTGTGGTGTAGTGATGTTGTGATACAATTGTGATATTCTTTTATATGTACCGAAGGAAATACTTCACAACCTTAGATAAGTTCAAGTAAAACAAATTCAAGCATACTCCAAGTCATTAAGATAATTACAACAAGTCTGAAAATTTAAATGCCATAAATTTACATTTTTAGAACAATTCCAAAACATTAGATAGCAAGTCACTTGTGTTATTCTGCTCTCTACACACATCATCGATATCTGCCCATAATCTAAAAACATCACCCTCTAGAGATACTAATTCTTCTTGTGTAAAAGACTTCAAAATTTCGAATGTCGCTGCCATTTCATTCTGCCTCATGACATTGTTTTCTCTTAAACTAGATCATTCACAAGAAAGTTCATGTAGTTGATTAGAAAGCGCATCCATAAACGAGACACATATATCTCCTCATATGACAGATCTTGCATTTCCTAGTTCTCTCCATCGTAATGTACGTCGGGTGAAACCTCAACCCTAGACGTCCATCTTCCGCCTTTACCCTTGCACAACCATTTGTTACGATGAATTCCCATCAATCCAATAGAGAAGCTGTTAATAGCAGCAGGAGGAGGAGCAGCTCAATCTCGACCTTCTAGGAATATTCCATGAAAAATAAATAACTTGTAGCTTTCTCGGAAGATTTTTCTGCTTGTTCCTTTCTGAATTTTTCATGTTCCCAAGGATACAATCACCTATATATGGATATATCCCTTGGTGGAGATAATGCAACAACTGTAATGATTTTCAATTATTGTATTGCGATCTCCAAGAGAATATTAAAGGTCATGATTGATTGTTTGTAGTATATGCATATTTACAGAGGTTGATACCCAACACACTCATGACCTCACTCCTATTATACTCACATTTTGAAACTTCCCGTTTCTGCATATTCTTAAAGCAGTCTCGATAAAATGCCCATTAATCGAGAATATGATTCCATTAACGTACGTACGAAGTGAACCATATAGAATTTCTTCCAAGTAACAATAAGACTGTTAACCTCGTCATAATAAATTCTACACTCTTTCGATGCAAATTTAACCGGTTCAAATATTCAACTTATCAAGCATACTCATCATTAAGAAATTATTTTCCGTCTCGAAAAAATCCACATCTACAATTCATCATGTCTCAATTTTGTTGAATGTATGTCTATCTACGAATGTCCGTCCGTCCGATCTCTCATACCAACTCTCCTCTTCACTACCAACTACAATAGGACCCTTGCGAGCAACTGTTGAACTTGAGGATGTAGTAGACTTCTCACCTTTGCCTTTACGATGATTAAGATTCATTGTCCTCCACCTACGTCGAACAGTGTCATGGGAGACTCGGAATATAGCCTCGTTTCGGAGCGGCTGAAGAGATGTCGGTGTTCAAGGTCGAGGTAGACTTGCAGATGCTGGAGAGATGTGGGTGTTCGGTGTCGTGGTAGAGATGGGAGAACGGTTCTTGTGGGATAATAGCATCTAATTCGAGCATGGGGAAAGGGGTGTCGGACGAGAGAGATGGATGAGCTGCGATCGATGAATGCGGTGATTGGGTAGTGCCTCAAATTTTAGAAATGGTTCTCATTTTGTACAGTTTTGTCGGCAATCTGGTCCCAATCGGATTACCACATTTCAATGAAATATGGAAGTTAAATAAAAATCGAATCGCCAGATAGAAGTTCCACATTACGTACGGCGGCAATCCTGTTCCATTCGGATTGTCGAATTGCTAGAAAAAGGTAGTAAAACGATTATTATAATTTAGTTTAAAATAAATAAATGATTTATTCAACTCAAATTTGTACTTGGTTATTTTTATTTGGTGTTAAATAAAAGAATAAAATAAATAAACTTAATTGTAAATTATTAAAATTAATGACATTAACCAAGTCATTCATATAATTCTTTCCACAAATTTTTTGTACCCAAATTAAGAAACCACAAAATATTACTAAATCTTTTGATAAAATTTTTAGCCAATCGACATTTGATGCGAAAACTTTCATGAGTTTATTCATATTGTACATCAAATTTATCTGGCTTTATGAGAAACATAAACAGAAATATGTACTAAAACAATTCTTTGGTACTAAATACTAAACTATTAAGACACATATATTCTGTAAAGAAACTCAAAAAAAATTCGCTTTCACACCTCGTTTACAAAGCAAAAAATTGTACGTATGTATATATATATATATCCACTATAAATACATGTTAAATGAACATGTAATGTGCACAAACGAACATTTTCTTCGTGTACATTATATTTTCTTTACTAACCGTAATAAATGTTCAAAAATAATAATATATTTGTTTGGTCATACAAGAAATATCATACGAAATATATGTTGTAATTTTGGACTTCGATGCAAAATGTTCGTACAAGCAGACAAATATTGGTTGTACATAAAAAAATTATGATAGCTATTTTGTATACAAATAATTAGCTCATATAAGCACAATTATTGTACAGTAATATTAAAAAATTGAAAACAACACAAAAAAATCACAGACGAAATAAATGCGGATTATGAAAATATTTAATGCAAATAATTCGTAGGACTGTGAGCTTGATATTTTCTGCTCTAAAGTAAAAATAAACACTAGCACAGTTTGAATACAAAATAATCGTGTTATTCGTAATAAATATATTACTTTATGAATAAATTGCAAAATAACCAACTCCCAAATATAGTAAGTAATTAGGAATTTCGAATATAAAATTGGTAGTCTCAAAACGATTTACATGTATACTACCTATACGAAATTTTCTGAAGCACAATAAGACAAAACCTTTTGAAACAACGTAATACACTAGTACGCAAATTTTTCCTTTAATTTTTCGTCGTTTCAAACAGTTAATTCGTAAAGTGTTTGGATAACTTATAGTTACAAACTTTTTGCTTTGTGTACAAAATATTTCTTTCTAATTATGAAAAATCAATAGATGACGTCTTAATTTTAAAAACAAATATTTATTGTGCTTCATATTTTTCGATAAATAATAATAAACAAATCAATAGAAAATTCTTCGTAGAAATGCCAATTATTTGTTAATATTTACGTAAAAATTTTAAGAAAAAATGTTTATAATTTCACACTGCATGGTTAAATTGCAGACGAACTGTTCATTTCCTATTGTACAAATTATTTGTAAATCTTTATGAAATTAGTGTAGTAATAAAAAAAAAAGTTGAGCGAACGAAAGTTAAAAGACTCCGTCTTTCTCCCATCATTTATTGGTTTCCATCTCCGTTGCACAGGATGAAAGACAATGTAATGTATTTTTTTTTTTTATAAAAAAGTAATGTGAATGAGCATTGTAAATTTTGCCGTCTCATTTAAACCATTCGATGATTACGAGAACTTTGTATTCGTGAAACAACGAGATAATTCCCAGGTTGCCATTTTCTTTTAATATTTCTAGGCGCAAAGACTGCAACGGCCTTAAAAACCCTACTCTTTCCATCCAACGGCTAAAGTTTCGAAACGTTAGAATGGGCATCCATCTTCCTCGCTTTCTTTTCCCACCATTGCCGGCGTTGATATTCATCATCACAAGCGGATCAGCATTCTTCCTGCCCTTGAGCGGGTCGCAAATCGATCCAAGCAAGGGGTTCATCCAACTCCCCCTCAATGAGTCCAACTTTCACATCCACAAACCTTACGACTTGCCGGTCGGTGACCGGTATAGCTTTGTCGATGGCATACACAAGTTATGGGTCTATTCCAACGACCATCCCTTATCCCGAGGCAGCCCCACCCTTCCTCGCACTGAGGTCATGCTGCGAGTAAGTGACCCCAATCTTGTCTCTTGGCTGAAGTCTTACATAGTCAGATCAGTCAACTTGTCGTGTATACGTTACAGGAATACATTTACTACTCGGGAGTCTGGCAGTTTGAAGGTCACGGATACATCCCAAATGGCACAAGCGGCGTCAGCGTGATGCAGGTCTTCGGGGCACGTTTCCCACGGAACACAACCTTCATGCTCAGAGTCTACAACGGATCTCTTTACTACTACCGCAGCGTGCCCCTAGTTCACAACATATACAACAGGTGGTTCAAGCTGAATGTGATCCATGACGTGAAAGCCTCGGACATCAAGGTCTACGTTGACGGGGATCTCAAGTACATTGCGCCCGGCCAAGGGGGAACGTTCCATTACTTCAAGTTTGGGGTTTACGCTCAGAACAATGCTTCTTACTACATGGAGTCAAGATGGACCGGGATTAGGATTCTCAAGAAATTAACGGACTGATGTATTTATCCTTATATTTACTGCAGTAATCCTAAGAACATGTAACAAATAATGAACTATTGCTTTATTTGAAACCATCATAATCACTACTGATAATAATTCTCCGACTCTCATTTTAGTCAAATGTTAAATGATCATTCTTTCCATGTACGTGGAAGAAGACACATTTTCATCAAACATTAGCAATTGTGTCGAGTGAATAGACAAGTCAAGTAATATCGACACTTTGAATGTGTTACGTCTTGATCTATGGCTTTTCGGCTTATTAAATGAGAGATGGTTATGAAGAGGACGATGTGATCAATGAAGAAGACAATGCTAGTAATAAATAATGATTCATCGGCCGGCGTCTCATGAGGCTAAATTAATAATATTGGTCGGCGAATTGATTTTACGGAGTTTTGCTCTTGTAGTACAACAACAATATCCAAATCAAATACATATTGTATTCACTGAAGAAGAGATAGGTGAGTAAATTAAGTGTTTTATCGACCTTGCTAACTTTTATATTGATTAGGGATAGCAACGATTTCAAAGGAAAAAGTGTGGACTCTGAATTATTATCAATGATGTGAAGGTGGAGGTCGCCGCCGTTCTTCGAATACGAAAATTAGAAGAGTAGATTGATTAGGCAGTGTGAGTTGTGGGAAGCTGTCCTCCTAATTCTAGTGGTGATCATCAAGGAGTCCATCACTTAATCAAAAGAAATTTAATATGAAGGAAATTATCTAAGGAAAATCAAACCCTCACACACAAATATAAACAAGTATACGTCCGAAAGAAAGGAATTTTTTTGGTGCCAAACATAAATTTAAATATTCTTGAAGAGATCATCCTTTTGTTTATGGAATGCTGTTGATATTTCATTCCAAAGCTTTAAATATTTATAACAATTTTAATTTTTTATAATTAATGGAAGTTCGTCAAAAAAATTATGGCTCGCTTATTTTCCTATTTCAAATAGAGAGGGACGGACAGTAAACAATTATATTGAATTTGCTTTTGTTCACAGCAGCTGTTTTAAAACGATATTTAACAAAAAAAAAATGAAATTCTTACTATTTAGGTAAATATTATATAAAAACATATAATCACTCCGTATACATTTGGAGAAAAAATAGCATCTTATTTCGAGTTTCGAAACGAATGATCAAAATGAAGTTGATAAGATTCTTGGAATCAAGGTTCGCAAAATTAGACAGGGGTGTTATTCTCTTTGTCAAGTCCACACAAAATCATCTCGAAGTTTAATTATCGAAACAAGGAAGCGAATAGTCTTTATGAGGCCTTAATTAAACTCGAGAGGAGCTCCGGTCGAGCCATTGAACAATTAGAATATCCAAGGACAATTAGAAATATAATGTACATTATGCATTTTAGGAGACCAGATATATCATTTACGGTTTGCAAACTATCAAGATACACGAGCAATCCCAATGCCTTGCGTTGCAAGGCAATAGTGAGAGTATCTGGATATCTCAAAAGGATTAAGGACATGAGATTACATTATGAAGGATATCATGCGATTCTAAAGTGATGCTCGGATGCTATTTGGATTACTAGCATATGCGACAATGTGTTTACACTAGGAGGTGGTGTTGTTTCTCGGGCATCAAAGAAATCAAGTTGTATAACTGGCTTCTACGGGCAAAGAAGCAGAATGACCGATTAATTTGTTATCAGAAATAGTGTTGTGACTACAAGTAATTTCAACCATCTCCTTACACTGTGATACTGAAGCAACGATGTCTACGTCATTGAATAAGATATACAATGGGAAATCTAGTAGATCAGCTGATAAAAGGTCTAAGTAGAGACATCGTTAATTCGACTTTGTTAAGAACATGATTCAAACCAATGTTTAATCACCAATGACGGGAACGTAATATCTACTCAGTTATATCACTGTCCTGGAGGTTTAATAGGAAATAACAACTTACCGATATGTGACTAGAGATACTAGACTAGTCGCTTAGGTGATTTCCATTCCGAATTTTAGTACATTACTGTTGTGAAAATCGAGGATGATTATATACTTTCAATAAGGTTCGATTTCATTGGCTAATATAACGGAGGCATGAAGAAAGAAAACTATGCCTATATTAACATACGAGGTGGTGCCGCCTTGAGTAAAAGTGTTTTGAGTTTTTCACTTCGTGAATGTTCATGAAGTCGAGAAAGAGCACAAGGCTAGAACCGTGTTGTATATGAAAATTTCGTAAGGATTTGGGATGATGCCCCATGTGTGATGTCTATGGTCTTAGGATATGATATCTAGGTTTAATCTGAGGACACCAAAGATTTCGTTAGGATTTTGAGATGTTAGTTCTAATTGGTGGTTTATTCTAAAGTGATATCATCTTATATGTTGGGTGCTGTCGAGTTTAGATATTGTTCTCAACAGTGTGATCTTAGTGGAGGAATGGATATTTTAGTGTTATTGATGAGCAAAATCGTCTGTGTTGTCACACCAAGATGTCAGTCGCACACACAAACATTGTTGTCATCACACCAAACTTCGGTGTGGCCACACGAGGGTACTCGGCATGTACCAAAACTTTGTTGTGACAACATTAGAGCGTCAGTTCATTCACATAAATGTTGTTGTGGTCATACGAGATTTCAGTGTGCCCACACCGATTGACAAACCCCATTGATAATAACACGTTTGTGTGTAAATCACGTTGCAGTATTATTTGAACAATTGGGTAGTCATTTTGTGAGAAAGGAAACGTCGGCGCTGCTGTGGGTGAAATCCTAGGCATTGAAGTACGTTCTAAGAATAATGACTCCAAGCCATATGCATTATGCTCCTAGGATTGTGTTAGCAAGATAAATGTAGGTGTTTGTCTAAAGCCATACACATTGTGCTTCTTCTTCGGCCGATCCTTAGGCCGTAGGTCCAATGAGGTCACAAATTGCTGACACTAAGGAAAATCTTGGGTCTATTTACAAGAAGGGCCCACACACCTATTGTTAGTTCACTAATGCAAATCCACAACGAGTCTACCAAGACCCGTTGAAAGTTTACGAAACAATATCAAATTTACTAGGCAAGTCTACGAAGAATGTGTATAACCAAAGTTTACAATGCACAACTCATAGTAATTCTATAACCTTAGAGTAAGTTTATGAGGCAGGAAGCCCAAGCCATGTCTCGAGGTAAAGTCACTTGGGTCAAAGTTTACGAAGACCAAGAATGATCTTAACTTTGAGATTTTGAAAAAGTGGTTAGCGAGTCCATGTCCCCATGATTTCAAATGATATTCAGTTAGAGAAAAATCGGGGGAGAGATAACTCACATCTCGGACATCCAAATTAATATAAAAGACATTGAAATTCTCTTATACAAATATAAAAGTTCATCAAAGGCCAAAGTGCATTGTATGTCTAGCAACTCTCAGTTTTTGGTCCTTAATCCTCAGCTTTAAATCTCCCCTTCTAGGCCTAGTCTAGACCCTTTGCTTTGTCATAATATTTCCAGACCCTTCATCGAACAAGTCTACAATGAATGGGCATAAATAAGGTTTACAATACACGGCTCATAATATTTCTATAACCTCAGAGTAAGTCTACAAGGGCAGGAAGCCCAAGTCAAGTTTTAAAGGTAAAGTCACTTGGGTCAAAGTTTACAAAGACCAAGAAAGATCTTGACTCCAAGATTTTGGAAAAGTGGTTAGGGAGGCCACATCCCCATAATTTCGATATTCAGTTAGAGAAAAATCAAGGGACAAGTTCACCACGTCGGATTTTCAATTTAATGTAAGACATTGAGATTTTCTTAAACAAACATAGACATTCATCTTAGGCCAAAGTGCATTGTTTGTATAACAGCTCTTAGTTTTTAATCCTCAGTCCGCAGCTTTCAATATATCGTTTCCATACCTATTTCCAAACCCTTTGTTTTGTCATGCCACCACCAACGTCCATACCATATTCACATCCACATCCAACACACCACCAGTGACCAGATTTCACCACATGAGTTCGTTAGTCTACAACGTCTGCAAGAAGTCAACGACTTCCGCACCCTTTCCAGTTTTCAACACTTTTGTTTTTCACTCATGGCTGTAAGCTTTTTTCTTTGTTTATAAGACGTGATTTGTTAATATAACTCATTTGCATTCTATTACTAACGGCTACATCCG
The DNA here is from genome assembly GCA_023653495.1 of Melastoma candidum. Taxonomy (NCBI): domain Eukaryota; kingdom Viridiplantae; phylum Streptophyta; class Magnoliopsida; order Myrtales; family Melastomataceae; genus Melastoma; species Melastoma candidum. The sequence continues at coordinate 11,375,512 of CM042885.1, read as the reverse complement.
AACTCATATGTTGTTCGTACCAAACATTTTCGACGTGTTGCGCTTTCGACGTCAACACATTAGAGACTGTAGTGGGAGTAGAAATAACTAAATGTTCAGTATGCCACGAACTAGAAGTTCGAACCAATTGAGTGAGGCTTACAACCCCGAACATGAAGGGGCAGATGTGGGTGCAACAGGCTACCAGCCCGGAAACAATTTGGGTCAAGATAGCCAAGATTTATCTTCTTAGTCTCTTGTAACTGCAAATGCCCCACCCGAGTTCATATCATGGGTCGAATTTCACAAGTAATTCGGGGATATGAAAAGAAACATGGGAGACTTACAGAAGAATGTGGGAGACTTACAAAAAGACACTGTGATATGGCTAAAATTATGGATGACCTACAAGGACTGATGCGCTGGTTCATCAAAACAACAGTTGACCCAAACCAAGGAGATTCTTTCAAACAGGATATCTCTTTTATGGGAAATGCCCGGCGGCCAAGAATATGCAAATGAGTGGTCTCGTTTCAAGACGAGGACCTGTGAGGAAACATGGCGCAAATAGAGTCTGAGATAGATGATTCAAGGTTCTCTTCCAAGAAACTGGCTCCTGCCAAACCATCTTCCTCTATACCGCTTAGCTCCAGTAGACGGGGACCACAGGTGGAGAACCTGATAGATGAGGATAGCATAATACAGGGGAGCCAAACCAAAACTCAAACTGTGCTCCCCCACATTGCCGCAGGGAGAGTTCCTACACTAAGACCTTGATCAATGAGGGCATACCTAAAGTAAATCTAGTGTTATAAATAGGCAAAATTGAGCAACCCTTAGAGAAAATTTCTACGGGAAACCCCTTGTTGGCGAATATGTCTATAGAGCAAAATCATTGATGGAACAAATTGTATCAGATGTTGTTTATGGAAAAAACATGTAGCTTTACGGAGATCCATACCCCAAATACATATACAGGGAACAAACTCACAACAAGTCTACGAGAAGTCTACGACGACGACGAAGTAGAATGGGATGCGGATCGATACTCAAATGATGCTTCCCCTTATTGGCGTAGAAAAAGCCTTTATTAAAGGCCTCTCGTCGACAAATATGCTCCTAGAGCAAATAAAGGGAAACAGTTCGGCTCTTTCGCTCTCAAAGACGACCCGACACAAGTAGAGAACTTTGTAGATGGGGACAACAAGAGTAAACGAATATGCGAATCAATATTCTATTAATGCCCAGCCACATCGGCGCAAAGAGAGTTTCCATGTGAATCCTCCCCTCGATGAGTACGGAAAGAGAGTTTCCATGTGAATCTTCCCGTCGATGAGTATGTCCCCTCTCTCGTCGGAAAGTATGTCCCTAGAACAAATTCTCCTGTCGATGAGTACGTTCCTAGAACAGAACCTCTCGTCGAGGAGTATGTCCCCAAAGAAAAATCTTTTATCGATTATTGCGCCCACCAAGAAAAATCTCTTGTTAAGGGTGATGTTCCCGAAGCAAAAACTCTCGTAGAGGAATTTTCTCTCAAAGTAAAATCTCTCGTCGAGGAATATGATCTCATCGCAAACCCGTATTAGGATTTCTATGGAGTTGAGCAGCTTGGTCCACTAGCCTCAAAGATGTCCGGGTGTAAGTGGTAGAACAAATGCTGCTAAATGTTGTATCCGTAATCGACGTCCAACCATTTGAGAATGAAATTACAACTCATATTTTTCATACTCTTGAAACAAAGGTTAACATCGTAGAGAATGACCTCAACTTCCCATGCATGAATCATGGGCGCCTGGATAAACAGTTGTGGCCAATCCGTTATTCCAACGTTTGGCTAACAAGGGGATTGGAAATTCTTAGGCCTATTTACAAGAAGGGCCCACACACCTATTATTAGTTCGCTGATGCAAATCCATAGTGAGTGTACCAAGACCCGTCGAAAGTTTACGAAAGAACATCAAATTCACCGGACAAGTCTATAAGGATTGGGTATAAATAAAGTTTACAATACATGGCTCGTAATATTTCTATAACCTCAGAGTAAGTCTATAAGGGTGGGAAGCCCAAGTCAAGTTTTAGAGGTAAAGTCACTTGGGTCAAACTTTACAAAGACCAAGAAAGACCTTGACTCCAAGATTTTGGAAAAGTAGTTAGGGAGGTCACGTCCCCATGAATTCGATCTTCAGTTAGAGAAAAATCAAGGGAGAAGTGACCCACGTCGGGTTTTTAATTTAATATATAAGACATTGAGATTCTCTTAAACAAACATAGACATTCATCTTAGGCCAAAGTGCATTGTTTGTCTAACCGCTCTCAGTTTTTAGTCCTCAGTCCTCAACTTTCAATCTCTCGTTTCCATACATGTTTCCAATCCCTTTGCTTTCTCTCGCCGCCACCAATATCCATACCATATTCACATCTACATCCAACGCACCATCAAAGACCAGATTCCACCACATGAGTTCGCGAGTCTACAAACGTTCGCAAGAAGTCTACGACGTCCGCACCCTTTCCAGTTTTCAACACTTTTACTTTTCACTCATGGCTAGACGTCATTTGTTAATATAACTCATTTACATTCTATTATCGACGACCACATTTGAACTCATGCGTTTTTCGTGCCGAATATTTCGGAATCACATATCTATCTGTGTAAATAATTCAGTCATTCCCGCATTATCGCTTTCGGCTCTTCAGTTAACCATTTTGGCATGGGTTTGTTAATATTATTTGATATATGTTACTCGTAAAGAAATATTTCAGCTTCCAGTCTCAACGTGTAGAAAATCTATACTAAAAAACATTACCTGTTCGTGAGTCTATCTAATTAAAATTGGACCCGGAACATCGAGCTCAACGGGGGAATCAAGACGCAATAATATAATTCATCAAAAAGACGGCGACCTTTATATTTATAACCCTTTCCCTTGCATCTACCCACTTCATGTTGTGAGCACAAGTCTCGGTCATCTTCAGCTAACGTTTCCACACAGGAATATGGGCACCCCTCTTCGTCGCTCATTTTTCCTACCTTTGCCTTCCTTTTTAATCGTCATCGCAACCGCAGCTGTGTTCTTCCTACCGTTGAGTGAGTCACAAATCGATCCCACAGAGGGCTTCGTCGAACTCCCCATCAACGAGTCCGACTTTCACATCCAGAAACCGTACGACTTGCCTGTCAGCGATCGTTATAGCTTTGTCGATGGCATACACAAGTTATGGGTTTATTCCACCGACCATCCTTTTTCTCCAGGCAGCCCCACCGGTCCTCGCACTGAGGTCATGTTGCGGGTAAGGGACGCCAATTTTATCTCTTGGGTGTAGTCTTATACTGTCAAGTCAATTAACTCGTGCATGCATTGCAGGAGTACTCTTATGTCCGGGGAGTCTGGCAGTTCGAAGGTCACGGATACATCCCGAACGGCACGAGCGGCGTCTGTGTGATGCAGGTCTTCGGGGCACAGTTCCCTCGGAACACGACCTTCATCCTCAATGTCTACAACGGATCCCTATATTATTATCAGAGCATGCTCCTAGTCCCCAGCATATATGACAGGTGGTTCAAACTGAACGTGGTCCATGACGTGGATGCCCCGGACGTCAAGGTCTACATAGACGGGGCTCTCAAGTACGTGGCCCCCGGCCAAGGGGGAGCATTCCATTACTTCAAATTCGGGGTCTACTCGCAGAAAAATGCTTCTTACTATATGGAGTCCAGATGGACCGGGATTAGGGTTCTCAAGAAGTTAAATGAAACGATCCAGTGATCTTTATATTTGCCACAGTAGTTTTAAGAATATGTAATAAAAATACTTAGTACCAAAGCTAGAGCGTTTCTAAGACACGGTTATTGGGGAGACCATCATTATTACCCATAGCGATTCCATGGCTCATACTTTACCAGTCACTGTATCATCTCTCTTCTCCCAAGTTGAAGAAGAAACATTCATATAATAAAACATCAACACATTTGTGTGAAGTGTGAACTATAGACAGTATCTGCTTTCAATGTGTTACGTAGTTTTCTATGGCTTTTAGAGACGACTGTGATGTGGCCGGCGTCTCGTAAGTTTAAATTAATAGCAATCGGTGACGAATTGATTTCACGTGGGTTGGAATTTTGTTCTTGGAGCTTCTTTTCCTCGGAATATATATATGCTTCGATGCCGACAACCCCGTCAAATAAAGGGGAATATAATTAAAGATTACCTTTGTTTTACCAGTCAAATATCCATAATTATATGTTAAAAAAAAGAGAGAGAGAGGAGAGAGATTCCAAAGTTAAGGAGTTCCGGACATGAACAACTGTGAAAATGCCAAGTCAGTTGTCGATTGTGTCAAGGTAGGAGGAGATTATTTGGGCTGACAAAGCCCATAACAAGAAGGGGAATATTATTATGAATTTATGGAAGGAGAAGTAGGCGGAAGAAGAGCAAATAAACTTATAGGCCCTAATCTTCTTTAACAGGATTAGTCTTTTTGTTTAAGAAGAATGTTTTCAGTCTTAAAACTTTTACTCTAAATTTTAAGGCCAAATTGACAAATATATCCTGTACTATTTCAAAATTGACAGATCTATCCTATCGTCTAAAATTACACCTCCCACAACCCCATCTGACGCCGTTATTGCAAATCCATCCACCGTTATCGGACTCACTAACGGAATTCTACGTGGATTCACACGTGGCGTAACGCCGTTTATTCGTTGCCGTTATAGTGGTGACTTTCCCAAATTACCCACGTTGTTCACTGAAAAACCGATAATACCCCCACCCCTAAGCCTTCCAGGGAGACGATCACCCCCTTTTATCAGAATCGATTTCCCCCCTTTTCATACCCTAACCGGTCCCCTCTGTTCCCCTTTGTTCCCCAGTCCTCCCATCGGCCGTCCCGAACGAGTGGCCTTCATTCCCCGTCCTCCCGTCCTCCCTTTGTGCTTCCCCCTGCGGTCCCCGACCTCTCATGGTTCCCCGAGGCCCTCGTCTGTCCCCTTCGTTCCTCGTCAGCTCCCTGGTGGTGATTTTCAGTTATTGTTCCTCGTCAGCCCGTTAGGTGTTTCCTCACACAGTTATTGTTCCACCTCGTTTTAATTTTTTTCAGTGAATAAGCAGTATAGTGTGTCCCCTTTGTGTTGTGATTTTCAGTAGAAGTGTAATGGGTTTTTCCAGAAGTTCTTCGTGTAGAAGCTCGAATAATACTGTATTGAGTGGTCGACATGTTTTTTGTCAATGTGGTGTAGAATGTAATTTGAAAACAGCTTCAAATGCAAAGAATTATGGTCGGAGATACTATGGTTGTCCTCGTTACAAGGAATCAGATGGTGGGTGTGGATTTTTTCAATGGATTGATCCCGTAGGTGGTGGAGATGGTAGTTGTGGAGGTGCGTCGGAGATTGAGAAGATTGCTGATATTGAGGCTAAATTGAGGAAGACGAAGGTTGAACTAATCAAAGCCAAAGCAAAAATCGAAATGCTGAAGAATGGGGAGAACATATATATTTGGATGTGTTGTTGTTTATTTTCAATAGTATGCATTTTAGCCTTTGTAATTGTTGTTAAGTGAAATTAGTGTTATGGGATGATGTACCTGTTTGGATGTTTTAGCATCAGTGAGGAAGTTGTAAGTATTTGGATCATTTTGCATTATTTGATGGGGTACCTCTTTGGTTCTTTAAACAGCTGATTTGGAGAATTGGATAACTGGATAACAATAGGAAAATCAATTTCAAAATGATTTGGATAACTGAACCCATGGTTTGAAGGCATCAACAGTGACTAAACATAAACAACTACAGAAAAGCAGCACATTTGCAATGGTTTGATAACAAAACATAATTCTTCAACGCTTCAAAAGACAACTGCAGACCAACAGCAGACCACCAACAGTAGACCAACTTCATCACATGCTTCCTGCATTGATAGCATTTCCAGAAGTGAAACTTGGTCCAGCTATTGCAGATTCTTGGGTTGCACTCGTCCCTAGATTGTAGCTACTCTGCGGCGGCTCCATATTGTTGCTACTTTGCGGCGGCTCGAAATTGCTGTCCATTCTTCCCCTGCCCCTGCTCCTGCCTGCACTGCCCTTGCCCGCACTGCCCCTGCCCCTGCTCCTGCCTGTACTGCCCCTGCTCCTGCCCCTGCCTCTCCCTCTGTTTGTTGTGTCAGTGGTGGTTCCATATTCCACATTTAGATAAACTATGGCGAGGCTTGACAAACCACATTTTACTAGGTTCGTACCCAGACTTTCTAGCCAAGTTCAATATCGTAAAATACCCAATCTTATCAACATCAACATCCTCAAACTTGCTTAATTTTCCCCCAATATACCTAACACGGCCTGACCGACTTAGTTTCCCTCCCACATGGAAAATCAGATCTCCCCTTAGTACATCCATCACAACCTAAACACTATACAAAATCAGTTTTACTAGACCTAGGAACCAATACTTAGCAGAAAAATGAAGAAGGAAAACAACGAAACACTTACCAGAAGGAGTCTTGAGAAGCACGAATATGGAGGGTTCTGAAGTTTCTTCAAATTGGGACTTCCTGAAATGAGAAAAACATTAGGGAGAATGGAAAGAGCTGTCTTATTCTGACAATGTTTCACTAATTAAACTATACAGAGAAAACATCCCGACCGTCTAAGACATCATATGCTAACATACTGACGAACTAAGGATCGGGGACGGATGATTTTGGCATTCATAGATTCAAGTCAAGAATAATTGTCATTTTTAAATGTGGAACGAGAATTTCAAGAGCCTTCAAAGCCATGACTCTGCCGCCCAATGACTGCCAGTCTAGGTGCTGCGAGTTCGCTAAGTTGGATGCGTGGGTGAAAATTTCGCAGCTTTATGACATCAAATAGAGGGAAACGCTTACCAGACGAACTCGGGACAAGGAGACGGAGCAAAGCAAGCCCAGACTGATTTAGGAAGACCGGCAAGCACGAATAGTGGATGAGCTCTTGAAGATTCGTAAAAATTGGGTGAATGCGAAGGCGATTAGGGTTCTTATGGGGGATTTGGGTTCAGAAGGTGATTTCATCAAGGGGGTCACTTGTCTTAGGGGTGGGGGTATTATCGGTTTTTCAGTGAACAGCGCGGGTAATTTGGGAAAGTCACCACTATAACGGCAACGAATAAACGGCGTTACGCCACGTGTGAATCCACGTAGGATTCCGTTAGTGAGTCCGATAACGGAGGATGGATTTGCAATAACGGCGTCAGATGGGGTTGTGGGAAGTGTAATTTTAGACGATAGGATAGATCTGTCAATTTTGAAATAGTACAGGATATATTTGTCAATTTGGCCAAATTTTAATTTAATCTTACATTTTTCCCATTGCTAGAACGCCGAAACTAATATTTTCATATCTACGATGATATCGAGTTTAAGAATAATTCATCGGTCGCAACTTTTGTAAAATTTCAATATTTTGCTAAATTTATAGCAAAATATTTTTCCAAAAAAAAATTTTAAAAATTGACGGAGAGCAGTTTATTCTTTCTAAATGTATTAATATTTGAAGCACAAATGTATATTGACCATGTTTTTTTTGCGGGGATAAGTTTTCTCAGATTGTGATTTGTATTTTTTTTATTTATTATGCAATAATTATGATAGTCCATTTAAAGCTGGCGCCAACCCCCCCCCAACTTTTCCCAAAATTCACTCCACCGACGCTTACAAAAGAGGAGGAGCGCTTTGACTCCATCCCCTTCCCTCCCTATTACTTTGAATTTTTTTATTAAAAAAATGATTAAAAATCAATTTCAAAAAAAAAAAAAAAATTTAAAAAACAAAACGATCTCACGTAACGTAACGAGTATCACTGTCCGGATGTATTTTAGATTTACAATACATACATACAGTTAGTTCATTTCACTTCCCACCTAAGCCAAGCAACGTTCGATTGTCCCCCTCCCCATCATCACCTCCACCACCAGCATTTCTCTTAAACGTTCCTATTTTTTCTCCACCGCCTATCATAACATTATTACCCCGGAATCCATGTTATTGCCGCGTTATGCCCGTGAATCGCTAATAATAATAATAAGTATAAAAAGAAAAAAGACGACACTAGGGACCCCACGCCCTCACATGGCCTTATGTCTTTACCACGTGCCCTGTCTTTTTCTAGTACTTACCACTCACTCGTCGAATAAACTGAAAAAGAGAACATTAAATATTCCGGAACTTAGCCGAGACCTGGAATGATTCTCATCTTTCCTCAATCGTTACATTCACCATGTGTACGAAATGAAGGATTCATCAATCATAAAATGTTTATGGTCTTGCTTTTGTCGGGGGGGCACTGCTCTTGTATTAATCAGTTGTGGCGATTCCCCGCGCAACTAGCGTACATGTTGGTCAAAGTCCCACCAACCAATTATCATTTCCTCCTGATGATTTAAAATGATTACTATATCTCTAGATGATGTAGCCGGGGAGATAAACATACAGCATCATAACACAAGTAGTATTCATCCAAATCTAATTTTCTTTCTTTTTTTTTAAAAAAAATGGGAGAATCCTATGGGGATTGAAAAGAGAAACAAAATGATTATGGGGCCGTGGAGTAAGGGGAACAAAATGCCAGCCAACACGTGTTTGTTGAGTAAATCTATCTAATCATTTTAAGCACTTAACATTAGCCCGCTTTCTTTAGCTCTATGGTTTCCTTTTTCTTTATTTCTAGCAATCATTACGGTAAAAGTAAAAATGATTCCTACATAATAATAATAATAATAAAGAAGAAGAAGAGGAGGTCAGACTGATTGATTATTCAGGAATTATATATTCTTTTTCATATAATATTTGTCGGATTTCTTTGTTTTTGTTGTTGTTGTTGTTGGTTCAGAGTCTGTCTGTGTACGTGTAACAACTAACAATGTGTTCCTTTTGTCAGAATTTATTATAATAATGGGTTGTCCACTGCCATTACGGAAACAAATTGAACAGAGAGATGGAGGGGGGGTCGCCCTTGGCACAGTCCCGGATCAAAGAAAATTCCAAATGTGCAATGTATTAATGGAGGTTGAAAATTATTATTATTATCAAAAAATAAAAAAGAAAAAAGAAAAGGGGAAATGCTTCCCCGCTTTTAATTCCCTCCGAAATTTTGGTTACATGGAAATAATACAAAGAAGAATTTAATTAATTGATTGGACGCCTTGTACAAATAGCCAGCCAGCCACATTTTCTAATCGCCTTTCTGCGGACCCCCCACCGACACTCTCCATTTTACACCTACATTTCATTTTATAAAAAAAATTATTATTAAATTGTTAGCAGCCAAGCCATTATTTATACAGACGATGGTATTTTTACCCCATGTTAGTTACAATTTTATGGCCAAATATTTTGAGTTACGAATAAACTAACTCATGGTTTTTTTTAATTGCTGGTTTTATGAGTTAGAGGAGGGAATGCCTGGCTACTGCCAATCAAACAACTTGGTTGTGCTGAGAGTGACGACACCAAACGATTCGAAGCAGCAGCAAAATCAAGCTCAAGGCACGGGCGCAGACTGTCATATGTACCCCCCCGAAGAGCGTTAGATGCAAACGAGCGGAGGTGGAAAAAACAAAAAAACTAAACAAAAGATGAAGTTATGAATTAAAAACGTACAATTATCGTGTCGTGACCTAATAATTGTACAGTAAATATGTTACGAAGAATTTAGGTGGAGAATGAAAGGCAGGGGGGCGGGGGGGGGGGGGGGGGGCAGTCAAACCAAACGTCGGGACAAAAGAAGGGAGGAGGAGGAAATGTTGGGCCAGCTGTAAGGTTGAACAAGTTGAGGACAACAGGGATACAGAAACAGAAGAATAAAAACAAGACTTGGTTTGGACGGAGGAGGCGTGCCGACACTCACGCTATCAAAACACATATCCTTCAAAAAAAAAAAAAAAAAAAAAAAAGGAAACGCGGTTTTCCCCCCTTTTTAATAAAATGAAGCTGTGTCTTTCGAAATCCATCAACCTCCATCAAACTGTTGAGTTTGATCTCATTTAATGTCATGTCCAGGCAATGAATAACTTGCTAATCTTCCTCTCTCTCTCTTTTCTTAAATTAAATTT
>CM042885.1:11212127-11364946 GCA_023653495.1 Melastoma candidum | reverse complement strand
CCCGTTCGTGTCGAGGGATGGCCCCGTGCTGGAGGTATGTGGATTGAACTGTGACTGAGGTCGTATGTCCGTGCAAAAGAAGATGTGTATTCTTTTCAAAAAGGGGCCTACAATAAGTTATCAAAAAATTTGTCCATGTAGATAAGGAAAGGGAGAGTTGATTATGGTGACGATAATGATGATGATGTGGTGGTGGTGGGAGTCATGGTTTGGTATTGACACAAATTTGTCAATTGGGGTATTTTTAGGTTTGTGGGTGGGGGAACAAGAATTTGATTCTTTGATTGAATTTGTACTACTTTTTTCTGGTTTTAGTGGTTATAGTCTAAAGGTTCGGCGTAATATTTTGTATGAAGAAAGGGGGAATTGAGATATTTGATGAGGTTTGGTCCCCTCCCCCCTTCCCTTTTAGTTGTTATTGTCTTTATGGGTTTATAAGACATTTTGTTGAGTTGTCTTGGAGAAAATAGTTACGTATTCGTGTCGAAAACAAATTTTGGGTATACTAATTTTTAAAATTTGGCGTTTAACATTGTGTTCTCCACTTTTTTTTGGCCGAATTTTTTTATGGCATAAATTTTGAAATTTTTTTAACCATTTATGATTTTATTTTAACGACATTATACGAATATAAAATATATAGTTACAACCGTAATTATTCAGCAAATTGTGATAACGTGTTCAATATAGATGTTGTTAAGGCATTAAGGCGCCACTGAGGCAATGAGCTATCTTATCGCTCGAGCCGCTAGGCTTCGATTTAAGGCCAAGGCTTGTATAATTTTAAGAACTGTATTAATAAAAAATTTATATAATGTATAAATTATAAGAGAATCACTTGAAAAAATTTAAACTAATAGTCAAAATGTTTCATGACTCTCTGATCATCATAAGCGTAAAAATCGTATTTATCACTTGAATAAATACAGCATTTAGCAAATCGTAAATTTGGGTAACTTCGTTAGAATATTATCATGATTCAAAATATCGATTTGAGGTCATATAAGAAATATTTCAAAGTTTATAACACAAAAAAAGAAGTCAGCGCCGCGAATCATTATTTTGTTGAACAGTTACCGTCTTCAGAAAAGATAAATAGGAGATTCAGGTAAAGCAGTAGAAATGAGGCCATAAAGAATTCAAAATATCATCTAAGACTACAAAATAAATATTTCAAAATTTAAGCAATAAAAGAAAGTCGACAAAAGTTACGGGCCTTATTTTACCGTTTTTTTTTAATTATCCATGTTTTCTCCTTTTGATCTTTTTTGGTTGGTTTTGAGTGGATAAAGATTGAGGAATTATTATCGAGGAGATTTTCGAATTAGAAAAAAAAGTGTATTTCAAACTCGTGGTTTTAGTTTTCGATAGATTTGGGCTACGTTCTTTTGTTTCTCCGCTGGAAACTACCGTTGAAAAATTATCATAGCTTGGTGGGACAAATCAAATCGGACTTATCAATCTATTTGGGGCATGTTTTTCATTTCATTTCCTCGTAATCAATCCTAATGACGAAATAATTTTTTTATAATTCTCATAAATTTAAGTTAAAAATTTTAGTATAATTAAATTGAGATTTTTCTTAATTAGTTAATAAATATTCTTCTAAATTAATAAAATGGCTATTTGACTTTAAATTAAATGGATACTTTTACACTTTGTACAGCTCATAACTTGCCTTTCCAAACAAAATTATTCTTATTCAAAGAATCAGCTAAATATATGTCATTTTTGGTATATAAAAATTGATTTCCATTTTTAAAGTATTTTAAATTTACATATTTGGTTAGATTTGAAGACTTGGATTAAGATTGAGATTACGATGAACAAATTGAATAAAAAAAAAGCTTATTTTAGCATGAGGACAACTCAAGTAAAACAAACAGGTGGTTAATTGTGAATGTAATTTGAAAAAGAACTTTCATAAATAATTTTTTAGTGGTGCTACTGTTTGGATTTCATTTTTTTTTATCCTTCATATTTGTTAATGATTAATTCGACTTTTTTTAATGAAAAAAATCTGGGTACTTTTAAAGCATACAATGTTATTATAAAATGTTCTTAAATTTATTGTAATTTTCTTAACCGGTCCATGAGGGGGTCTTACAAGGCCTCGGGAGAAATTAGGTCCGATCTGAGAGTGGAACCAGCGAACTGAAAGAATGATGTAACTCTAGAAAATACAACTTTATCGTGCTCGAGACAGTTGATGTGAGTTGGATCAAACAAGGCCAAGTCGGGATTAAGTCGAGAGGATCCCTCGAGACGAGGAGTAGCTTCACAATATTGAAGTGGTCGAGTTAACTCGCAACTCGAGAAGGCAAGGGTTAATCTCAAGATTAGGAAGACGAAATTCGTCTCGAGATTAGCTTCTACTCGCTCAAGGGAAACTAAAGACATCTCTGAGTCGGGATTTGTTTGACAGACGACCCAACAATCGACAGGCCCAGTTTCTTAAGTTTAGGACTTATTTTTAATTAGTGTTTAAACTTTATATTTTGGGCGCAGGCCCGATTAGTATTCGGACCAATCTATTGTTCAAAATACTAGGGATCCGAATTTTGGCTCAACCCGTTTTCTCCTTCCCGGAGAAGGAAAATCGTAGAGAATTGGAAGGAATTTTTGGATCAACGCGACGTCGAGGGCGGCACTGATTTCGTCGTTTCTGTAGGGAATTTGGGGAAGTGAGGGTTAAAAGTAAGGGTTTTCTTTTAAATGAATTGTTTGATTATTGCATTGTGATCTGTGTGATGCTACGTTTTGTTTTGCTTGCTGCGGTTCTCGTCGAGCTGATCGTAAAGATGAGATCTTTTGGTTCCGGCGAAGTGATCATCGTTTAAGTGGATATCGTTTCTGCTGATGGGTAGTGGCGCGTATGTTGTGTGCCGGATGGCGACGGGGAAGAATTTGGAGACCGCGGAAGCGGCGGTGTCCTGATCGAGAGAACGCTCCTCCCTTTACTGCTGGCGCGGTTTTGAGTTATGACGACGGGGTTGTTGCGAGACGAGATGAGCGGGAGGGTGATCAGAGACGAGCACCTCTACTCTGCGTTTCAGTATTTGGACAAAAATGGCAGTGAATAAGCCTTTGAAATTATTACTTGTAGCTTCCATACTCTATCCTGGAGTAATCTTCAATGCTTGTGTTAAGTGTGGGGGTTACTCGAAAATAAGTCATTGTTATGTCCCTATGGGAAAATTCATTTGTATTGCTTGGAGTAATTGACTCTTTCTTCATCGTGTGCATCAAGCTATAGCACAAAGGATGAGTTGGAAGCCACGAGCTAACATCAAGGTGATCATCGCCGAGGTGGACAAAGACAATGTAAGTTACCATACTATGAATTTCTTTGGCACATATTTTTCCTTTTGGTTCGTCTTGGCTTCGTTTCATAAGCTATCTGATACAGGATGGGAGGATCGATTACAATGAATTTTACGTAATGATGAGAAGCAAGACTCAGGAGCCAGTAAAACTGTGCTAAGGTAAGGGGAGGCACTAAACTGGCATTGTCAGGTGATTTCTTTTGTTGCACAAGTGATATCCAAAAGTAACACGATTCATCCAAGTTTGATGTACAATGATCTCCCTAGGTTTGTGGCCGATGCATCGTTTACCAAATCTTTTTCGTATATACTTGAGCGTGTAGTATATGTTGCATGTGCTTCGAGTTTTCTAGATGAGACAAATCTTGTGACTCAAAACGTGAATGCTTATCAAGTTTTATAGCTGTTAACACATGTTATCCCCAGGAGTGTCGTGCGACCCAAATCAATGGGCATATCCTTCGTTTTCAGTTCTAGTGACTGCGAAAAAAATGGCAACATCGTGAAGTGAAATGAATATCCTCGGATCTAGCAATTGCATGAATGGAAGTCGTGACGTTCCCGTGATCCATTTGGTCTCCTCCCAGCCTTACACATTTCCATGCACATGTAGCACGCCGAGCCATCCTTCCTTCATCAATCCATCATGCACTAGGAGATCTAGAACACTTCAAAGTAGCATGGAACTCGTAATCGAAGATAAGGTGAGGATAGGGCAAGAAGGATCAATCATTGGGCTGCTTTTCATTAGTCGAGACATAAATGTGGGGTTTCTTAAACATTCCAAATAACACGTTGTTCGGTTTCATTTCACATGAACATCTACACACGCATATCAGTTATCCAATCATCGTGAAACCATTTCCGCAGATTATTTATGACAGGCTTATGCTCTAATGAAACAATTGCTCAGCTAACAATTTCCTACGGACTTCAGAAACATAAATATGTTTTTCAACGAATGTTATTTTGGAACATATGCTAAGAATTCTATCGATTTTAGGATTTACTTAGTAAAATTTAAATCCTACCAAACATCCCTAAACCCATTAACTTAAACAATGGACTCAGATGAATTTAGTTCAAAAGAATAAGGATCGACATATAATACTTTATGAAAGGCTAAACGAATTGGGCCCAAGCCCAATTAAGATTCGGCCCAATCTGTTGTTCAAAATACTAGGGATCCGAATTTTGAATCAATCCGTTTTCTTCCTCCCGGAGGAGGGAACTCATCAAGAATTGGAAGCAATGTTTGGATCATCGCGACGTCAAGGGCGGCACTGATTTCGTCGTTTTTGTAGGGAATTTAGGGTGGTGAGGGTTGAAAGTAAGGATTTTCTTTTATAAGAATTGTTTGATAATTTTGCATTGTGATCCGTATGATGCTACATTTTGTTTTGCTTGCTAGGGTTCTTGTCGAGCTGATCGTAAAGATGAGATCTTTTAGTTCAGACGAAGTGATGATTGTTTAAGTGGATATTGTTTCTGGTGACGGGCAGTGGCGCGTATGCTCTATGTCTGATGCCTACGAGGAAGAATTTGGAGACCGCGGCTGGCGGGTTTGAGTTATGACGACGGGGTTGTTGCGAGACGAGCGGGAGGGTGATGAGAGACGAGCACCTGTACTCCGCGTTCCAGTATTTCGACAAGGATGGCAGTTGGTATGCCCTTGAAATTATTACTTGTAGCTTCCATACTCTGTCCTGGAGTAATCTTCAATGCTTGTGTTAAGTGTTCGGGTTACTCGAAAACATGTCCTTGTTATGTCCCCATGGGAAAATTCATTTGTATTGCTTGGAGTGATTGACTGTTTCTTCATTGTGTGCATCAAGCTATATCACAAAGGATGAGTAGGAAGCCGCGATGAAAGAGCACAGAATTGGGGACGGAACTGAGATCATCGCCGAGGTGGATAAAGACAATATAAGTAGCCATACTATGAATTTCTTTGGCACAGATTTTTCCTTTTGGTTCCCCTTGGCTTGGTCCCATAAGCTATCTGATACAGGATGGGATGATCAATTACGATGAATTTTGCGTAATGATGAGAAGCAAGACTCAGCAGCCAGCAAAATTATACTAAGGTAAGTGGAGGCACTTAACTAGTATTGTCCGGTGATTTCTTTTGTTTCACAAGTGATATCCAAAAGTAACACGATTCATCCAAGTTTGATGTACAATGATCTCCCTAGGTTCGTGCCTAATGCATCGTTTACCAAATGTTTTTCCTATATTCTTGAGCGTGTACTATATATTGTATGTGCTTTTAGTTTTCTAGATGAGGAAAATGTTTTGTGACTTAAAACCTGAATGCTTATCGAGTTTTATAGCTGTTATCACATGTTATCCTAGCAGTGTCCTGCGACTCAAATCAACGAGCATATCCTTTATTTTCAGCTCTAGTGACTGCGAAAAAAATGGCAACATCGTGAAAAATGAATATCCTCGGATCTAGCAATTGCATGAATGTAAGTGGTGACGTTCCCAAGATCCATCTGGTCTCCTCCGAGTCTTGCACATTTCCATGCACATGTAGCA
Organism: Melastoma candidum; assembly: GCA_023653495.1. Taxonomy (NCBI): domain Eukaryota; kingdom Viridiplantae; phylum Streptophyta; class Magnoliopsida; order Myrtales; family Melastomataceae; genus Melastoma; species Melastoma candidum. The sequence continues at coordinate 11,359,079 of CM042885.1, read as the reverse complement.
CGCCACGGACATCCTTCCTGCATCATCATGAACAAATTTTTAACTACTGTGCTAGGAGATCTAGAACACTTCAAAGTAGCACGGAACTCGTACTTGAAGATAAGGTGCGGATAGCGCAAGAAGGTTCAATCATTAGACTGCTTTTCATCCATCGAGACACAAATGTGCCGTTTCTTAAACATTCCAAAAAACCCATGTTGTTCGGTTTCATTTCACATGAACATCTACACACACATATTAGTTATCAAATCATCGTAAAACCACTTTTGCAGATCATTTATGACAGGTTTATGCTCTACTGAAACAATTAATTAGCTAACAATTTCCTACGGATTTCATAAACATAAATATGTTTTTCGACGAATGTTATTTTGGAACAATAGTTAAGAATTCTATCGATTTTAGGTTTTACTTAGTAAAAGTTAAATCCTACCAAACATTCCTAAGCCCATTAACTTAAATTATAGATTCAGATAAACTTAGCTCAAAAGAATAAGGATCAACATATAATACATTATGAAAGGCTAAACAAATTGGGCATAGGCCCGATTAGAATTCGGCCCAATTTATTGTTCAAAATACTAGGGATCCAAATTTTGATTCGACCCTTTTTCTCCCTCCCGGAGGAGGGAAATTGTCGAGAATTGGAAGGAATGTTTGGATCATCGGGACGTCGAGGGCGGCACTGATTTCGTTGTTCCTGGAGGGAATTTGGTGTGGTGAGGGTTGAAAGTAAGGGGTTTCTTTTAAAAGAATTGTTTGATTATTGCATTGTGATCTGTGTGATGCTGCGTTTTGTTTTGCTTGCTGGGGCTCTTGTCGAGCTGATCGAAAAGATGGGATCTTTTGGTTCCGGCGAAGTGATCATTGTTTAAGTGGATATTGGTTCCGGTGACCGGCAGTGGCGCGTATGTTGTGTGCTAGATGCCGGTGGGGAAGAATTTGGAGAACGCGGAAGGCGGGCGTCCGATCGAGAGGACGCTCCCTTTACTGCTGGCACGGTTTTGAGTTACGTCGACGGGATTGTTGCGAGACGAGATGAACAAGAGGGTGATGAGAGACGAGCACCTGTATTCTGCGTTGCAGTATTTCGACAAGGATGGCAGTGGGTATGCCCTTGAAATTATTACTTGTAGCTTCTTCCATACTCTGCCCTAGAGTAATCTTCAATGCTTGTGTTAAGTGTTCGGGTTCCTTGAAAACAAGTCCTTGTTATGTCCTTATGGGAAAATTCATTTGTATTGCTTGGAGTGATTGACTCTTTCTTCATCGTATGCATCAAGCTATATCATAAAGGATGAGTTGGAAGCCGCGATGAAAGAGCACAAAATTGGTGACGAACCTCACATCAAGGAGGTCATCGAAGAGGTGGACAAAGACAATGTAAGTAGCCATACTATGAATTTCTTTGGCACATATTTTTCCTTTTGGTTCGCCTTGGCTTGGTTCCATAAGCTATCTAATACAGGATGGGAGGATCGATTACAATGAATTTTGCGCAATGATTAGAAGCAAGACTCATTAGCCAGTAAAACTGTACTAAGGTAAGGGGAGGTACTAAACTGGCATTGTCAGGTGATTTCTTTTGTTGCACAAGTGATATCCAAAAGTAACACGATTCATCGAAGTTTGATGCACAATGATCTCCCAAGGTTCATGCCCGATGCATCGTTTACCAAATGTTTTTCGTATATTCTCGACCGTGTAGTATATGTTGGATATGTTTCGAGTTTTCTAGATGAGGCAAATCTTTTGTGATTTAAAATGTGAATGCTTATCAAGTTTTATAGTTGTTATCACATGTTATCCTAGGAGTGTCCTGCGACCCAAATCAACGAGCATATCCCCTGTTTTCACTTCTACTGACTGCGAAAAAATGGCAACATCGTGAAATGAAATGAATATCCTCGGATCTAGCAATTGCATGAATGAAAGTCGTGACGCTCCCCGATCCATCTGGTCTCCTCCGAGTCTTGCACATTTCCATGCATATGTAGCACGCCGCGGCCATCCTTCCTACATCAATCCATCATGCACAAATTTTTAACTACTGCACTAGGAGATCTAGAACACTTCAAAATAGCACGAAACTTATAATGAGATAAGGTGCGAATAGCGCAAGATGGTTCAATCATTGGGCTGATTTTCATTAGTCGAGACATAAATGTGGTGTTTCTTAAACATTCCAAATAACCCATGTTGTTCTGTTTCATTTCACATGAACATCTACACGCGCATATCTATTATTCAATCATCGTGAAACCACTTCCGCAGATCATTTATGACAGGCTTATGCTCCATTGAAACAATTAATCAGCTAACAATTTCCTACGGACTTCAGAAACATAAATATGTTTTTCGACGAATGTTATTTAGGAACATATGTTAAGAATTCTATCGATTTTAGGATTTACTTAGTAAAAGTTAAATTCTACCAAACATCCCTAAACCCATTAACTTAAACTATGGACTCAGATGAACTTAGTTCAAAAGAATAAGGATCAATATATAATAATTTATGAAAGGCTAAACAAATTGGGCCCAAGCCCAATTAAGATACAACCCAGTTGCTCAAAATACTAGGGATCCGAAGTTTGACTCGACCCGTTTTCTCCCTCCCGAAGGGAAATCGTCGAGAATTGGAAGGAATTTTTGGATCATCGCGACGTCGATGGCGGCACTGATTTCGTCGTTTTTAGAGGGAATTTGGGGTGATGAGGGTTGGAAGTAAGGGTTTTCTTTTAAAAGAATTGTTTGATTGTTGCATTGTAATTTGTGTGATGCTGCATTTTGCTTTGCTTGCTGGGTTTCTCGTCGCGAGGGATATTATTTGAATTGAAGTAGATATCATTAAAATAATGGGTCGGGTGGGTGGGGGGAGATATCCACGTTTATTTCATATAAATTGAGTCTTTTGCCGATCACTCAAGTCCCCAAGAAGAAAAATGACATGTTTCACGACATCTTTACAAAAAAATAAATGAGATAGTTGCATGTATCACATGGGATGGGATGATGACCCAACAACGTTAATCCCATATATCATGTGATGACGAGATAAAAAAATAGATCATGTAAATTATCCCCTCATTAACTTTATGAAACTAGAGTTGTTTTTTTTTTGCATATTACAAGTTTGACGCTTGATATTTTAGGTTGATATAATTAGTTTCCGTTATAATTTAGATTTACGCATGTCTATTCAATTTTCAATATTATTCGAAGTTGAAGGGGGTCGAAAATGTTTAATCTCCAAGTGTTCCAAAATAGCTCAAAGGAAAGCACATGAGATAGAAAGGGAACTATTCAATGAAATAGTTGTAGATTTAGGGATGCCTCAATGCTAGAGTTTTCTTTCTTGATCGGTACCGCAAGGTTAGAGTTAGAAAGAGAGATATAGGGAGTGCTGGATATTTTACGACAAGTTACGACCGTCAACTTTTTGTACTTTTCACAACTTATAAACCCATCAAACGAAGATCATATTTCTGTAGACTAGAGAACCCTAAGTATCAGGGAAAGGTTGATGTAGAATCTTAATGTTTCTGCTATTAAGTTTATGCGGTTTTGACCAGCCGAGGTATGACCATCAAAGTATACTCTCAATCCTAAAAGGCACTTGTCGCGGTAGAAGGTTGGTATAGAACCTTGTAGGTTTCTCCACTACCAAGGGGTGATCGGTTAATGCTCGATTGATGGGATCAACTCCAGAACGTTGAAGATTGTTGTAATTGATATAAGTTTTGTACAAGACCATTGGAGTATTTGCCAAAATGTATTGTTGAATCTATTGATTTGCTTTTATGCTTAAGGTTTTTGCTGAATGATCAGTTAGAGAACCAATGGTATAGAAAGTAAATGAGACAAATAAGATTTTGTAGTGGTTCGACAATAGCATACATCCATTTTTCACCCTTGTAGGATGATGATTCACTGCAGAATACTTAGAGTGGTTTTAATGTTGTGAGAAGGTACGAAGGCACTACTGTAGAAGGTAATGTAGATAGCCCAAAAGCTTCTCCACAAAGGTAATACTGACAAAAGGTATCGGAACACTTCTCCAGAAGGTGATGTAGATAGCCCTTCAACTTTCACACAATTGGTTGCTCGTTGGGATGTGCACATATGCTCTATGACTAACCCCCGAAACTCTCTAGTTGAGGTTCTACATTGTGGATAGTGACTAACTACACAAGCCCTATGGTTGGGGTTTTACTCTATGAATAGTGATTAACTCCAGAAACCATTGATTTGGTTTAACTCATGGCAGCTCCATGTAAGTATGTAGTGAACCCAACGTAGGCAGACAACACCCATCTCTTAGTTTTGAATTTCCCTCGGCAGCTGCACGACCTACTTGACTCTTCCAAAACTTCCCCAATGATTGGCTCATCACCAAGACTTTCCAGAAGCACACAGTTCTCCTTGGCTCCTCCAAAGCCAACAGCGGGTACCACCCCTTCTGTAAAACAACCAATGTCAGTATCTAATTAGTTCCTCTAGAGGTGGCCCTTCTCTTATTCATGTCATGGCACGTCTACACCCCGACTTCTCCGTAAGCCTGATGCACGTCCACCACACCATGGTGCAACCAAGTCCCTAGCGGCCTCACTCATGCCTAGTGATAGCCTGTACCCATAACAAAATAAATGATGTTAGTACCTCATTGTTTTTCCTTAAACGCGACCCGTCTCTTGCCCACTGCCTGTTGGCACTCCCCACGACTTCTCCACAAAACCTGCGGCTAGCCTGTCATGCCACAATGCGGCCAAGTCTTTCGCAACTTCACTTACTTCCAGCAAAGTTTCCACCTGGGACACCGATCTTTTACAATTGAATGGTTAACCCCAAAGAAAAATAAAAAACTCACAAGTCTCTTAGTGTCTCTCTATTTTTCTTCACAACTGCTATACTCAACGAACTAGCACGAAAACCTATCTTATACAAAAATATTATTTACAGAAGTTAAATTTGCTGACATAAGGTTTTACAAAATAAGAAAACATATTGTTAGAGAAATACATTGTTTCCTCATTATGAGGGATGTTTCTATATCAATTAAGGATCAATCATGTCATATGGTCATGATTGTGTTTGCGATCCTAAAAAGATAGGGCTCGTAGAAGGATCTGACGGGTATGCTTTGCTATTTTTATGTACATGGAAAACATACATACACATGTGTGATACGTCCATGTTCAGATGACTTGTCCTTTGTCATGATTCATAATGAATCTGAACATGTTTGGGTGAAAGAGAAAATATTGATTGACCGTTGAATAGTCCCAAGTCAATCTGTAGAACCTTGGACATATTACTTTCCACATTTGAAGTGCTTTGTTCCCTTAAAGAGAATATACAGTAAATCGTTAATTAAATAATTTTAAATCATTTTGATTTACATTATACACCATAGTAATATATTTAATTAATCAGTTAATTAGGTGACAAAACGTACACATAACGTACGAACTGTCTTTGTAGGTTAACTTGTTGGGATTTATATTACACCTTGTAGTTGTGCTATAAATTAACAATCTGAACACGTACAAACGACTAATAGGGAAATAAGTTTACTTAACTTTGTCTCAATTTATAGAAAAACTCAGTAAAAGTCATTTCAAGGGAACCCTTAAGGTGTTGAGGTACATCAAAGGAAGTCCAATATAGGGGATTTTCTTTACAGAAGTCCCTGATCTAAATGTGAAGTATTATAAAGATAATTAATAGGCTAGATTCCCATATAGAAGACGATCCTTAATAGGTTATATGCATTTCTTGGGAGTTATTTGATAAGCTGGTATGGTAAAAATTAACAAAATGTCTTAAAAACTTCAACAGAAGCCGAATACGAGGCTTTCACAATGACAACATGTGAGTGTGTTTAGTTAAATGAGATGTTCAAAGAGTTCAAGTAAATGTGCACAAACATATTCCTCTATATTGTGATAATCAATCGGTTCTAAACATTACAAAGAATCCGTTCTTCACAAAAAGAACTAATTATCTATAGTTAGGAACCATGTGAGAGAAGACTTTAGTGGATTTTGTTGAACCGATCTACATACCAACAGAAGAACATATCGTAAATCTATTTATAAAAGGAATGACATGGAGGCATTTAACTTGCTCCTTGGCGAGATGGGCATGCTACGTGATGCGCTACCACCAAGGAAACGGGAAAAACTAGCCGATGAAGAAAAAAACGGAACGAATAGAAACGACGAAACAAACCGACGTAAACGAATGGGATAGGACTTGGACTGCCACGGATACAACCAACCCACCACCAGGACTGTCACGAGGGTTGAACGACACACAATTCGGATACAGAAAAACAGCTGATTATGGGGACGCTCGGATAAAATCTCACAACGCTTGGAAATCCACCAAATAATAATAGAAGTTGCGGATAGTTCAAGAGAGAACATGACGGCTGCCAAATTTAGGAAAAAAATGTTCAAAAGGTTCTGTTCAACCCTAAACACATGAGTCCTATTTATAAAGGACCGAAAATGGGCTAAACTTAGCTCCTAATTAGGCCCAAGCAAGAAAGGAAAAAAACCAATTAAAAACAAGTCTAAATTTATTAATTAAAGAAACTGAGCCTGACGTCGACTGGTCTTCCTTCACTACTACAAGTAGTTATTATCAGTAGCAGAAGGTTATTTGTTTCTGTAGCGTTAGATGTTTGATGCAGGACATTCGAAGTCTCTACTGAGACGTTCGCGTTGTGTCTATTAATTTGCTTTTCTGTTTAGGTTTTTGCGGAATGCTTAGTGATATAATCGTTTGTGCAGAAAGTAAATGAGGCACAAAAGGTTTATAGTGGTTCGACAATTGCCTACACCACTCTTCACCCTTATAGGATGGAATTCACTATTGTACACTTATAGCGAAAACAAGACTAACAGAAGAAAAAAAACACTCCTGCAGAGGGTATTGTAGATAGCCCTTTGGCTTTTCCATAAAGGATGTTCTAGTAGAAGGTACTGAAACACTCCTGTAGTGTAGAAGGTGATGCAGATAGCCTTTTGGCTTTTCTACTCACAAAAACCCGATGGGTTGTGATCAGTAACCCTTTGGGTCGTGCACAGAGATCTGTGACTAACTCTATAAAATCTCTAATTGAGGTTCTACAATAAAGACAATGACTAACTCTACAATCCATGTGGTTGGGGTTCTGTAGAACATGACAGCTCCATGCAAGCACATAGCGGCCCTACGCAGGCAGACAACCCATCTGTCCAAGGATGAATTTTCCCTCCGGTGGTTCCACAACCTGCTTGGCTCCTCACCAAGACTTCCAGAAGCAGACAACACCCGTGAGGCTTCTCCAAAGCCTGCAGTAGGTACTTCCCTTATGTAGAAACACAAATGTCAGTGCCTCACCATGAATCTCCCAGACGCGGCCCTTCTTCTGCTCACTGCCCTAGCACACACCCCGACTTCTCCCTAAGCCTGATGCACGTCCGCCACCCCACAGTGCAACTAAATCCTTCGCGACCTCACTCACGCCCGACATAGCTTACACCCTAGACACTTGCTTTCTGCACATACGAGCAAACCAGTTACAAAACAACCGATACCAGTACCTAACCAGATTCCTCCAGACGTGGCCCTTCTTCTGCTCATTGCCCTGGAACGTATACACCCTGACTTCTCCCTAAGCCTGATGCACGTCCACCACGCCACAGTGCAGCCAGATCCTTCGTAGCCTCACTCACGTCTGATCTAGCTTGTACCCTAGGTACTGGCCTTCTACGACCAAATGCTCAACCCAAAGAGAACAAAAAACTCCAAATCTCTCAGGCTACAATACACTCACTATGCACATATGTCCACCTATTTTCTATCTAACAAATGATCATATCTTATATAAAATAAAAATAACATATTTATAGAAGGTACAATAGCTGACGAAAGTTTCTGCAAAATAAGGAAATAAAATATCAGCCAAATATAACATTTTCCCATTGGGAGAGATGCTCCGTATCACTTAAAGATCAATCATGTCATCTGGTCATGATTGTGTTCACGATCCTAAGAGATAGGGCTTGCAGAAGATTCAGACATATAAGATCCGTCAGGCTTCTGTAAATGAAAATTAGATAATCTTGGTTTCCATAAGTGGTTGGCAGACCTTCTAGACACATACACGTGTGGGGTGCGTCCATATTCAGATGGGTTGTCATTTGTCATGATTCATAACGAATATGGACGTGTTTAGATGAAAGAGAAAAGATCAATTGACCGTTGGATAAGTCCATATTAATCTGCAAAACCTTGCATCAATGGTTTCCATATATTGAGCGATTTTTTCCCTTAAAGAGAGTAGATCAACTCACATGGAAATAAATCGTAATAAAAATGATTTAAAACCATTTTAATTAACATAATAATCTGATTATTAATTAAATAATTCGTGGTAATTATTAGGTGACAGAAGGTACGAAACAGATTGTCCCTGTAGATTAACCTTCTACAGAGTAGTAGAAGCTTATCTTCTACATAGCAGAAGCTTACCTTCTGTATGGCATCATCAAAACAATACTAACACCCAGTCTCGAGTTTCCCTTGAGCGAGCTAACGCTTGATCTTGAGACAAACTCTTATCTTCTCGATTTGACGAATCAACTCGACCATTTCAACACCGTGAAGGTACTCGCCGTCTTGAGTGCTCCAACTCACATCACTAAGCCTACATACACCTCTTAAGAGGCATCCATGGTTGTTAAAATCGAAATCCTATGAAGGATCGAGAGGGAGCTGCAAGATCGTAACTCACAGGATCGTAAGTTAAATCGGCAAAGTTCATAAAATTATAATTTGAACACACACATATATGCATACATGATAACAAATAGTTAATTACGTCAATAACGATACTGAGATTGTTATCAACTGCATCACCATGCTCTCAACCAACATATTCTTTGGCTCCAGAAGCATTTTTTTGGGGTGTTGCATTTTGGTGCAGGTGCAGCACGTGAAGAACTTACTCCAAACATGGTAACTTTGTTTCTCAGTTGAAAGCTACACAATATTGAGATAAAACACAGTTCTAACATAAATCAAAACTTGCTCAATGGGAGGATAACTTGAGACAAGACGACCACACTATAAGTGGTGACGATATCAAATCGGGATTGTCCAGCCTAGCCATCTTTACCGTCACTTACGTGGCTATGAGCAACCACGAGAAAATAGAGACAATAGGGCAACCGACACTACTTATCAATCTAAAACCATTAAAACTAAGGAACGAAACGTTCATACTCAGAAATAAAAAGTACGGCTTAAATACAAACGGAGTGAATCATCACACCATGAAAGGAATGATCCCAAGGGATCCGTAAAAATGCCACAAGCAATATCTTTACACCGACCCATAATACCAAAACAAGCGCCATCACTATGCATAAGTCCTAAATTCGAAATAACAAAGGGAAAAAACATACATATCTTTGGCGTTGAACTCCAACGGGTTGTTCTCCCCAAACAAGGCCGCGACCCTGTCATTGGGATCATTCCCGCCCTTCTTAGATTCGTCCCCAGCAAATGCCTTCCTCTCCCTCTCCTTCCCTTGGGAGGAGTCAATGGTCTTGTTCAGCTTGTGGCTTTTAAGCTGGAGGTAAGAAAGGTCAGGGTCGAGGTCAGAGCCCTGAGGAGTCGGAGGATGGCATAGGTGTTGGAGGGCTAGGGTCTTGGCACGAGTGTAGACACCGCCCATTGTAATGAGGTGCGATGGGGAGGAGGAAGGCAAGAACCATAAAAAACCACCTTTCCGACTTGGGTTTAGACTAGGTAGTAAACTTGAGTTTAAGCTTAGTAGTGAGCTTGAAGTACTTTATGAGTTTCGGCTCGACTTAAGCGATTTGTGAGATCATCGATTCGTTCCTACGATTCGTGTTACGATTTTACGATTTCACTCAGAAAAATGGTTTTGAGTACGATTCAACTCGTCATGACCCAAAAATCATATAATCATTCGATCCTACGAGTAAAATAGCGATTTTGACAACAATGATCCGAATACATGCTTGGAAGAACGGGAGAAAATTGTTCATAAAAGAGAAGACGAAGAGTTGGGTTTGGGAGCTAGAGGAGATGAAGTCTATTGTTTGAAGTATATCTGATGAAGATTCAAGACAAAACGAAGGATGCCAATTTCATAAGAAGAATTGGTACGTACTTGAGAAGCCCGTCATTTTGTAAATCAATATAAATAATAAATTGTTTTGAATTTCTTTCAACGATGACATATACATTTTACATAAGAGAGAGTATAATAGCAATCAAATAAGGGTTACGAAAATGATGTTACTGTTGGCGCGAAATTTTGTTCTACTTAACACGTATCGAATTTTACAGTGTTTGTGGTTGCGGTAAAGTAATTAAACACAACTTGAATAGAACACAATGCTTGAATTAATTGAGCAACAATGAATTATAAAGACAGAGTTTTTACAGAACTTACAGACATGATGTAATTAAAAGCACAACAAAAGAAATTTGAAAACGACGACGGGGCTTCACAACGGACAATGGCGGACGTGCGGCGGCAAGGGCAGGCTCCTTTATTGGAGTTTGCCTTGTTGGAACGGTGGTCGGAGGTGATGAAGGTGGGTGGTTTCTGGACGCTTTCAGAACCCTACGAGGAGAGCAAAAGGTGTAGATCAACCTTGCTGAATTGGACTTATAGAGTTTATCGTGTCTTATAATGAAGGGGACAACACTTATTTATACTAAATTCATCAAGACATCATGGGTAACTAACTGCCAATGATAGTGGGTAGCACAAGAAAACTACCAAACGATGTGGGCAAATGATGTTAACTGTCATAGATCGTGGGCTCCTCAAGATGCCCCTATTCTCTTGGGTGTTAATATGCATGAATATACGCTTACCCATGAGCTCCGGACGACAGAAGGAAGTCGGCATGAAGTGGCTCGACAGTCCACTCCCAGGGGAATTACTCTTCCATCCCCGGACGGACTCTAGCGACATTAGATCCATCTTCTTCCTTATTCTCTTTCGGTCGCGTGGATAGTTTGCGCGTTTAAATCGAGCCTATGTAGCTCGAGATATAGTTAAAATCAAGCCTGTGCAGTCGAGTATGTGTGGTCGAGTTTTGACAGGTTGAAATTGCAACTGTTCTGATCTCGAGATCAAAACCACTCCTTCAGTATTTTCGTAATAACTTTGGCTACAAATGTCAGATTAACTCGAGATCACTTGAAATAGTTTTCTTTCTGACTTATCTACGACTTTCATGTTTTGAGTTATCTCATTTGATGTCATCTAGATCGAGTTTTGACTGATCGAAAGTCGCAAGTGTTCTGGTCATCTCGAGATCAAAACATTCCTTCAGTATTTTGATCATATCTTTGGCTATAGATGTCGGATTAACTCGGGACAAGTTGGGTTTATCGCCTTTCTTCTCAATGTAAAACTTTTATGTTTTATACTTTTCAATTCGAGTTCGTCTTAGTTGAGCTATGACCGATCAAAGTCACAATTGTTATGATCTCGAGATCAGAACACTCCCTCAGTTTTTGGCTACAAATGTCGCATACTAGAGATTATTTGGGACAATTTTCTTTCTGACTCACCTACGACTTTCATATTTTGTGTTATCTCATTTGATGTCATCTAGATAGAGCTTTGACCGATCGAAAGTCTCAAGTGTTCTAATCACCTCGAGATCAAAATACTCTTTCAGTATTTTGATCATATCTTGGCTACATATGTCGGATTAACTAGAGACAAGTTGGATTTATCGCCTTTCTTCTCAATATAGAACTTTTATGTTTTACAATTTTTAATTCGAGGTTGTTTTAAATGACTTATGATTGATTAAAGTCGCAATTGTTCTGATCTCGTGATCAATCTCAAGATCAGAACACTCCCTCAGTCTTTTGATCATAACTATTCATAGAGAGATCGGATTAACTCGATACAAGTTATGTTAGTCTCTTTTTTTCTTGACCTATAACTTTTATGTTTTGCACTTTTCAATTGGAGGTCGTCTTGGATGTGTTATGGCTTATCCAAAATCGAAGAACATAATAGAAGGGTTATGATTTCGAGATCAGACATTACTTCAGTTTTCTGGCCAAAACTTTATAAATTTTTCGAGAATATTTTGGAATGTTATTCATTGAGAACGTTTTGGGTCCGGTGCTAAGAAGATATTCGTACCTCCGTTGGTATATTTATCGTGAAATTAAAACACTTAAAAAGAAAACCTAAATTTATGTGTCAACCGTTACGTCATCTTCTTCGTCTGACCTAGTTTCATCAATGCAACAGGGGACTCGTTCTGTTGTTATTGGCCGGCCATAGGCACAAATTATAGCATTTCAGTCGGATGAAGGATGATGCTAGTATTCTTTTTGCCTTCCGATTCATGAAATCCGACGAGAAACATTTCTAGAAGCAGAGCAGAGCAGAGCAAGCGTTTCTGTTGACTGTATCCGAGGTTGTAAGAACGACTCATGAAGCGGTGTAATGAGAATCCGCAACCTTCACGGTCTCTTCACTACAGTCCGCCGGAGGATCTCGACAGAAGCAGCTTTCTCGTATGAATCCCCCGAGTGCGACACTGCCTTATCCTTGTCGTCGGCTATCCCGGCCCTGGAAACCCGCCAGAGGCGAAACCACCTCGCCTGGCTCCTGAAATCATCGCCAACTGGGAACCCGGTTAGATATTATCAGTCCCTTCATGCCCAGATCGAGAAATCAAAGTTCCAGGGTGATGTGTTTCTGTCCAACCTCCTGCTCCCCGCCTACGGGAGATGTCACCGGATCAAGGATGCGCGCAAGGTGTTCGACGGAATGCCGGTCAAGAGCCTTGTGTCATGGTCCGCCTTGACGTCAATTTATGCACAGCATGGTCTGTACGACGAGTCGCTAAGGTTGTTGATGGAGTTCAACCAGGGAGAGGGTGCCCGTCCCACTGAGTATATTTTGGCGAGCGTTGCCCATGCGTGCGCTCGTATGGGGGATCTAAGTCAGGGCACTCAGGTGCATTGTGTTGTGATCAAGAGCGGATTCGATGGGGATGTCTTTGTTGGCACCTCGTTGGTGGATTTCTATGCGAAGATTGGTCTTGTTGATGACGCTAGGTTGGTTTTTGATGGGTTATTGGAGAAGTCAGAGGTTACCTGGACTACTATGATAAGTGGGTCTGTGAGGAATGGAATGAGTGAATCGGCTGTGCAGTTACTTGAACAAATGAGGCATGCCGGCGTTTTCCCTAGTGTGTATGTTCTATCCAGTGTCCTGAGTGCATGCTCCAATCTTAAGTTCATTGACGGCGCGAAGCAGATTCATGCACATGTACTGAGAAGGGAGACGGAGATGGATGCTTTGCTGGTTAATGTACTGATCGATTGCTACACCAAGTGTGGACTAGTGCGAGTTGCTCGAAAGGTGTTTGATCGAATGAACATCAGGAACATGATTTCGTGGACTACTATGATATCAGGTTACATGCAAAACTCTCATGATAGGGAAGCTTTGATGCTCTTTCGGGAGATGACTGTATCAGGATGGAAACCCGACGAGTTTGCTTGCACGAGCATCCTCACGTCATGCGGGTCTCTCAAGGCCTTGGGAGAGGGCAAACAAGTTCACGCTTACGTCATCAAGACCGACCTCGAAATTGATGAGTTTGTCAGGAATGGCTTGATTGATATGTATGCCAAGTGTAACCTTTTAGACGAGGCCAGATTACTCTTTGATCTAATGAGGGACCACAATGTCATATCCTACAATGCGATTATTGAAGGTTACTCAAGTCAGGGAAAGCTTCAGAAAGCATTGGAACTCTTTCATGAAATGAGGCTTGAGTCCCTTCAACCTAGCCACTTGACATTCGTCAGCATCCTTGGAGCATCTGCCGCTTTACTGATCTTGAATGTGAGTAAGCAGGTCCATGGCCTCATTGTCAAATATGGAATCTCGTTGAATTTGCTCGTTGGGAGTGCTTTGATAGATGCGTATGCAAAGTGTTATTTCCTTTATGGTGCAAGGCTTCTTTTTGAAGATATTGGAGCCAAGGATATTGTTGTATGGAATGCGATGATGTTTGGGTATGCCCAGCAGATGGAGAACGAGGAAACCATCAAGTTATTCTCACAATTACAGTCAACGTCTCTAGAGAAACCGAATGAGCATACATTTGCGGCTGTTGTTATGGCGGCCAGTAACCTGGCTAGTCTCCAACATGGTGAACAACTTCATTGTCTGGCAATAGAGTTGGGTCTCCAAAACGAGCCATTCGTTGCAAATGCATTGATAGACATGTACGCCAAGTGTGGGTGTGTCCATCTCTCTAGGAAATTGTTTGACGAGGCATCAGGGAGGGACGTCACTTGCTGGAATTCTATGATTACAACCTATGCACATAACGGAGAAGGAGAGGCCGCTCTTCAGGTTTTCAAAGAGATGTTGAATCAGGGTATAATACCGAACTATGTATCTTATGTAAGTGTTCTATCAGCTTGTAGCCATGCAGGCCTTATCGAGGAGGGGCTTCGCTATTATCGTTCGATGTTGGAGATGGGGATTGAACCAGGGAATGAACATTATGCTTGTGTTGTCACGCTTCTTGGTAGAGCTGGTAGAGTATCCGAGGCAAAGGACTTCATTGCAGGAATGCCGGTACAGCCAGAGGCGGCCGTGTGGAGGTGCTTGCTTAGCGCCTGCCGTGAGGCAGGTCACCTTGAATTAGGAGAATATGCGGCTGACAAGGCAATTTCACTTGACCCAATGGATAGTGGTTCATATGTTCTATTGTCCAACATATATGCGGCCAGAGGGATGTGGAAAGACGTAAAGAGGATTAGGACTAGGATGGATGCTGCTGGCATTGTGAAAGAACCCGGAAAGAGTGGAGATGTCGCAAGGGGCTGTGCACGAGGAAGGACAAGGAGCGATGGGCTATGGGACTAGTGTTGCCTTGGGTAACGCAAGCAACTCCATGGGATCACCACGAATCATGAAATTTCATGGGATTTATTCGTGTCATAACTGATGCTTATTCAATATGCTGCTTCCTCGAGGATGTAAGACTAGTGTTTCAGAAGATAAACGGTAAAGATATGTCAGACTGGAGGGCTACGATTTTCAGATACGCCTAACAGAGGAAATGAGGCATCTGTCAGACTTCTCAAAATTACAGTCGTATTCTGTGGAGACCCTCGACGAGTTCAAATTGCTATTATTAAGGCAGCCAGTCAACTGGTCAGGTTGAAGCGGATGTTGAGGAACTTGCTTGCTGCATGTCATGAGAAGGGGTAACCTAGGAAGATGTTGCCTGAACTTATGCTGGAAAAATATGGGGAAGTGCCGAAAGAAGACGATTATCGCTGGAAACCTGTTGATTTGCCATGGGGCAACACATTCAACTTCTAATTAACAAACAGCCATCTGTGTTTCAATCAAATCGGACCTACCATTGCCATTTGTCCCCATTTGAGATTCACGATCAGACATGGTGAAATCGGGAGGATGTTATTTCACATCAGTAGTTCTATGAGGCCTCCCATTAGAACCTAATTTCATTGTCTTGAGGCTGTGGGGCAGCCGAATATGGAGTTTTGTTCCACTATGAAATTGGTTCCCAAATTATTTCGCCAAATGACCTTCTATGTTTGAAAATTCCTCAACTAATCTGGTGAAATCGGCCTTACAAAGGTCGACTTCAGTCATTAAGGAAGTCGGCCTTTGTAAGACATACTTTCTCATAGGCGAAGTGAAGTCGGTCTTACAAAGGCCGACTTCATGCCATCCTTCATTCCCGCATGAAGTTGGCCTTAAAAGCCGACTTTCGAACACTTAAATAAAAAAACGCTAACTTTACATGTAGGCCGACTTCCATATGGCAACAGGGAAGTCGGTTTTACAATCGACTCCTTCCAACTTAAAAAAAAAAACTTTTATCCATTCCAAAGATGATGATGATAAGATGGATGGATGCTTGAGGGGAGAAAAGAGGAAGGGGAGGCTGTCGCCATCTGGGTGTCGACAATTAATGTCGGGTCGTCTTTTTACAGAGAGAGACCATTTGCGTCTCTCTTGTAATGATGATGTGGACAAAACAAAACAGGGCACGCAGTTCAGTGAGTGCCTTCTTCGTCTGGGTGAAGGCCGACTTCCTTGTTGCCTTATGGAAGTCGGCCTTACAAAGGCGGACTTCATGTGAAGTTGGCGTTTTTTGATTTAAGTGCTCGGGAGTCGGTCTTACAAAGGTCGATTTCATGTGAGAGGGACAAATGGCATGGGCCGACTTCACTTCGGCTATAGGGAAATCAGCCTTACAAAGGCCGACTTCCTTCATGATCGAAGTTAACCTTTGTAAGACCGATTTCGCCAGGTTAGTTGAAAAATTTTTAAATTTAGGAGGTCATTTGGCGAAATAATTTGGGAACCAACGTTATATTGGAACAAAACTCTCCAAATATGTTCCTCTCATCTGCTTGAATAATCTCAAGTAAGAAAGACAATTTTAATCCAATTGACAAAGCCTGTTTCCTTTTTTTTTTTTTCGAAACATAAAACTACATGTGACATGCCAAGATGTTAATTAGTTTGTTCATGACAGGAGAGGCGTTACCCGAGGATAAGAACTGTTGCTCTCACTGCAGATCGTCGGGTGTGGATGGCAAACAAAGGCCCCGACGGGATCATCCGAAAGGTCGAGCTGCTCCTTCTTCATTATCAGTGGAAATTGCAGTTTTAAAGTTCAACATCCAGATATCTCTCTCACTGTCCACTTTATTTTGTTCTAGAAAATCATTTTGTGAGGTTGTTTCGTCCTTCAAAGTGTTTTATCAATCCTGAAGCAAAATTTCACAATAAGGAGAATTCTTAGATATTTATTACTTGTTTTTTGGACGGTTGTTATTTTTATTTTCTGAGAGCGAAGTAAAAATATGTTAGTGACGAATACGTGGACGACAGTGGGCCTATACACGTGGCGAGCAACCCGGTGGTCGAAATCTAAGCTAACAACTCTCACTGGCCACAAAACGGAGACTCCCTCCGTGCATTATCTCCTCTTTTCATTCTATTCTTTTCCATTTTCTAAATTATGTTGTTTCATTTTCGTGGTCAGGGAAATATTCCCACCCTTGTTATTTTCTTTCCTTTTTAAAAAATAAAAAATAAAATAGTAAGTGAGTTTTTCTTTTATTTCTTAGACTCGAAGATAAAAGCTATATAAGACTCGAAAATCACTTATAAATAAGCAAATGGATTTTAGTACTTTATTATATATAATATCATTATTATACAAATATCAACGCCCAAACGCCTCATCATTTCCTCTCCTTAATCCCTCCGAAACCTTCTCCAGTTATCTGTTTTTGGCACGGAAATCCCTCCAACTTCGAGGCTTTGCCGTCATCCTTCCCCTGAGCAGTTAGCTGTTGAGGGCGGCGGCGGCGACAGGGAGGAGGCCTAATGGACTTGTCCACGAAGCTCCACCGCCTCCACCTCCGATCCTTCCCCTGCCTAATTAAGACCCTTCCATCCGCCCAGTTCCTCAGAACCCCCGATTCTCCCCTCAAAATCTCTTCTTTCTCCTCCACCGGCAGGAGGAGAGCTGTATCATGCCAGGCCGACAGGATGGTGTCCGCCGCGGCCACCGAAACAGCCGTGGCGGAGACCAGGCTCTCGGAGGAGGAGATAGAGTCTCTGTTCTCGAGCGATGGGCGAGCGGACGAGCCCGGCAGAAGGAATTCGAGAAGGAATTCTGGGAGTAGCGGGGCTTCAGGAGTGACGTCGGGTATTAAGCTCGAGAATGTCAGTAAGAGCTACAAAGGGGTTACCCTGTTGAAGGACGTGAGTTGGGAGGTGAAGAAGGGGGAGAAAGTCGGGTTGGTGGGGGTTAACGGTGCGGGGAAGACGACCCAGATGAGGATTATATCCGGTCTGGAGGATCCAGATTCGGGGAATGTTGTGAAGGCGAAGCCAAACATGAAGATCGCCTTCCTGAATCAGGAGTTTGAGGTCTCGCCTAGTAAGACGGTGAAGGAGGAGTTCATGAGCGCTTTTAAGGAGGAAATGGAGATTGCTGGTAGGTTGGAGAGGGTACAGAAAGCGATTGAGAGCGCGGTCGATGATTTGGAGCTGATGGGTAGGCTTTTGGATGAGTTCGACCTGCTGCAGAGGAGGGCACAGGCCGTTGATTTGGATGAGGTGGATGCGAAGATTAGTAAGATGATGCCCGAGCTTGGGTTTGCTCCTGAGGACTCTGATAGGCTGGTGGCGGCATTCAGTGGTGGATGGCAGATGAGGATGGCCCTGGGGAAGATTCTGCTTCAGGTATTTTAATTTATGAAGAACTCTGCTGGTATTAGGATGACTATACTCAGGAGTCTCATAGCTGATTTAAAGAAGTGTAGCCTGAGGTATTTGAATTGAGGTTTGAGAACATTGTAGCTAGTGTATTGAGCATACTCGCATATGACAATTAGGAGTAATTATGGTGGATTGTGACAGCACGGTCCTTCATATGGGCTAAAGTTCATCATGTGATACTGTCTATACTAATTTTCAAGCTTTCACGTGCTAATTGATTATATTATCATTTTGGCTTACGTAAATAATACAGGACCCTGATCTTTTACTTCTTGATGAGCCTACAAACCATCTTGATCTCAACACAATAGAATGGCTCGAAGGCTATCTGAACAAGCAAGACGTCCCAATGGTCATCATATCGCATGACCGAGCCTTTCTGGACCAACTCTGCACAAAAATCGTGGAAACTGATATGGGTGTATCGAGAACTTTTGAAGGGAACTATTCTCAGTATGTGTTGTCTAAGGAAGAATGGTATGAGACACAGTATGCCGCATGGGAGAAACAGCAGAAGGAAATTGAACACACAAGGGAACTGATCAGCAGGTTAGGTGCCGGAGCTAATTCTGGCCGCGCTTCTACTGCTGAAAAGGTATGGAAGGAATATTTTGTAATACATGCTTTGTTACCTTGCTTATTATGAGTGACCAGAGGTCTCGTGCGACTAGTAATTCTCCAAAATGTTTGGTCTTAGACCTCTTGAGGATTTATTCAGAACAAGAGTAGCTGATTTGAAGTTAACTTTCAACAGAAACTGGAAAGACTTCAAGATGAAGAGCAAGTAGAAAAGCCTTTCCAGCGTAAGCAGATGAAGATTAGATTTCCTGAGAAGGGAAGGAGTGGAAGATCCGTCGCAATGATTAAAAATCTTGAGTTTGGGTATGGGGATCAGGTGAGTTTTCCTATAGAAAGCTCTTTTCCTTCATATGGTTGAAGAAAAGTATCTAATCCTTCTCAGGTTCATATATCCACTGCCATCTTTTAGACTTTTTTGTCGAGACAAAATAAGTGAAATGACTCTGATATCTGCCTCTTTTGTCAGG
This sequence comes from Melastoma candidum, assembly GCA_023653495.1. NCBI lineage: Eukaryota > Viridiplantae > Streptophyta > Magnoliopsida > Myrtales > Melastomataceae > Melastoma > Melastoma candidum. Next base: position 11,339,660 of record CM042885.1, on the reverse strand, counting down.
TTTTGTTTAAGGCCAATCTTAACATTGAACGAGGAGAGAAAATTGCAATCATTGGTCCAAATGGATGTGGGAAGAGTAGTTTGTTGAAGCTTATAATGGGTTTGGAGAAGCCGAGAGCAGGGCAAGTTATACTTGGAGAGCATAATGTGCTACTGAATTACTTTGAGCAGAATCAGGTGTGCAAATCATTGTCTAATTAAGTTTGACTTGTCTTCAAGATGATGCATTTATCAGGTTAAAATGAGATAAGGATTCTTCTTGATATTCAGTGTTTCAATGGGAGTACCGGTTACCATATCGAGGTCCTGAGGCTTCGAGGTATTGTGTTCCATTGTTCTTTTAACTTTTGATCATATCAGGCTGAAGCACTTGACTTGGAGAAGACTGTGCTCGAGACAGTCGCAGATGCAGCAGAGGATTGGAGGATTGACGACATCAAGGGTCTTCTTGGCCGGTGCAATTTTAAAGCAGACATGCTTGACCGAAAAGTTTCCTTTTTGAGTGGTGGTGAGAAGGTGGGCTCAGTCTTCCTGTCCTTTCCAATCATGTAGGCTCGGCTGGTGCAAAGGGACCAAGTACGTGTTTTCTATCACTTTACTTAATGTCTGATGTCTAATCCAACTTCCCTTTATTTGGCCTTCAGGCACGCTTGGCCTTTTGCAAGTTCATGGTAACGCCATCGACCTTTCTGGTTCTGGATGAACCAACCAATCACTTGGATATACCTTCGAAAGAAATGCTCGAGGTTTGTTTGCCTTGATTTCCATATTAGTATTACTTAATTTTCGGCAATCTCTGACACCATCCAACAATAGCCTTTGTTGTTCCCATTTTGATCAGGAGGCGATTAGGGAGTACGAGGGCACTGTCATAACAGTCTCACATGATCGTTATTTCATCAAGCAGATAGTGAATAGAGTCATTGAGGTGAAGGACGGGCGATTACAGGACTATACCGGGGACTACAATGTGAGTGCCCTCTTCTTAGCTTTTCTATAGCCGCCACTTGCGACGATGGACTGACCAGTTACGAGATTTCAGTACTATCTCGAGAAAAACCTCGAAGCACGGGAGAGGGAACTTGAACGAGAAGCAGAGCTTGACGATAAAGCACCAAAAGTGAAGGCCAAATCTAAGATGTCGAAGGTATTTTCTGAACTAGCAACCATTTGATCTAACAATGTTTGACACACAGGGTTAAACCTAATCCCGTTTTGCTTAATGATGACAGGCTGAAAAGGCCGCGAGAAAGAAGCAGAAAGTGCATTCTTTCCAGGCAGCCAAGCAAAAGTCAAAGGGAGCAAAGAACGCCAAGAGGTGGAACTGAATTTTTGACACAGGTTTATAATGTAAGCAAGTAATACCATAACTGTACACCGCCTTTCTCTGTAAATAAATGTTTTAAGTCACTCTACCGGGTTTTTTGGCCCAGCGACCGGCTTCAGTCATTACACTAGATCCGGTTTACCTCTCATGCCAAGAGACAGCCGGTAAGATATCTCATTGTACAGCAGTCACTAAAAAAACTCCAACGTCAGCCTCTTCTCTTCAGGTTACGCAAAATTGTGTCACTAATCTTCAGACAATCTTCCAGTTTCAGGAAAGACCTTTGGGTTTTGAGAAAATGGTGACAACTGAGTAGCGCATACTTTGTGCTGCAATGACTAGAGATGCATGACATTTCCATTTGACGCGGGGACGGGTGGGATGGTCCGGTTGCTCAAACGACAAATGAATCGGGATGGTGAACAATGACAGGTGAGGGTGATAAACTGGAAAATAAGGGATCATAACGCGTCAACCTTCGAATACAAGCCAAGTCACCATCGAAGAATGAACGTGCCTTGCCCCGACCGCATACGGATACAGCAACAACACCACCGTATTTGGACTCGGGGTTGAGCGACACCACGACCAGATACAGTTACGCACCACCGGGGTAATGAACGCTCGGGTAATCTCGCCACACTCGAAATCCACCGAGTGATAAGAGAAAGACTCTGGGGTTTTCAATTCTGATTTCAAGATAAGTTGTCCTAAAGGGTTACATTCCGACGGGGTTATATAGGCCGCTCATAGAAAAGATAATAAGGGAAACAAAATAAAAGATAAGATAAGAAAATCCGAAGATAAGGAACGTAAATATAATATTTCTCCCGACAAGATCTGGAAAGATGGGTTGAGCAGGCTGGTGGAGTAGACACGACCCTTTGGCTGCAAGTTGTCAGACTTGAACCGTCAGAACGTTACCGTTTCTTGGGTGTCTCGTCGCTTGACATCCAGTCGCTTCAACTTCCTTTCGCTCGATGAGACTTCCCTCGCCTGACAGCTTCCCTTTGCCTAAGAGCTTTGCTCCGCCGCCTATCGCTAGATCCATCCACTCCAGCAGTATGAGATCATCTTGTCGCCTGATCGACGAAATCAAGGTGACGCCATCACCACACTTGTCGCTCAATCATATCCATCTCGCATCATCCTCCCTTTGCTGAAGAAAATTTGTCTTCAAATCTAAGGGGTCTTCATCTTCTTCATACGGAGCAAGATCCCGGACATTAAAAGTTGTTGAGACCCCATAATCTCCAGGTAAGTCGATCTTGTAGGCAGTGTTGTTTATTCTCTCAACGACGCAAAATGGTCCATCAGCCCTTGGCATTAGCTTGTTTCTTCGGCTTGCAGGGAATCGCTCCTTCCGTAGATGAATCCACACCAAGTCGCCTTGGTGAAAGACTGTCTCCCGTCATCCTCGATTAGCCTTGGCCTTGTTCCTTTCATTATACTGCTCAGTGATGATGCGAACCCTTTGGTGCAACTTCAACATCTCTTCAGCTCGACGAGCTGTGTTCTGGTATATTAAACCTTCCTGAGACAAGGTTAAAAGCTCAACTAGATACACACTCGGACGGGGAAGCCCAAGTTGTCGAATGTGGAGCACGATTATAAGTGAACTCAGCCTGGGCGAGCTCGATATCTCAATCTGTTTGATTCTTGGACACCATTGTACGGAGTACCGCTCCCATAGTTCGATTCACAACCTCAGTTTGCCCATCGGTTTGCGGATGGGAACTAGTGGTAAACAAGAACTTCGTGCCGAGCGTATGCCATAAGGTCTTCCAAAAATAGCTCAAGAACTTGGCATCTAGATCTGACACGATCGACGAGGTCACTCCATGTAGTCGAACAACTTCCCGAAAGTAGATATCCACAATGTGTGAGGCATTGTTCGCCTTCCTACAGGGAATAAAATGAGCCATCTTCGAGAATCGATCCACCACTACCATGATCAATTCCTTTTGTCACCGGGTGCATGGTGAGCATAAGACGAAATCCATGCTCACATGATCCCAAGGTCGATTAGAGGTGGGAAACGAGCAGCCCGCCCGCTCGGCTCGTACTGTAGCGATCCGAGCTTCGGCTCGGCCCGCTACAGTAACGGGCTGGCTCGGCTCGGGCAATCGTCGACGAGCCGAGCCAGCTAGATGAGCTCGCGAGCCCCGGGTTGGTGAGCCAGGTCTACCGGGCTAGCGAGCCGGCTCGCGAGCCTGTTATCGGGCCGGCTCGCGAGCTGGATTAAAAAATTAATTTTTTTTTAATTTTTTTTAATATTTTTTTTTAATTTTTTTTTAATTTTTTTTAATTTTTTTTTCCAACGGTCATTGACCGTTGGATTTTTTTTAATTTTTTTTTAATATTTTTTCCAACGGTCATTTGACCGTTGGATTTTTTTTTTAATTTTTTTTTTAATTTTTTTTTCCAACGGTCATTTGACCGTTGGATTTTTTTATTTTATTTTTTATTCCAACGGTAATGTTACCGTTTGTAACATTTTTTTCTTTTTAATTTTAAAAAAAAAATTCCTCTATAAATACCACCAAACTCATAAAATTTTTTACAAACAAACTCTTCCTCTCTTATTCTCTTCTTCTCTTGCTCTCTGTCTATTAATCGTGATCTAGTGCTCTCCTCTCGATATCGGCAAGCGGCAACAGGCTATTGTTCATTAATTGGAGTTTCGGTGACGGTATCATTTATTTATTTGGAATTTATTTATAAGATTTTGTTATTGTTTGTTATGGATCCACATAATTATAATATTAATGATGATGTTGACGAACTTAGGGAAATAAATGCTTCATTTTCAATAGGACAATCTTGTACACAAGCATCGGCATCCACCTCATCGCCTCAAAGAAAAAGAAATAAAACGTCAGAAGTATGGAAACATTTTAAAACGATAGAAATTAAAATTGGTGGAAAGATAGAATCTAGGGCTCAATGCAATTATTGTATTAAAAATTATTCTTATACTTCAGGTAGTTCAACGAGCACACTTGGTAGGCATTATGAAAAATGTCACTTAAACGAACAAAGTAAAGATCCTAGACAAAAAGTATTAGATGCTAGTGGTAGTGGCATATTTTCTTATTCACAAGATAAAATGAGAGAAGGAATAGCTAAACTTGTAGCACAATGCGAGTTGCCTTTAGCCTTTATGGATAGTGTTGAATTTGAAAATTTTATGAAAGAATATGCCACTCCTAATTTTAAGCGTGTTTCTAGAGGTACAATTAGAAACGATATTATTAAAATGTTTAATAATATGAAGAATGAATTAATTTCATTTTTTGCAAGTGCTCCTGCAATGTGTATTTGTATCACCTCTGATTTGTGGAGTGCACGCAATTCTATAGGTTATGTCGTAGTAACTTCTCATTTTATTAATGACTCTTGGCAATTAAATAAAAGAATTTTAGGATTTCGTAATTGTGAATATCCTCACACTGGTATTACTATTTATAAATATATTGTAACGATTTTACAAGAATATAATATTCAAGATAGAATATTTAGCATAACACTTGATAATGCTAGTGCTAACGATGTTGTTGTTTCACATTTTAAAAACTATTTTCAATTAAATACTACATACGATTCTCTTTTTCATATGCGATGTGTTTGTCATATTTTAAATTTAGTTGTTAAAGATGGTATGACATTTGTTGCACCTCACATTGAATCAATTAGGACAGCAATTTCTTATATAATTGGGTCTAATTCCAGGCAACAAGAATATAGAGATTATTGTAAAGCTGCTCAACTAAAACCACGAAAATTAAAAACCGATGTAGAAAACAGATGGAATTCGACTTATTTAATGTTAGAAAATGCCCGACCATATTGGCAGGTTATTTGTGCTTATATTAATGAGAAAACATCAAATATTAACCTTAATAAATCTATTTGCGATGTAGCTAATATATTTCTTGACTTTTTAAAACCGTTTTATGATGCTACAAATGAATGCTCGGGAGTTTATTATCCCACTTCTCATCTTGTTCTCTCAATTTTTATAAACTTAACTAGTAATTTTGCAAGATATCGACAAATAGAAGAATTTAGAGAAATACTTAATAAAATGGAAACAAAATTTTAAAAATATTGGCTTGATATTCCTTCTATTTTTTGTTATGCATGCATTATGGATCCTAGATATAAATTAAGAGGAGTATGTCTTATGGTTAATAAAATTTCTCACAATTTACAAACTACTCCTAAAATTTCTGATGATCAAATAACTAATGGTATTGTCAGTTTATTTTCTTCTTATGAATCTAAATATTCTGATGTTTCTCGTTTACATGTTGGTGTTTCATCACATGCTAGTTCAAGCAGTGGAGGTGGAAATATTGTGCATTCACAATTTGGTATTGAAGATATTTGGAGTCAACTAGAAACAGATGTTCACTCTAGTTCTATGAGAAATGAACTAGACATTTATTTTGACACTCGATATCACTTTTCACGCGAACAAACCTTTGATATTTTAGATTGGTGGAAAACATTTTCCACCACGAATCCTATTCTTTCTATAATGGCACGTGATCTACTAACACCTCCGGTCTCTACCGTAGCATCGGAGTCTGCTTTTAGTGCAGGTGGACGTGTGTACGATGAACGCCGAGGACGACTAGCACCCGATCTCGTGGAAGCTCTCATTTGCATGAAAGATTGGAACAACGCGATTACGAGAAACCAACAACAAGAGGACGAAATACTTGAAGTATTTAAAAATTTGGATGTTGAAGATTAACATTGTAACTTTTTTGACATTTTGTACATGATTGACAATTACATGGGTGCCAACCTAGTTGGGATGTATGTAATTTGTAGTGATGCAAATGTCAAATTATTAGTTGTATACTTAAATTTTTTTTCGGCTAAAAATTTATATGTAATATACAATTTATAAAATTAATTTCATAATTATTATTTTTATAAAAGATAATTTTATTTGTGTCGGTTGTGCTCGTTAGGCTCGGCTCGACTCGGCTCGACTCGGCTCGTTCGGCTCGTGGCTCGCGAGCCTTCTCGGGTTAAAAAAAAATTTCGGATTGGCTCGTTAGGCTCGACTCGTTAGACTCGTTAGGCTCGTGGAGCTCGGCTCGCTAAGCTCGACAGGCTCCATGAGCCAGGCCTTGATAGGCTCGGCTCGGCCCGGCTCGCTCGTTTGCCACCTCTAAGGTCGATCAGCGACTGACAACAAAATGTAGAGGCCTTGGGGTTGGACGTGACTCTCCGCCCGCTGGCAAGTAGCGCATCGACGAATCATCTGATTGACGTCCTTAGCCATCTTCGACTAATAGAAATGCTCCTGTAGCATCTCGAGAGTTTTCTGAATGCCAAAATGTCCCGCAAGTCCGTCTCCATGCACTCCTCGAATTAACAGCTCTATGATAGAATTTCGCGTGATGCACAGCTTAACTCCTCGAAAAAGGAATGCGTCTACCGGGTTGTACGAATCATGGGCCTTCTCCGCGCATGCCTTGTATTCTTCTCCAAAGTATATGTCGGTCGAGTACAACTCTTTTACTATCTCGAACCTACAGAACCTATCACTAAAATACCCCTAGAGGGGGATAGGGCTAAGCGAAGTGAAAAGGGTTTTTCATGAGATGGGAAATGAAAACTATTAGCCCCACACGAGTTTTGTGAATAAGTGATTGTCTGTTAGACTGATGATTAAGTATCGTAAGTAAATTGCTCCTGGTTGTTCAATCATTTGATAACCAGACTCATTCTTTGATAAATGATCACTATGAGTCAAACTCAATAGAATTTGATTAATCCTTTTTTCTGTCGTTAATTCCATTCTAGCCCCCCAGACTCAACTTCCTCAATAAGGCATATGTTATGATGTTCTTCACACGCGACTTATGCTTCAACTCGAACGTGAAGGGTTGGAGAAACTCCATCCACATCGCATGCCTTTGATTGAGTTTCATCTCTCCATTGATGTACTTCAATGCTTCGTAACCAATATGAAGGACAAACTCTCTCGAGAGTAAGTAGTGACTCCATGACTTCAAGGCTTGAACAATCGAATAGAACTCTTTGTCGTACGTCGGGTAGTTTAGTCGAGCACCACCCAACTTCTCGCTAAAGTAGGCGATTGTTCGTCCCTCCTACAAAAGCACACCACCAATGCCAATTTCAGAAGCATCACACTCAACTTCGAATACCTTCTCGAAATTGGGAAGAGCTAACACGGGTGCTTCGCTTAAGCGACTCTTGAGTTGCTCGAAGCTTAAGTAAGCTGCCATCGACCACTCGAAGGTTGTTCCCTTCAAGCACTTGATCATAGGGGCCGCAATAGTGTTGAAATCCTTGATGAATCTCCGATAGAATGAAGCAAGCCCATGGAAACTCCGCACTCGTGAGTTGACTTGGGCGTAGGCCAATCCCGAATAGTTTGGATCTTGCTTTCGTCGACTCAAATGCCTTCTCCCATCACAACATAGCCTAGAAAGACTAAGCTTGACGTCACGAACTCACACTTCTTGCAGTTTCCATATAATCGCTGCTCTCTCAGCTTCTCAAACAATTGTCGGAGGTGATTTATGTGCTCTCTTTCGCTGCGGCTATACACAAGAATGTCATCGAAATAAACGACAACAAATCTTCCAATGACCGGATAAAATACTTGATTCATCAGTTGGATTAAGGTGTTGGATGCATTCGAAAGTACGAATGGCATGACCATCAACTCACAGAGATCAAACTTAGTTTTGAATGCCGATTTCTACTCGTCTCCTTCTCTCATTCGGATCTGATGGTAGCGGCTTCTCAAGTATACCTTTAAAAACACAGTTGATCCATAATTCATCAAGCATATCATCAAGTCGAGGAATAGGAAACCTGTACTTGATAGTGATTCGATTGATCGCTCGACTGTCAACACACATTCGCCACGAGCCATCCTTCTTGGGAACAAGGATCACTGGGACAGAACATGGGCTAAGACTCTTCCGAACAAAACCAAGTTCATGAGCTCTTCGACTTGACGTTACTGCTCTTCGTCTCGTCCGGGTTGCATCGATAAGCTGGACGGTTGGGCAACGACACTTCAGGAATGAGGTCGATTTGATGTTGAATATCCCACAATGGCAGAAGTCTACCTGGCATCTCCTCTAGAAACACGTCCGCAAACTCTAGAAGAAGCTTTAGAACCTGTGGAGGTATGATCGAAGCATGTTCTTCTCCTTCCTCGAGCAACATCAACATATAGATCCTCCTTTTGTCGTGAATCGGCTAGGCCAACTCAACTCGCGTCGAATTGGTCCCTGCCTGCTTGCCAAAGTGGTCGTCGTCGTCGGTAGGGGTAGAAGCATGATCTTCTCTGGTCAAGAATGATGGAGTAAGTATTCTTGAACCCATCATGTACTGCATGCCGGTCGAATTGCCATGATCGCCCCAATAGCAAGTGGCAAGTGTCCATATCTATGACATCGCACGTGACGGTATCCTAGTAGTTCTTGCCAATACTCAGGGACACCAGAACTTGCTTTATGACTCTTACGTCACTCTTCTTACTCAACCACTGAAGCTTGTATGGTAGGGTCGATTACTTCAACTTCTCGACCATGGTGGTAGAAGCCACATTAGTGCAACTCCCACTATCGACTATCACTTGACAAACTTTCCCTTGTACTATGCAACAAGTTTGAAAGATTTTCTTACGCTGGTGAACTTCTGGCCACAACATTCGCATTGAGAGCCTTTTGAATGACCAAGAGCTCTCCCTCATCAGGTTCCTCAACATACTCTTCTTCGACGTCCCAAATAGGTTCACTTAGTTGCTCTTCCATTTCTTCTTCGTCTGGATTCTCCATGATAGTTATCGTTCGTCGATTAGGACACTCTGCTGCCATGTGTCCAATTCCTTGGCACTTAAAACACTTCTTCGCTCCGACGTTGACGGATGGGGAATGAAAGTCCACCTTCGCTTTTCCCTTGTCCATCGACGGGTTGACTCTCGTAGACGCACTCCCTTTGCTGAAAGGCGTCGTCCTCATAGTCGCTCTTGTACTTGCCCTCTTCGCTTGTTGCTTCTCAACCTTACGGGAAAAATTAAAAATGTATGAGAAACTCTAATAGGGTTGAAGTTCCGCGTCGGCTACGTGCTGTTTCAGTCCTCTTAGGTACCTAGCGATGGTCAGCTCTGAAGGTTCAAACAAGTAGCTTTGTATCATCAACTTATCGTACTCGTGAGTGTACTCCGCTGCACTCGATGTTTGTTGTAACGAGTTCAGCTTGAGGAATAGGTCTGGCCGGTATCACTCAGGGAGAAATCGCTTCCTCATCTCTCGCTTCATATTTTTCCACGAGTGAATATTCTTCTTTCCTTCCCTTTGACGATGAAGGTTAAGGTTCTCCCACCATAGACTCGCGTACTTACGGAGTCGTAAGGTTGCCACCTTCACTTGTCGATCCTCCGCTATTTCCACATACTCAAATACTCGCTCAATCGACTGAAGCCAGTTTATGAACATTTTCGGATCTAGCTTTCCTTCGAACACCGGGATGTCCACAAGGACATTAACAGGTCAAGTGGGTTTACGCTCCCAGTGACTCCTCCTCGAGTACTCTTCATCACTCAGGTCATCCACAAAGGGGTTGTGTTCCTCCTCTGTTTCGACGGGTTTTGGAGAAACGCTATCTCGGATTTCTCTTCTCTCTAAGAAATTGCTGCACTTGGTGCCTTAACTCCTCAACTTCCTGCTCAAGGCGGGCTGAACGACCTTCTTCCAACGTCATTCCACGACGGAATCGGTTCGCTATGACAACCTTGCGCCCTGATTCCAACTGAAATGGGGGACGGGGTGGGATGGTTCGGTTGCTCAAACGACAAATGAACCAAGATGGCGAACGATGTCAGATGAGGGTGATAAACTGGAAATAAAGGATAATGACGCGCCAACCTTCGGGTACAAGCCAAGCCACCACCAAAGAATGGACGTGCCCTGTCCGGACCGTGTACGGATACAACAACAACACCACCATATTTGGAATAGGGGTTGAACAATACCATAACCGGATACAGCTACGCGCCACCGCGGTAATGAATGCTCGGATAATTTCGCCACACACGGAATCCATCGAGTGATAAGAGAAAGAGAAACTCAAAGGATTTTCAATTCTGATTTCAAGATAAGTTGTCCTCAAGTGTTACATTCCAAAGGCCTTATATAGGCCGCCCATAGAAAAGATAATAAGGAAAACAATATAAAAGATAAGATAAGAAAATGCGAAGATAAGGAAGAGAAATATAATATTCCCCCGACAAGATCTAAGAAGATGGGTGGAGCAGGCTGGTGGAGCAGGCGCGACTCTTGGGCTGTAAATTGTCAAACCTAAACCGTCAGAACATAACCGTCTCTTGGGTTTTTCGTCATTTGACATCTCGTCGCTTCAACTTCCTTTCGCTCGATGAGACATCCTTCACCTGACTGCTTCACTTCGCTTGAGAGCTTTGCTCATTTGCCTAATGCTTGATCCATCCACTCCAGCAGCGTGAGTTCAGGTTGTCACCTGATCGACGAAATCAAGGCGACGCAATCACCACACTGCTCAAGCCTATCCATCTCGAGCCACCATTTGACACGCTAGCTATACTTTGTAAACAAAAAATAAGAAAGAAGAGAAAGAAAACAAAAACTGGAGGAAGAATAGTTAAAGAAAGCCCAACAAATTTGGAGGATACTCTCTCTGACTTGCTTAACAGCATCAGGATTTTTATAGCGGCTAAACCTCTTCACATAAACTTCTCAAAAACCCTGCAAAAAGAGAACCAAAAAAATCAAAACAAAGAAAGGCAGAGGTTAAGAAGGCAACACAACACAACCCAATAAGAAGGGAGGATAACTTCGTGGGGGTCTCTTTGAGGGCCCTTCCCGAGAAACCTGATTCATGGGATCGTCAGACATCAGCTGGAGCTGGTCGTATTTGTGTTCAAGGATCAAGGCCACTTCACAGTTCATCAAGCACTTTGCCTTGAGAAATTCTGGGAACAGTACGTCAGCAAATGAGAACAAAAATACATCACAAATCCAACCACAACCACCAATTCCACTCTTAAAAAAAAGGAACTTTAGATGAAAACCACCAAAACATGCATTTACCGTCGCCAATCTTGAGCTCGGCAGCATTGTCTTCCTCTTCGCCGGATTTCCCAACTGCGGAACAACAACACATACGGATGATTCGATTACTTCCCAAATAAAAACATGGAAATAAAAAATCGAATTGGAATTCGAATAAAAGAAACCCTCGCAACGATTTTTCAAAACAAAAACTCCAAATGCCCACCCATGTCACATATTGAATTTACCAGCTGGGATTAAATCCCCTTGATATGCAAAGGAGCTATGCATGAAGCTCGGCAACCCTGTCTAATTTATTGGGGGAATTGCTATAGATATATATAATAATTAAGTTCTTTATTTTCGATCTAATTAGTTTATAATTGGTTTATAATTGGTTTGTAGATTCTAATTCTAATCAATTCTTTAAAATGGAAAACGATAATTGCCTATTTAACTCTGTTGATAAATATAAAATTATTATAAGGGAAACTTCATCTTCCTTTATTAAGATATTTCAAAATCGTATTATATGTTATAAATATTTCCTAAAATTTATAGAAAACAAATATTAAACTTCATTTATGTTTTAGTATTTTTATTTTAATTCGATTGTTTGCTTTCTGTACAATGCAACGTCGAACAATTGAAATAACTATCTTTATATGGATTTGTGGATAATCTGAAATCTCTACACAAAGGAGAAAAAGACTGCTACTTTTTGTATAGTTAATAAACTTTTAAAAAATAAGATATGCAATATTTTAAAATTTTACCTTCATCATTCTCTTTTAACTTATTTCAAAACTTTATTAATGATTTAAAATTTTATTTTCAATAATGATATTTCTATTCCAATATATTTACAGTTATTATTCTTCCTTCATTTTAAAAATTAAATAAAAATAAAACGAACGTTAGGTAAAAATTTGTTGTTCTATTAATAAATAATTATTTTACTTTAGACGTCCATGTAGGAAGTTCTTGTTGGGGTTTATGTGTTAAATGATTGGATATGGAGGGAGAATGTGCTAGCCGAACGTAGGTTCTGTACTGTCGATGACATACTGTAGGATAGAAGAAAACTTCTATAGAGCTGCTAGAACGTATGAGAAATGTATATTGGAGTGTTTAGGCTGCGGGAATTATTTCTTTTTCTTAAACTTTCTCTTACATGAAATGTCTACACGTCCCTTTATATATAGAGATGAGTAGGAAACTCAAATGATAATAGAAACCGCTACCTTAAATGATAGATTTAATAACGTACTTAAATGTCTCACTTAATGCTCCATTTAAATGATATTTCCGTTACTAATTTAGTACCGCATTCACTTGAATCATAAATTACCTTCAACAGTTCTCCTTCAAGCTCATCCTAGACCAAATCTAATAATTGTTGCCATTACGGATGAAATTTAAAATCTCCTTCCTTTAGTGCCACGCTTTAGAAGGTAGGCAGATGTGTTAACAACTTCTGCCCAAAACTTGTTGGGTAGACCTGTATTCCCATTCTGCCATGGAGAAATACTGCACGGTCAACTGCCTCTGTATTCCCTTCTGTTGGCGATAATCCAAGAATGGTCTTAACAAAAACTCTCCTCCGCGATCTATCCTCAAGGTCTTAATCCTGTATCCACTTTGTTTCTCTACAAGTGCTTTGAACTTCATAAAGATGATGAAAGCATCCGACTTCCTCTCAAGAAAATAAAGCCAAATCATTCTAGTATAGTAATATACGAACAACAAAAAGCATCTTCTGTTACCGAGAGACGGAGTTTGAGTCATTTCACAATATCTGCATGAATCATCTCGAGAGGGGCTTGAGCTTTCCATGATGTGTTTGTGAATGGAAGACGATTATGTTTTCCGAAGACACATCTTTCACAGACGTCACCTTCTGCAACTTGTAAGGTAGTCCTACCACCATTTCCTTCTACTTCAACAGAGTTAGAGCTTTCCTGTTCAAATGTCCATACCTGAGATGCCAAAAATGAGAATTATCTACAACCTCAGTTTTGAGAACCACATTCTTGCAAGGAGTCATCTTTAACGGGAACAAATTGTTGGACGTCATCTTCACGACCGCGACCTTCTGTCTGTTTTTTTCCGTTATCTCACATTGACCTTCTGCAAAAAACAACTTATATCCATTTTTCATCATTTGTCCCACACTTAGTAGGTTCTGTGCGATTTCTGCAGTGTAGAAGACGTCGTGCATCCTCTTCTGTTGACCTTCTACACGGAAAACTAAAACAACACATTTACCTTCTATCTTCAACTTCTTGCTATCTCCAAGTTCCAAGAGAGAGTTGTATTTCTCATCAAGCTCTACAAAGTTCTTCTTGATCCCTGTGACATGGTTACCACAACCACTATCAAGGAACCATATCTCATTCATATCTTGCATTGAGTTAGATGAAGAATAGAAAACTTTAAAAGGTTCATCTTCCTTAGAGAATTTACCGAGCTTATGTCCTCATGCTTCTGCTCTTTATCTTTATACCAGCAATCACGATATGAATGAGTGGGGAACTTGCATCTCCTACATCGAAGACGTCAATCTTTTGTTTCATGATTATTCTTTCTGCAAATGCGGCATTCTGCTTCTGCTTCTCCATGACCACTTCTATGCTGACCTTCTAGTCGTCCTTCTACATAGCCTCTGCCTCTACCATGAGACTTGCCTCCACGTCCTTTGCCGTAGGACCTTCTATTATTTCCAGAACGTTCTTACTTCTGTTCAGAAACATTCAACTTCGCTTGAAATGCTTGTTTCACCGGGGTTATGTACTTGCTGACCCTCTTATCATGGACTTCTAGAGAACCCATCAATTCATAGATGGAAACTTCTGCGATATCCTTCATCTCTTCAATCAAGGTTACCACATGCTCAAACTTCTGTGGCAACCTTTTGAGGATTTTCTCAACTAGTTTTCGATCCGGAACAACTTCTCTGTAACTCTTCAATTGATTGAGGATCTCCACGATCCTTGAGAAGTAGTCTTTGATGGTTTCTGCGTCTTTCATGGCTAAATTATTGAAGTCTCTCAAGAGGTTCTGCAGCTTTATAGAGATCACCTTTTGTAACCCTTTGAACTCCTTCTTTAGGACCTCCCATGCTTCATTCACCTTCATCAGGCCGAATGTCCTTGGGTAGATGGTCTTGCTCATGGATTGTTGTAGAATCCGCAGAGCCATGTCATTCTTCATGACGTTCTCCTTGTACGACTTCTGCTCATCTTCTGTGGGGTTGACGACACCTTCTGCAAAAGTGTTGCTATCTTCTAGGAGAGAGTTTCCTTCTGGAGCTTCTTCATAGCCATCCTCCACAAGTTTCCATAGATCTTGCGAAAGGAAAATGGTCTCCATTTATGAACTCCAATAGTCGAAGTGCTCATCATCGAAGATGGGGATTTGATTGGGAGAAAAGGTGAAGAACATATTGCCAGCAGATGTAGACATGACATTCTGCGCTTTGAAACCAAACTTGTTAAAGGTTATGTGTAAAATGATTGGATAGGAAGGGAGAAGGTGCTAGTACAACGACTGCCGACGACCTTCTGTAGGATAGAGAAAACCGTCTGTAGAGGTGATGCACATACGATAAATGTATGTTGGAGTGTTTAGGGCGCGTGAATGATTTCTCTTTCTTAAACTTTCTCTTACATGAAATGTCTACACGTCCCTTTATATATAGGGAGGAGTAGGAAACTCAAATGATAATAGAAACTGCTACCTTAAATGACAGATTTAATAACATATTTAAATGTCTCATTTAATGATCCACTTAAATGATATTTCCATTACTAATTTAGTACCGCATTCACTTGAATCATAAATTACCTTCAACCGTTCTCCTTCA
Source organism: Melastoma candidum (assembly GCA_023653495.1). Taxonomy (NCBI): domain Eukaryota; kingdom Viridiplantae; phylum Streptophyta; class Magnoliopsida; order Myrtales; family Melastomataceae; genus Melastoma; species Melastoma candidum. The sequence continues at coordinate 11,324,378 of CM042885.1, read as the reverse complement.
TGCTAATTTTAGACCAAATATAACAACTGTTGTCATTACGGATGAAATTTAATACATGAACATATCATATCATTTGTTCAAATACTTTGAGTTTTGTTAAATTTGTCTTATTATGAAAAAATTGGACAAGACATTTGCATTCTAAAATCTGATCTGATTAAAAACTTAAGCGTCATTAATTTAATAAATCTCTGATAATCCATCCTTGTAATTTTAACATTCCACTTAGGTCAGAGAACTCTCTGAAAATTGAATATCTCGATAAATAGTCCGTAACTTTTGTGCTTTTAAGAAAGCGGATGAAATCAAATAACCTTGTCATCTTTATACTTCCCCAAGGTCAAAGAATATTGTCTGCACAAGGTAATTTATGGTCATCAATTGTGGTCGACATGACACATTCAATGAGTAAAATAGAACTTAGTCGACTCTACTTAGTTTGCTGAGAGTGGAGCCAGTCTTCATCGACTGGACTCATTATGCGTCGACTGAAGCCAATCTGCGTCGATTGGACTCACTATGCGTCGACTGAAGCCAGTCTGCATCGATTGGACTCACTATGCGTCGACTGAAGCCAGTCTGCGTTGATTGGAGTCACTATGCGTCTACTGAAGCCAGTATCCGGAGACTCTATCTGCTGAGACTGGAGACAGTCAACAGAATGGGTGAAGAAGGAGGGACGAAGTCAGGGATGGTACAGTAGAATGTGACGGTTGGCGGATGATAGAACCACGTGATGGAATGCAAACGACGGTTACTTAGCGATTATTTGTGTTTTGTTTATATATATGGGTTCATATTGTAATAAAATACGAACAATCACTTAAGATCCAGACGGACATTTGGTTGTCTTCTTTTGGCTTTCAGTCAAGTGTTATTATCAGATTGAATCAGTGATAGTAAATGTTCTTGTGTTCTTTTATCTTATTACATTTTGTTGATTCTATAGCAGCTAATGTTTATACCATGCGTCTAAGACTTTTTTTATACAAACAAGTCGACCATAATGGGAGTTGATGACGTTGTGAAATTGCACGATTTCTAAATGTAGCACATGCAATTTTGTATTGCGAAAAATCCCCTGTTTGAGGGTACCGCTCAAACTAAGCCAAGGACTTTCCCGTTGGACGTATATCTAAGGCTTGAGAGTGTTTCCATGAACTTCATAAAGAAGTTCGTGTTTTGACAGTAAAATGAGAATCATCGTCCGGGAGAAAGAATGGTCTCGTACGTGCCATGCCAAAAGTGAACCGATTGTCGAAAGAAAGCACAAGGTTGGCTTACATGCGAAAACCGACCCTTATGGTTTTCCCCCCAGTAGATTACGCACTAGTGCCTTCAAAAACTCAAACATTGGTCTTACTCGATCAAGGTTCCCTCCTCCAATATGAGGTGAAAATATCACTCTCGTTTCGCAGCTTCCATGACATAGAATGTGTCGACTTGAAGGAAGAGAATGAAGAGACATATCGACCACGGACCTATACTTCCCCTCATCGATGTGAGAATCTCTAATTGAGGCTAACCTTGGATGAAGAAGCTTATGACTACTCCGTTCGTCGACAAGAAGCGATCCATTTTGGAGGAATCTCCTTGAACGGTAGTAGTTTTGGATTTCCTAAGTTAGTTTCTTTTGTCCGGGGGAAAATGTTTGCACAAGGTAATTTCTGACCGTCGATTATGGTCGACATGACACAATCATCGAGTAAAATAGAAGTCAGTCAACTAAAATGGATTGCACTTAGTCTGCATCAATCGAATTCAGTCTGCGTCGACCGAACTCAGTCTGCGTCCACTTGAGAAGTCAACAGAATGGGCAAAGAAGGATGGGCGAAGTCATGGATGTCCAATATGTGACGGTCGGTGGATGATAAAAACACGTGATGAAATGCTAATGACGGTTACTTATTGGTCATTTCTCTTTTGTTTATATATAGGTATAGTTCAAATTGTAATAAAACACAAACAATTCCTTTAAACTCATACAGGCAATTGGTTGTCATCTTTTGCTTTTCATTTAAGTGTTGTAATCAGATTAAATCAATGACAATAAGTGTTCTTGTGTTCTTTCATCTTACTACATTCTGTTGATTCTACGACGGCCACAATTTCTTTTATTTTCCTGTTTATATCACGCGTGTTAGACATACAAACTTTACTTAATCATCATGCTAAAGTTGAAAATCGAATCTTGAGACTTTTAGCCATGCATGCATAATAAATTAGATAGTTAATGATAATCATCAAAACAAATAATGAACGTGTAAAAGACGTTTGTCCATTATGTTAGTCAATAAAATAATTGTTTTTATGAAACGAGACATAAGTATGAGCACTAACCAAGTAGAACAAATAACAAACCTGCAAATAAGAGCGAAGTTAGCTCAATATGGTGGTTCACTTGATTACGAATCATCCAATACTGCACTTTTATAATAAATTAACACTTAATGTGTTTTCAAGCATTAAGTTACCTTTAAAAGGTAACTTAATGCTTGAAGTGGTGTGCACATGGGATCTCAATGTCCACTAGAATAATACAACGTTGGACAGTGCTCTTAAGAACATCAATAAAGACTCCAACCAATAAAAATAATCAACGTCGTTGAGCTTGATTTATGGACGAACTCCATGTTTAACAGCTAACTTATGGATTGCTATCTTTGGATCAAGGCCGGGCATTTCCTTGTAGCTCCATGCAAAGACATCTTTGTATTCCTTCAACAGTTGGACATCAACTCCTTTTCTTCAGGGGTTAAATTGGCGCTAAGAAATGTAGGGCGATGATCCCCTTCTTCTCCAAGATCGACTTCTTTCAATTCGTCAACAGTAGACTTTTTTTGATCCTCGAAAACTTCTGGAGCCTCTTCTGCATCATTCTCTTTAGGAGATGTATTTTCATTAGCTTCAGTAATTGTGACGTGGTGGGACCATCATTTCCGTTATCACCATGAGACGATTCCCCATTACTATTGGTAGATACCCATGTCTTCGTGCTCATTTTCAATACTTCGCCGGTAGTTACTTCAACAACCGTTCGACGCTTCATTCGAGAGGGAACTTTGCTATGAAGATCCTTGGTATCTGCTTTGGTAATTGGGATATCCTTTGTTTTATCAACTTTTTTCCACACCATTCGACTTATTGGAGTTTGACTCAATCTTAATTGTGCCGTCCTTCCAACCTTAATCTCCTGTTTTTGAGTGCTATGTCTATCAAATACTGATTTTCGCTCAGACGGGGCTCTAGGTCGATCAAATACTGAAGTTCTTGTCGATTCGATTGCAGTTTTATCATCAGCTTCGATGTATTGAATTGAAGCATTCTTCACTGGGAGATTGACGGGCTTAGGAATGTCATACCCAAGACCAAACTTTGACTTTTGACTATCACCGCCTAGATTAGCCACTTTTGAGACAGCCCCAAGCGCTTTCAAGGCCTCTGTGTAGCCGGTCGAAGTGATTAACCTGAATGCATTAGAATCACATCCGTTGGTGTGCCTGTCAGGCAATTGCCCCCTGTTTAGGCCGGACAAAACCTTTTAAAGGCATACTGGTTTGAGCAATTGTCGTCGTTTTCGTCACCGGCCAGTTGAGTTCCTTTGGCACCGCTATTTTTTTAGCATGGCTACTCACGAATGGTGGTTCCCTGGCTTTTCGAAAGGCTCTTGGGATATAGTGTGGGATTGGCACATTCTGTTTAGACTCATCATCCGTCATTTCATTTTTAACTGTCGGATTAACTGAAGGTACCTCTTGTTGAATAGGTGAAACTTCTACGTCCGACTTCTTCGTGATATCCCTCACAACCGGTGCAAGCTTCGAGACCTTTTCTTCAGCATCGGTACCCTTATTAAAGTAAAACATGGCTTCGACGAAGTATGACTCCGCTTTCGTAAAGGGTTTTACATCTGCCCATACTGTGTGGGTTACCCCATCCTTTACAAATTTAAAGCACTGATGGAGCGTGGATGCAACAACTCCGTACTCATGCAGCCATGGTCGACCCAACAAACATATTATAGGTGGTGTTGGAATCGATGACGTAAAACGTCGCTCTAGCTTCCATATCTCCTATAGTGAGGGTTAGACAGATCTTCCCAACGGCTCGTTTTCCCCCATGGTTGAACCCTTGGATTATTAGCTGGCTACTTGATAAATCATCAACTCGTAGCCCGATCTCTTTCAAGGCTTTCAATGACAAGATATTGACCGCCGAACCTGGATCGACCAAGATACGATTAACCTTCGTACCATAAGCATAGCCTGATACAAATAGCGGTCGATTGTGAGATTTGTGACCTATAAGGAGATCTTCATCAGAAAACGTAATTATTGCACCATCTTCTTGTGATTTCACAACATTCATCACTGCGGGATCTTCTGGAGTGTCAACCTTCACAGCTGCCACTTCTTTGTCTGCATCAATGAGGGAAGAAATCCCATAACATAGTCGATGTTGGCTTCTTCACGGATTGGATATCTACCGAACTCTCTTCTTTTGCCATCTTCTTGGAATCCTTTTTTATTGTGGCCTCCTCGCAATCTTTGCTCGCATAGGAAGCATTTTCTTCACGGGCTTAGACGACTTCTTTCGGTTCCTCTTGTGAGTCACCAAAGTCCAGCCTTTTTCGGTAGATGCTTCTTCGGAGCTAACCACACAACTCGACACCTTGGTCATATATTGTTGCATAATCCCCGAACTTGGTAGGGAAATTATCTCAGCAGGATTGACAGTCCCGAATATGATGTTTGGAGTATCATTGTTTGCGACACTGCTCATATTTGAAGGTGCAATATAGGCTCCTAGATCGATCTTGTTGTCACGTACAAGCTCCATGACCTTCTCCTTAAAGACGAAACACTTCTCAATTGGACGGCCTAAGACACGATGGTACTTTTAGAAGTTGGGATTGTCGGCTAGATTCGCTTGTTGCGGTCGCTTTGATTGCGGAAGCTCGATCATTTTAGAAGACAACAGATAGTCAAATATTTCTGCAACATCTTCTTCGGAAAAAGGATATTTCTTGTTTTGCCTTTCTTCAAGAGTTAGGCGATGCCTCTCCATCTTGGGTGCTTCTGCAGGTGATTGTCCATTTATCGGGACTTTTCCTTTTACAATTGGCACTTTGACAGGAGCTGCATCTGTAGTCATTACCTGCTTCTTGGTATCCTTGAAAGCGGGCTTGCCCCTAGTTCTGTTTCCTGATCTTCCTGTCCCTCTAGGTGGCTCAGGTATTGGGATGTTACTTATGTTGGTCCCAACAAAGCTTAACTCCATGTCATGAGCCTTCGTCGCCAACTCCTCAAATGATCGTGGTTTGAGCCCTTGTAGAATATATCGAATCTTCCAGAGCATGCCTTGAATGCACATATCGATAGACGTTACCTCTAATAGACGATCCCTACAGTTCAAGCTTAGATTCCTTCATCGCTGGATATGGTCGACGAAGGGCTCTTCCTCCCATTGGCGCGTATTAGTTAGCTCGATCATGCTCACCACGTGCCGCGTGCTGTAGAAGCGGTTTAAAAAACTCCCTTTCTAATTGTTCCCAACTATCAATGGTGCCTGACTTGAGGTCAATGTACTAATCAAAAGCGTTTCCCTTCAGATAGCGAACAAACTGCTTAACCAACAATCCCCATCCGTGCCTGTATTGTTGCAAGTTTCGACGAAATGAGCCACATGTCGACGTGGATTCCCCTTTCCGTCAAATTGTTGGAAGTATGGAGGCTGATATCCGACTGGCATCTTGAGGCGTTCGATTCTTCGGCTGTAAGGCTTATAATATGTCGAAGATGATGATGATTTGCCCTCAAGCTCGCTCTTCACCGTTTCTTTTATTAATTCCATCATTGCTTTCGCTGGAATAGGATCTTCAATAACGGACGTGTGCTTTGCCGAATCATCAACATTCATGACCCCTTTTCCTTTGTCAACTTGGGTGCGCAAACTTTCTTTCATAAATGTTTTGTCGCCATCTTTACTCTCCAGCTTTTTGACAATGTAATCCCTTTGCTGCTCTCTTTCTTTCATGAAAAGCATCATAGCATCCACAGTTTTTGTGAGAGCTGCGACCTGATCTTCAAGTGAAGGAGTATCCGCCATAATCACTAACATGACTTCAAAGCCTTTAGTTGAATAAGCTTTTGCGGAAGAATCCGACGGAGAGTCACTTGATGAGATATTTTCAAAATTTATCTATGGCACAGGAGATACCAGAACATTGTCAAAAGTATTGTCATAAGCAGTTGGTTGAGACGACTTAGGGGAAATTGCTCTAAGCATTTCTTCAATTTCCTCAGTCTGTTTACGAGTTTTGGCCACAGATTGGGCATATGTCCCCTTTGGAGAGCCCCCCTCTTTGAGAACATCCTTGTAAGATGGGGAAACCTTAGGGGAGATAGATTTGAGCTTTTCTTCTATCGCTTCAGCCTGTTTGCGCGTCATGGCCGCAGACTGGGCATAAGTCCACTTTGGAGAGTCCCCCTCTTTGAGAACATCTTCTTCAGCGACATCCTTGTAAGATGGGGATGCCTTGGGGAGACGGACTTGAGCAATTCTCCAGTCTCCTTATGTAGTTCAGCAATGGTCCTAGCCTTGACCAACTTTGGAAACTCAGTAGATATAGAGCCCCCAGATGAGAGTGAAGGAAAAGCAACAAACCGGTTATATGCGACAACATTCCTGACGTTAATCATCTTTGGCGCCATGTAAATTCCTCAAAGTAAAGAGATGAGAGGTAGAGTTGGTCCCACTGAGCGTGCAAGAAATTTGTGAAAACTAAAATCTCACGTGAAAATATCAGCGTACAAATTGTCATATGAAAAATGTAGCGAGTTCAATCTCTAGTCACGAATATAACACGTGATTCCTCTAGTTCGATCTTTGAAGAATAATGATTGTGAATGGTGATCTTGAGCTCTGATATAATTTCAGCAGAACTTCGGGATGAAATATTGATGAAGGCGTCGGGGCCTTTGGGCGTGTATGGCAGAGCTTCTGTAACTTGATGAAGTTGTCGGGGCCTTTGGGAGTAATCCGACAGAGCTTCGGTAACTTGATGAAGTCGTCGGGGCCTTTGGGCGTGATCCGGCAGGACCTTAGGGCGCGTTGCAGAAGGGCACTGGGCGATGGACGTCGGCAGAGCTTCGGCGAGCAGGAGGCGGCGAGAGTCTTCAAGAGCTCCAAGAGTCTTCTCTCCACCTATCTGTGTGTTCTGTGTTGACAGAGGGATATAGCCGTCGTCGAAGAATATAATATCTGAGAATATTGCTCGGAAAGAATATTGCTGTGTGTGCAATATGACCGCTGGGAAAATATAACTCTTAAAGATTATATCACCTCGAGAATATCATCAACCAGCTATGGAGCCTTCAGAGATGAAAACACCAGAGAGGCCTTTAGAGATATACCCACAAGATGGGCCTTAGGAGATATACCCGCTTGAGGGGCCTTTGAAGATAAACCCGCAAGAGGGTGCCTTCGGAGATATACCCGCTAGAGGGTGCCTTCGGAGATGAACCGCAAGAGGGGCCTTCGGAGATGAGCCTGCCAGAGGGGCCTTCGGAGATGAGCCTGCCAGAGGGGCCTTGGGAGATGAACCCGCAGGAGGGGCATTGGGAGATGAACCCTCTATGACGGGCCTTCGATGATCAACCCGCAAGAGGGGTCTTCGGAGATAAACCCACTATGAGGCCTTCAGAGATAAATTCGCAAGAGAGGGCTTTCGGAGATAAACCCGCAAGAGGGGCCTTCGCCACCGCACCACCCGTAAAGTGGGCCTTCGCCGCGCCGCACCACCCGTAAAGGGGGCCTTCGCCACGCCGCACCACCCGCAGAGGGGCCTTCAAAGCAGAACTAGAATATCTTTATAACCCAATGGGGTTTAAGAGAATATGAGAGAAGAGAAGATTTTTGGTGTGAGAAGTGTGTTGTGAATGAATGGGGAGGCCTTTATTTATAGGGTTCCAAGGCTGGTTTAAATTAAGAAGCTGGTCATATCTTATTAGGCAAATTCTCGTGGACCGGGCTATGGGCCGAGCTTGAATTTGGGCTTAGTTTTGACCCAAAATACTTTGTTTGGATGGGGTGACATCATTTTCATGGATATGATTTCATGGCCCATTTATGTAGTCCATACAAATTGGATATTAGGCTTGATAGGTAGCCCATATTATGATGGTAAATTTTTTAATGTCTACACATATTGTACAATCAGATTTCACGAATCTCAACGAGCAAGTCGCTTTGGTGATTAAACGATTTATCTTCATGTGAAACCTGTCAATCCTGAGATGGTTGAAAAATCTTATGCTATAACTCATAAACAAATGAAAGGACAAAATCAAGAAAGTCACATCCATAATTTAGATTAATTATCATACATTGGCATAATCAAGACCTGTGAATTGTTATAAGCATGCCAAAAGAGACTATATATACAAAACAAATCAAGAATTTGTGAGCAATAAATACAACGACAGTCGACAAACCTATGATTTTTATAGATAATGACGCAGCATAAACTCTCTTTCATATATAATTCATAACACGATGTGAAAATTAATTATTATGAGAATTAGTTCTTTCAAAATTAAACACCGAAGAAATAATTATAATAATTAAAAATTTTATTTTCTCCCGCTCCTGTTAAAAATTTTATTCAAATAAGATTTTCATATTTTAACATCATCTCTAAAAAATTTTAGGAAAATCAATTTTTCATCAAACAAACTGGACTTTTACTAGTCCAAACAAAACCCACAGGTCTCGTCAACTGTTTGTTCGTAAGCATGCAACAACACAGCTTTCTTTTATTTTAAGTTATCCGAGTCCACTCATTCCAGTCAATCAAGTATTGAGAATATTCTCTCTAATAAATTCTAATAATAATAATAATGAATTAACTTGATCTCTCGAGTGCAGCGACCTTAACTTTTTTCCATTTCCAAATTTAGTGATAATTTAAATTAAAAAAATATTTACCAGACCCATAATATCTAACCATATCAAAATCACCGCGGATTGAAAAAATCACAATTGATAATATATCAAAATAATAAAAATTCACCATAATTATCTCGAGTATAAGAAGATTATCACTCCAGTTAAATTCGATCCTGAATCTAATTATGACCCGATAGAAAATAATCCAAATAATCACGATCGTAATCAAATTTATGACATAAAATGCGAAAAAGATGATTTACATACACGTGTTTAACATATTTTGATGAAAACTGATTATTAGGCCTTTTGGTAGATTTCTCTTATAATCTCTTACGTATCAAAGCATAATCAAAGGTCATCGTAACCAGCGTCATTGCCCCCGGCGATTACATTTCTAAAAACATAAGGACTGCTTCTTGGTGCAGAAGGGGAGTATCATCCGACAGATGTTTACTTGGAACTGAATCGTTCGTCGTACACGTCCTGTGCTTCTTCTCCCACCAGAGGCAGATGGCTTTCGTGGTCGTGAATGCCCTCGTATGTGGTAATGACGTAGTCTGAGTCATCCCTATCCCTCTCTACCCTCTTCTTCACCTTGCAACCTTCGCTCATACATTTGTAATAGTTCCTGATCAGATTAAAAAAATCATAAGATCGAGCCTATATAAGAGGCGAAGTGTTTATCGCCTGCACATCGCTGCCGAAACAAAAATCATGGGATTCCAGAACCATATTGAAGACCATGATTGGGGTTTAGAGTTACCTCGGGTAAGGGCTGTTCTTGACCATTTTCTTCCCATACTTCCTCCATCGATACCCATCTTCCATGACATCTTTCTCGGATTTCGTCCGAAACGAAACCCTAGTGACCCCATTATTCATCGCATTCGACTCGTGGTCACTGAGCTCATATTAGTTACTGAAAGTCATCCCACATAATAATAACCAAATGAAAGAAGGAAGAACGGAATCGTATTTTCTCACCCTGGAACGTGCTCTACTATTTCGAGACCACCCTCCCATCGACAGCAGCGGGTGGTCGTCGATTCGATCTCCGATGAGACCATTGGATGGTGCCCGTACTCGTCTTCATCGGCTGAAAGAAACTGGGCTAGAGCATAGAGGTCGGCCAGCTCTGTGGCTCCGACATCGGAGTAGTGACCTCGTGTAGCGTCGGGATATTCACCGCAACCATCCATAGGAGCGGAAGCAGTGTGCAATAAACTCTTTGGGAAAGACTATGAATACCGTCGGTCTTTATAACGACTTTGAATGGTTGACTCGATTTTATTTATTAGAAAATGACACAAATTTTTGCGATAAGGATGTAAGAAAACGACAAGGTTAGTGAAAGTTCATGCTCAGCTTCCATCGAAGTTGCAGGGAAAGCCGCGATTGAGAACATCAGATCAAACAACGTGTCGAAATATAGATCATATACCATGCCAAACTTTAGACTCATGGTCCCCGCATATGATGTGTTTTAAAAAGGATTAAATCAATGAAATCGATGTTTAATGAAATTAAATTTATTAAAAATGAAAATGCATAGTATGTCTCGTTTTCACTTAACGACTCGAGCTTTCAAAATAGTTGGTGTCGGCTGCTATATAACTCTGGCATAAAAAGAGGCAACAAAATCCCACCCCTAGGGCCAAAGAAGCCCGCCTAAAACCTAGACAAGGGAATCGCAAAAAACGGTTAAAGACGTCAGCCCGATTCGGCGTGAGGGAAATGTTGAAAATAAAAAATATATAGTATGTTTCCCTTTCACCTAACAGTTCGATCTTTTAGGTTGGCTGCTGTACAACAAAAATATGGTTCGGAGTTATAAAACCAAAAAATATAAAAAAATACATGTTTTCAGTGTCTGGACAATCGATATGTTTCGCATCTGTTTGCTCCGGAAGTGACCGCGGACAATCCGGACACAAAGACGTTGGAAATCTCTAGCACTAGGAGCAACTGGTACTCGGAGTTTCGTTGTGTGGTCGTCGTATGAATGAATGAAGAAAACAGAAGGCAAAGGACGAGCACCCTTAAGCGGAAACACTTACGGATATCATCGACGATGCCTTCCGAAGGAAGTAGGAACGCATGATCACAGAGAGCTTGAACTCTGGAACGCTTTAAAGGTTAAAAAGACAATATGTCCGCCTATAGAGAGGTGTTTGTGTACAATGCTTAAGAGTAACTAATTATACTAAGCTAGATATATGTATGTACGGTAATGAAATATTATCAATATATTACGAATCTTTGTTGCCAGTCTTCATGGAATATCTGCTTTCCATGTGAGCAAATTTCGTCTAAATAGAAGCATCTTAACCGTGTCGAGGAGCACGTAGTGTCTTGCGATCACCCGGATCCTCCTCTCGACTTTTGTATTAGTATTCTAGAATAATTGTCGTATTGGTTCTTGCCAGTCCTTTTTCTACTCAAATAGGTCGACGGTGTGAGCCTCTTTGTCCTTTGTTTCGCCACCGTCGCGGAATTCTGGTCGATTGCTTATGAACGAGGTTGTTCTACTTTTGGGCGAATTCGAGCCGTTTATTAACCCGGAGGCCAGTTGTGCTAAGTAGTTGGCCTCTTGATTGTCGTCCCTTTTCACGTATGCGATCTTGGCCGCACCTAATTTTGTGAAGAGTTCCTTCGCTCTAAGTAAATACCGACTTAGGTGAGGTGCATGGCACTCATTTTGGTCAAAAAGTTGCTGGATTACCAGCTGGGAATCACCGCATATCTTTACGCTTTGCAGTTTCCAGTCCAGCGCGAGCTGTAAGGCCAAAATCAAGGCCTCATATTCTACTTCATTATTGGTTACCTTTCCATCGAGGCGACAAGCCAACCTAGTTTCAGCGTTCCAGGGTGACTTGACAAAGACACCTACACCAGACCCGAATTCGTTAGAAGACTCGTCGAACAGAATGGTCTAATGCTCACACGGATAATCTCCTTCGTGTGAAGAGTTTATGTTATCTTCACCATAGTGGGTGATGAATTCAGCCAAGGCATGGCCTTTAACCGAAGCCTGTGGTTTGTGATAAATATTATAGGCAGAGAGCATTAGACTCAATTTTCCAATTCTTCCCGTAAGTAGGGGGTTATCAAATAACACCTTAGTTATGGACGTCTTGGAGGCAACATACATATATCATTGGACCCGATGTAATGTCTGAGCTTAATCACTGAGTAGTACACGGCAAGACAGACCTTCTCAGTTAGGGTATATCGTTGTTTTGTCTCTGTGATGAGCCGAGACAAGTAATAAACCACTCTTTCCACTCCGTCCTTTTCTTGTGCCAACATAGATCCAATAATGAACTACGATGCAGCCACGTAAAGGATGTATGGCACGCTTGTGTCTGGTGGCGCTAGCACATGAGGGTTCATTAAATAGTTTTGTAGTTCCTAGAATGCTTGCTCATGCTGCGACGTCCAGGTTATCTGCCCCTTTTCCTTCCCTTTCAAAATCGTCGAGACATTGCTAGTTTTAGATGCCACGTTGCTTATGAAGCGGTGTATATAGTTGACCGTCCCGTCGAGAAAGGCTTGAACTTCCTTCTTGCTTCGGAGAGCTGGGAGGTTTTGAATAGCGCAAGTTTTAAAGGGTCTACTTCGATTCCCCCTCGTATTACAAGGAATCCGAGGAATCGTCCCTTCTGAACTTTGAAAGCGCATTTCAAAGGGTTGAGGTTGAGGTTATGTATTCGCATCTTTTCGAATGTTTCGCCTTGATGGATGTGATGATCCCGTCTTCGCTTGGATTTTACGACAACATCATCAATGTATACCTCAAGTGTCTTCCCTATCAAGGGGCCAAAGATAAGGTTCATCGCTATTTGATACGTGGCACCAGCATTCTATAATCCGAAAGGCATGACGACCCATTCGAATATCCCGATTGGGCATCTGAACGCTGTTTTATGCACGTCTTCCTCGGTGATGATGATTTTATTATATCTAGAGTACCCGTCTATTAAGTACATTAGCTCGTGCCCTGCCAATTTGTCTATAAGGTCGTCGGCGACGGGCATGGGGTACTTGTCTTTAGGTGTTGTTTTGTTTATATCGCGAAAATCTATGCACTATGCTAGAAATCCAGTCCACATATTTAGCCGTCCTTATATAACCGGCTTGGAACAACTTCTTAATTTCATCGTAGACCATCTGGGCTACATTCCGTGACATCCTCCTTGGAGTTTGTTTCACAGGCTTATTAAAGTTGTTGTACGTTGGGAGTCGATTCTCAACCAAGTCTCGATCAAGAATAGGCATCTCCATGTAATCTCAAGCAAAACAGTCTTTGCAAGTATGATGAATCTTACTTATATCGTATCCTTCAGCCTCGCTTATGAGTGAGCTGAGATAGGTGACACGAGGTAAATCAGCGGTCCCTAAGTTTATTTCTTTTAAAGGATCGCATGGAATGACAGAACTATTAGGGACTTCTTTATTAATCGAATGAATATTTAGCATGTCTTGGCATGCCCGGGGAAACTCATTACATTGTGCTTCATTTATTCTGGACGTCCTATAATTAGTTAGTCTCTCTAGGACATCCGATATCGGATCAGGTACTTCACTCTCCATTAGACGAAGGTGGGTTGAGGAATCTATCGGGCTCTAAGTCCGTCTCAGTCTTATGAGTGTCGCTGTTATCCTGTATCTCGGTTGCGTGTATATCTTTCTACAGTGGGGTCAGGTCTTCATCGGCCTCGAGCTGTAGCTCGTCGCCCCATCCAGTTAGGACGATTGGGTCTTGAGGTGGCGCCAAAGCTGACCCATCATACAAAACCAGGAACTTGTAGCCTGTTTCGCCTAAAGGACCAACGTTTGGGTTTCCCATCGCATACCTTTGCTTCAGTGTCATGTCTTTGACATGCTTTACTTCCCCTGCGCAAAGATAAGGCATATTAGCATTTTCATTTGCCTCTCCTATCATAACTTCCAAGCAGTGTTTTGCCCACAGCAAAAGTTCTTGGTAGAGAGTAGAAGGTGTGGCGCCAGGCTTGTGTAGCCAATCTCTCACAAGCAGAGCACTGAAAGAGGGCTTTATGTCAATGACGAAGAAAGCCGTCTTTTTTTTGTGTGTATTTACTCGGAGTCTAGCGGAAACCACGCCTAAATAGGAAGAAGTAGTCCCGTTAAATATGCTGACCCTTACATCGGTCTCTCCAAATTCGGCTATGTCATCCCTCAAGCTCTTATAAGCTTCAAGGGGGAGTATATTAATGGTCGCTCTGTTATCAACAAGAACGCGGCGCATTGTCGCATTGTTGATCTTCGCCTGAATGTGAAGTGAGAATATATGTTTTCGCAATGATGCAGGAGGCTCTTTCAGCCACCTACTTGGAAAGTTCCGTGGTACTCCAGTGATAGAGTTATGACTGAGAGGTGGCATCAGCCTACCTTTCGCCTGGTTGTCCTCTTTCTTAGCGAATTCAGTTGGTAGCATGGGGATGTTGCAACTAGCTCCGTTCGCCTCGGGTGGGGTCCCGGACTTGACTGGGTTGTAATCACTCAGCGAATTAAACGCGAGGTAACTTTCACTTGAGTTCTTAGTCTTTTGAGTATCGGAAACCGCCATATTGGCACGTTTCTCCTTAGTCTTTCGAGTATCTGGGGTTGTATTCTTGTACAGACCTTCTGCCATGTACCCACCTGGGATGACAGGAACGCGAATAAGCGTGAGTTTCTTAGAGGTTGTAGGCAATTATCAACTTGAACAAACTCTCTTTAATGCGGGTTGTAACCCCTTTTGAGGTTTCCCTCGGGTGGAGTCTCCGAAAAGTGGGCGAATTTAGAGTCACATGGGTTACCTGGCGGAGGGTCGACCTTTCCACCTTGATCTTTTCTTCGGATGCCAAACCGACCAGTAGCAGGAAGTACTGGTTGCAACAGATTTGGCACATCTGGGTGATTAGCACTTTGTACGCTGCTATTGGTTTGCACTTGTAACAGAGCATATCAGCTATTAGAAACTGGGCTATTGAGGTCCCTTCTCTCATTGCGCCCTCATCGCCTCGAGGGTGATCCTGTCGCTTTGCACTTTCCTTCGCCTTTTGAGGCTCGAGGCGGTGTACAACGCGTCGCCTGGAAAGTTTCTCAGTATAAGGCTCTTTCTGAACATGCTCGTTCTCGTCCACAACTCATTGTCTCATGAGTTCTTCAGGGGTATAAAGTTCCTTATTTGCATTTGGTAGGGCACCTTTCTGCTCTAGACGTCTCTCCGTGCATTGGTGCACCCTTAGGCCATTGTTGATTCCCATGGCCATCTCTTCGAGGCAGTTAAGGTCGTACCATTTTGTTTTCCTTTCCTTCAGCAGGTACTTCCTAAAGGTATGACATCAGTCGGTGGTACGCGAAGCATCCATATGCCAGTGACAACGATCGGGTTGTATGTTCCTAAGATTGGCAAGGCATTGGATTGTTCCCTTGCTCACCAGCCTCTTGAATAGCATATTGGCAATGATTGTTTCGTCAGTCTCGGGCGTTTAATCTTTATCTCCCTGCATTGATAAAGGAGGCACGGTTAGACAGTTGATATCAAAGGTGTTTATATCAACTAAATCGCCAAAAGGATGTCACTCTGTTAACGCCTAATCCCTCGAGTCTGGGAAGCGCAACTCTTTAGACTCTATTAGGTCTTGCACCAAGTTTCTGAACGTCAGTCCCTAGTGGTGTGGGTGAATGACCTGTGCCACTTACATAACTTCCTCGACTTCTCTTGGTCAGTACGAGGAATTTGATGGCCCGATTTTAATAGAATTCACCCGTGTTGAAGCATAAATTTAAAAATCTCATCGGCTTTCGCCTCGTCGAAGGAGTACTTCCTCTCTTTTCGAGTCTTTGGCGAGGCTTTGACCAGTAAATTTTTCTTAGCCAATTCGTCAAAATTTAATGGCTGCCCTTTACATATTCTGCGATGTCGACATCTACGATTGGTTCAACTTGATAGGTCATCAAGGTCCACGTAATCAAACTCCCTTCCGCCAGAGTTTTTTCTCTAAGGAGATTCTCATATCGGATAGCCCTTCTGGCCAATTCATTCTAGTCCTTGAATACTTCACCCTCTAACTTCTTTCTAAACCGAATAAGAAGAGAATCATGGGCAATGGCTATAAGTTCAGCTTTGGATACAGAAGTTTTGCATCTCAACCGCGCCTTCCGAAGTTTATTCATAAAAATAGCCACGGGTTCACCAAGTTGTTGTTTCATGTGGGTAAGATTATACAATGTCACTGCTGGGTCGGTTTGAGCGAACGCCAGAGTGAATTAGACCTACATATCATCCCAGTTCCTCACCGAGTTTGGAGGACAATTCGCACACCATGTAAATGTTACTCCTGTGAGGGAGCTAGGGAATAGACGAAGCTTCCATCTGATGGTCTTGTTGCACAATCGTCCTGCCCTCGTTTATCATAAGTGGCGGATTATTTTGTATAAATCTCTTAGGACTTGTAGGGATGACAGGAACATCTTCCATGTCAAACTTTTTCTTTCCCTCAGCAGCTCCACGGGGATCGTAATCAGGTTGATATTTGGTAGCCGATTCACCTTTCCTATTACCAGGGCCACTCGTTGGTACTCCTGATATAGTTTCTAGGTTTTGAAATTTGACCTCCATTTTGGAATCAATTCCTTCCTTGAAGGCGTCGTGCTTCTGATCGATAGCACTGACCCTCTCCATTAAGAGTTGGGGAGTACTCATAATGACTGACAGCTCTCCAGCTATGGTTGGGTCTGAGTTCTTTCAATTATTACCATTTCCCCCATCGGAGAGATTGTCTCCAAGGTTGTTTGAATCAGCACCACCCCGGGTTCTCGGCATTATTGGCCTAGTCTCCCACAGTGGTCGCTAAAGGCGTGTTCGCTCCGTAAGTGACCGCGGACAAGCAGGACCCAAACACGTCGAAAATCTGTGGCACTACGAGCAACTAGTACTTAGAGGTTCGTTGTGTAGTCGCCGTATGAATGAATTGAAGAGAAGAAAAGGCAAAGGACGAGCACCCTTAAGCGGAAAGAACGCAGGAGCACAGAGAGCTTGATCGCTGGAGCGCTTTAAAGGATAAAAAAACAATATGTCCGTCATTGAGAGGTGTCTATGTACAATGCCTAAGAGTAACTATTTATAATAAGCTAGACATATGTATGTACGGTAATGAAATTTTATGCATATATTACGTATCCTTGTTGCCAGTCTTCATGGAATATTTTATTTCCATTTAAGCAAACTTGGACCCAATTGGCGTTCATCGCAGAGTTTCCTCGCTCGCCCAGTTGACTGTCGCTTGATCGCCTTGTTGACCCTTGTCGCTTGATAACTGCTTCACCCACAATCCTTCGCCTAGTGTGTTTCCACGACCACCTCCTTACTAGGTTTTTCGTTCCTTGAACCTAAATTTCTGTTGCTAAACATCATTCAAATACATAAGTTTATCAATGATTTTTATCTTTTTAACTTTACGCAATAAAATATCTCAGACGTGTGCCCAACCTAAGATGATTGTTAGGTGAAAAATAAAGATACTGAGAGAAGTAATCGAACTTTTAAAACGGTAACACGAGGTTTAAGTAGGTAAAATTAAAACTTGGCGATGACGTCATGATTTAATGGGGACATAAGTGGTTGACATCACGTGGTTGACGTACAAAGTTGATGACTGATGATATAAAATTGAATGACAGCGTGGGAACAAGGGGACGACTCGACTAGACTAGTTTTTGTTTCTGGAAAGTCCGCCACCACAAATTATTAAGAGTGGTTGATTTGGGTCAGTCAAAGTCCCTCCCCCATGGCGGCTCCTCCCTCTTATCTCTCTGGGAAACTTTATATTAATATCATCCACACGTTCTCAAATTTATTGAGTATTTATATTCAGAGAGATGCGATGATTTACGCATCCAAAAATCTCACTTTCAATTAAATTTTGGATAAAGGTATCCCTTGTGCTTCAATGCCCCTTGTGCTTCAATGCTATTTCACATCCAAATATGCTACTTCTCATTTTTTGGAGGGTAATTCATAAATAATTTTTTTTTTATTTTGAAATAATTTAAAAGCTTATGAAACCATCGAAATGAAATTTTGTCAACCATTTTGCATTTATTTTATTTTCTTTCATAATAATATTTATTACCTATTAATTAAAGATTCCTAACCTTTAATTATAAAAATATTTTCTTTCATTCTAGAAAAAATTAATTCATTAAATTACTTGAAATGATATTATCTTTTTTTATTTATTTCTTAAACCTACACTTTATTTTAAATAAATGCTCGTTTTTTCAAAGTCACATAATATATATGGTAAGAGATTAGGAAAATATATAAAAAGTTAGGTAGAATAAATGAGATGTGAAGAATATTTTAGTCAAAGTTTCATAAAGACCGGGAAATCAGTAGTTTGGGATGCATCACCTTTATCTTTATGATCTAAATAGATTTGCCTTAAAGTAAATAATTTTTTGTGCTAGTTAAAATGATGTATTAGAAATTAAGATTTTAGCTAAAACACCAAGTAAATTACTGTCGCCTTTTATACACTAAAAATCATAAATATTAATTATGTCAATACTAGATCTGCAAGTTGATCTTAGATATGTAATAAACCCTAGAAACACGATTGGATTTAAAGATATGCATAATGCAACTTGATTATCCAAATGTATTTCCACACATTCCTCTGTGCATAAAAATGAGTCTTTAGTAATTTCTTCTATGAAGTTGCCTGATTTACGGGTATTGTTTTAAAAATAAAGTATAAAGCATGTCACACCTTAACCTAACTTCGAGCTTTTAGGACAGTTGACGTCGGCACAATAATGATATCGAAGCCAGCTTACATAGATGTCTTACAATACAAAATTATAAATTAAAAGAAAATTATAATACATGCATTACATCAGTAAGTATAAATAACCACTTTTTACCACATATTCATCGATGAACTTCTTCTTTCCAATTTGAGACCATTTAACTTCACACTTTCTCTGACTTTGCTCAGACCTTCGTATATCTCCTTAAAATATGCGCAAACATTGAAGAAAACCTCCAAAGAGAAAGAACACATTGTGGATTTAGTTGCAGCTTTAAAAAATCTACAAACATGTCCAGAAGCACTATCTAAAGTTGCTAAAAATAATTTACCATACATTTAACAATTCCAAACGAGGCATATATGAAAAGCTCAAAATCCTCTTCTTCAGCTTCCAATCTTTATCAAATGACGTGTGCAATCACATATATGTACCAATCGGTAGCAACTGACGTCCACAGATTTGACATTGAACGAATTCTACTAGGACAATATTAAAGCATATTTTTAATTTTATATTTTTAAACCAAAGTACTTTTACAAATATGCACAACCTTATCATTCAAACATTCAAGTAATACTGTCAATCCACCTTACTCCACGAATGACAAGGTAAATCATGCATTAAACCAGCAGCAACAAGTAAATCACCTCATACGTCTTGCTTAAATTTTAGACTCTTCAACTTCATATAAGGAGATACGATCAACTGGTCAACATAACGATTTTTACACATAGAACATTTAGAAATATGCCTCTTCAAGTTAACTGTCACATAAACACTAAACTCAAAATACTTATCCGGTATGCTGTGTAGATTGCTTTAGTAATCATTTTTTCATTAGCAACATTAATTTTTGTATGATCAAAACACTCTCAAACATGATAATAAGTTTCCTTGTACGTTTACCTTTAAAATCAACCGATTTATATTTCCTTTTATCTATCACGACTTCAGCCGCTTCATCATATTCATCTTTGTTTCTAAAAGGGCACATTTCTTAGGTGGGTTCCCCTTGGATGGCCTCAACTCTTGGAAGGGGCGCCCCTGGGGGAGATTATAAGAGGTACCCCTGGATACCTATAAGATCCTCGGTGATTCATTGTAATATATAGCGAACATCCACAACCACCTGAGGAGGGCAAGACAGTGTACGTGGAAATGCTAGATATGTTGCATATATTTGTCATGCCGATAAACCTTGGGTGAGTGATGGTGGTGTAAGGTTGTATCCGTTAGTGGCTTGAGTTTCTTTTATGGATTGTATTGATTTTTATTTTGCTAATGTTGAAATTTGGATGAAACCCTACATCGGCTAGCACGGGCTATCGCAATCTATTTGTAATCTTCCTTAGCTTTCTTGAAACTTTCTTGAAACATTACATTTCTCATATTGTTTAGTAACAGAAATTCTGAGCCATAAATTTCAGCTTTATTTGTGGATCAATGGTTCAGAATACAGGCCCAAAGTACGAGAAGCCCTGTAAGGAGGTAGCTATGGAAATACACCAGGCGAAGGCTTGCGGGCGAAGCAGTAACCAAGCGACGAAGCTACCAGGCGACAAGGGTAAAAGAAGTGATCAAGCGACACTCAATTGAGCGAGCGAGGAAACTCTGCAACCAAGGCGAATGGGCGATTCGGTCGATCAGTAGCTGTTATGGGAAGATTTCAGACGGTCTCAAGACTTGGAAGGAAATTGTTGCCAAGTTTGCTAGAATGGAAAGAAGATATTCTACGAAGACTCGTAACAAGGATACGTAATACATGTACAATATTTTGTTACCGCATATACGTAGGTCTAACTTAGTATAAATAGTTGTTCTTTGGCATTGTATACAAACACCTCTCTACAGACAGACATATTGTCTTTTAATCTTCAAGCATTTCAGCGTTCAAGCTCTCTTTGTGCTCTTGCATTCTTGCTTCCTTCCGAAGGCATCGTCAATGGCATCCATAAGCGTATCCGCTTAAGGGTGTTGTCCGTTGCCTTCTCATTTTTTCTTCATTCATATGGCGACCACACACACATTTCAACGAACCTCTGAGCACCGGTTGCTCGTAGTGCCAGAGATTTCCGATGTATTTGGATCCGGTATGTCCGTAGTCACTTCCGGGATGAACAAGCCTTTGGCGTCCACAGTGGGAGACTAGGACAACAATGCCGAGAATCCGTTGTGGAACTGAGTCAAACAACCTTCGAGATGATCTCTCCGATGGTGGAAATAGTAATAATGGGAACAGCTCGAACCCAGCCATAGCTGGAGAGTTATCAACCATTATGAGTACTCTCCAACTCTTAATGGAGAAGGTCGGCGCTATCGATCAGAAGCACGACGCTTTCAAGGAAAGAATCGACTCCAAGATGGAGGCTATTTTTCAAAACCTGAATACTATATTAGGAGGATCATTGAACAACCCTGGTAATAGGAAAGGTGAATCGGCTGCCAAACGCCAATTTGATCACGATGCCCATAGAGCGTCAATTGCTGAGGGAAAGAAAAAGGTTGACATAGAAGATGTCCCTATCATCCCTACAGGTCCTAAGATGGTTGTGCACAATAATCCGCCACTTGTGATAAACGAGTACATGACGAGTGTGCAACAAGATCATCACATGGCATATTAACCCCCATTCCGTAAGAGGGAAAATCTCAATTGGCCGTTGGAGAACGAATTCGTTCGTCCTATTGAGAACCATGGACGCTCTAAATATACTCCCCAGCCCATGCACGGGAGGGGGATAACAGCGCAAGAAGCAATGGTACCACCAGATCTCACGCCCGAAATAAGGGACTACGTGGCTCGATTAGTCGAGCGAGTGATCTCTGGGGCAGACGATGTGAATGAAGAAGGCATTTCGCCTGCAGAGCACGTCGCCCGTTTTACTCATCAGGCTGGGGAAGCTACCACTAATGGGTTTTGGAAGCTTCGTTGGTTTCCTAGCTTCCTCACAGGAGCAACCTTTACGTGGTATGTGAATATCCCTTCGAACTCAGTGAGGAATTGGGAGGATGTGCAAGTGCAGTTCACTCTGGCATTCACCCAAAC
The DNA here is from genome assembly GCA_023653495.1 of Melastoma candidum. Lineage (NCBI taxonomy): Eukaryota > Viridiplantae > Streptophyta > Magnoliopsida > Myrtales > Melastomataceae > Melastoma > Melastoma candidum. The sequence continues at coordinate 11,302,555 of CM042885.1, read as the reverse complement.
TGATCCAACAGTAACCCTACAGGACCTCACCCACATGAAACAACAGCCTGGTGAGCCCGTGGCAGTATTCCTGAGTAAATTCCGGAAAGCGCGGCTGAGATGGAAACTTCTGCGTCCGAAGTTGAGTTGATAGCCATCGCCCAGGATTCTCCCCTCCTTCGGCATCGGAAGAAGTTAGAAGGAGAAGTGTTCGGGACTTCTTAGAGAGAAAATCTCCTTAGAGAGAAAACTCAGGCAAAAGGAAGTTTGATCTCAGGGCCCTTGATGACCTATCAAGCGGAACCAGTTGTAGATGCTGACGTCATAGAATACGTAAAGGGACAACCCCTAACCTGTGACGAGTTAACTATGAAGGACTTCCAGGCCAAAGCCTCACCTAAAATCAAAGAAGAGGGGAAGTACTCTTTCGATGAGGCAAAGGCAAATGAAATTTTTCGAATTTAGGCTCCAGAACGGGCGCTCGATTAAGATCAGCTATCAAATTCCTTGTACTAAAAGAGAGAAATCGCGAAACTTCTGTAAGTGGCATGGATCATTCACCCATACCACTAGGGACTGCATCACGTTTAGAAACTTGGTGCAGGACCTAATAGAGTCTAAGGGATTACGCTTCCCAGACTCGGGTAAACAGGCGTTAACATAATCGCACCCATTTGGTGACCTAGTTGACATAAACGCCTTTGATGTTAATTGTCTAACCATGTCTCCTTCACCAATGCTGGGAGACAAAGATCAATCGCCCGAGACTGGCAAAACAGTCATCGCCAATATGCTACTCAAAAGGCTGGTGAGCAAAGGGATACTCTAATGCCCTGATGAACTTAGGAATACACAACCTGATCGTTTTCCCTAGCATATGGATACGTCGCATACCACTGACCGATGCCATACCTTTCGGAAGTACTTGTTGAACGAATGAAAAGCAGAATGGTACAACCTTAATCGTCTTGAAGAGATGGATATGGGAATAAACAGTGATCCAAGGGTATACCAGCGCATGGAGAAGCGCCCGGAGCAGAAGAGTACCCCACCTCCTAGAAACAGGGCTATATACCCCTGAAGAACTCTTGAGACAGAGAGTCAAGAGCAAAAGCAAGCATGGTTAGAAACAGCCTTACACTAAGAAATTCCCCAGACGACATGTTGTGGACCGCCTTGGGCCTCAACAGGCGAAACAAACACCAGAGCAAACGATCACCCTCGAGGCGATGAGGACACAATGAGGGAAGGGACTTCAATAGCCAAGTTTCTGACAACTGATATGCCCTGTTACTGGTGCAAACCGATAACAGCGCACAAAGTGCTCATCACCCAGATGTGCCAGCTCTGTTGTAACAAGTGCTTCCTGTTGCTGCCGGTATTGCGTCTGAAGGGAAGATCAAGGTAGAAAGGGTGGACTTGCCGTCAGGTAACCTATCTGATTACGAATTTACCTACTCTTCGGAGGCTCCACTTGTTTATGACCTCAAAAAAACACACGCTTTATTCCCGTCCCGTTTGTACCAGCTATGGGTACCTGGCAGAAGGTAAGCGCGGGAGTACAACCCTACATACCTACTGAGAAGGCTAAAAAGCGGAGAGAAAGAAGAGCACGATGCGCCACGAAGAAACGTGCCAAATTGGTGGGCTCCAATACTAAAAAAACTAAGGAATTGAGTGAGAGTGACCTCGCATCTAACTCACTGGGCGACTACAACACAGTCCAATCGAGGACCCCACTCGAGGCGAATGGAGCTAGTTGCAATGTTCTCATGCTATCAGCCGAATTCGCTAAGAGGGACGATTCGCTAGATTGACGCTACACTATAACCATAGTGTTGACGCTGAAATACCACGGAACTTCCCAAGTAGGTGGCTAAAAGAGTCTCTTACGTCATTACGGGAACATATGTTACCACACCACATTTGGGCAAAGATCAACAATGTGGCGACGTGTCGCGTTCTTGATGATAAAGGAGCGACCATTAATTTGCTCCCTCTTAAGGCTTATAAAAGTCTAGGGGATGACACAGCTGAACTCGGATAGACCGATATAAGGGTCAGCAGATTCAACGGGATCGCCTCGTCCTGTATAGGCGTAGTTTCCGCCAAACTCCGAGTGGGCACACACAAAAAGAAGACGGCTTTCTTTGTCATTGACATAAAATCCTCTTTCAAGGCCTTACTAGGGAGGGACTAGCAACACAAGGCTGGTGCCATACCCTCTACTCTCCACCAAGAACTACTGTTGTGCGGAAAACACGGTTTAGAAGTTGTCTCAGGAGAGGCAAATGGAAATACTAACACGCCTTATGTTTTCGCGGGGGTAATAAAGCTAGTCAAAGACATGACACTAAAACAAAGCTACGCGATAGGGGACCCAAACGTCACCCTCTAGGCGAAACAGGCTACAAGTTCTTGGTTTCGTACGACGGACCACCTTCGGCGCCGCTCCAAAACCCAATCATCCCAACTGGGTGGGGCGACGAGCTACAGGTTGAAGCTAGTGAAGACCTGACCCCGCTGGAGAAAGACATACACGCTGCCGGGATGAAGAGTAACGGCGACACTCATCAGATAGAGACAGATTTAGAGCCCGATAGACTCCTCAACCCACCTTCGTCTAATGGAGAGTGAAACATCTGACCCGATATTGGATGTCCTAGGGAGACTAGCGAGCTATAGGAAATCCAAAATAAATGGAACATTATGTGACGTGTTTCTTTCAACATGCCAGGATATGTCTAGTATCCATTCAATTAATAAAGAAGTCCATAATACTTCTGTTTTTCCATGCGATCCTTTGAGTGAAATAAACTTAGGGACCGCTGATTCGCCATGCATTACCTACCTCGGCTCCCTCATGAGTGAAGCTGAGAAGCATGACATGAGCGAGATTCTTCATACTTACAAAGACTGCTTTGTTTGGGATTACATGGAGATGCCTGGTCTTTATCGAGACTTGGTTGAACGTTGACTCCCAACAGACCGCAACTTTAAACCCGTGAAATAAACTCCAAGGAGAATGTCACAGGAAGAAGCCCAGATGGTTTATGATGAAATTAATAAGCTATTCAAAGCCGGTTACAATAGAACGGCTAAATATGTGGATTGGATTTCTAGCATAGTACCCGTCATTAAAAAGAACGGCAAAATCAGGGTGTGCAGAGATTTCTGCGACTTAAACAAAGCGATGCCCAAAGATGAGGACCCTACGCCCGTCGCTGACGATCTCATAGACAAATCGGCAGGGCACGACCTAATGTCCTTTATGGACGGATAGTCTGGGTACAATCAAATCTTTATCGCCGAGGAACATGTACGTAAAACAACAATCAGATGCCCTATCGAGATTTTTAAATGGGTCATCATGCCTTTCGGATTAAAGAATGTTGGAGCCTCATCTTTGACCCCTTGATAAGGAAGACGGTTGAGGTGTATATCGATGATGTGGTAGTAAAATGCAAGCAAAGGCAGGATCACCACACCCACCTAGGCGAAGCATTCGAAAAAATGCGAATGCACAACATCAAACTTAACCCACTGAAATGCGCTTTGGAGTTCAAAACGGGCAATTCCCTGGGTTCCTTGTACACCAACGGGGAATTGAAATAGATCCGTTAAAAACTTGTGCTATTCAAAATCTCCCGGTTCCCCGAAACAAGAAAGAACTTCAAGCCTTTATCGGAAGGATCAACTATATACGCCGCTTCATAGGCAACGTGGCATCTAAAACTAGCGTCATCTCGACAATCTTGAAAGGAAAGAAAAAAGGGGAGATAACTTGTACGTCGCAACAGGAGCGAGCATTCCAAGAACTAAAAGGTTACTTGGTAAACCCCCTTGTGCTAGCGCCACCAGATAGAAAAGCACCATATATCTATACGTGGTAGCATCACAATCCATTATTGGGTCTATGTTGGCACAAGAACATGATGGGGTGGAAAGAACGGTCTATTACTTTTCTCGGCTCCTCACCGAGACAGAACATCAATATACTCCAACTGAGAAGGTCTGCCTTGCCGTTTATTACTCGGTGATGAAGCTCAGGCATTACATTGAGTCCAACGACGTGTATATCGTATCTAAAACGTCCATAGTTAAGGTGTTCTTTGATAACCCTCTACTTACAAGAGGGATTGGCAAGTGGAGTTTAGTGTTCTCTGCCAATAATATCTATCACGGACCTCAAACGTCGGTGAAAGGTCATGTCTTGGCTGAATTCATCACTCACTATGGTGAAGGTAGTATAGACTCTTCGTACGAAGAAGACCACCCGTTTGGACATTGAACCATCTGGTTCGATGGGTCTTCCAACAAATTCGGAGCTGATGTGGGTATCTTTATCAAAACACCTTGGGTCGTTGAAACCAGGTTAGCCTGTCACCTTGATGAAAATGTAACCAATAGCGAATCAGAGTACCAGGCTCTGATTTTGGCCTTACGGCTCACACGGGATTGGAAAATGGAAAGTGCAAGGATATGCGGTGATTCTCAACTCGTAATCCAGCAACTTTTAGACCAAAATAAATGCCACGCACCTCATTTGGGTTCGTATCTGGGTAAAGCGAAGGAATTATTCACAAAGCTAGGTACGACTGAAATCGTACATGTGAAATGAGACGACAATCAAGAAGCCAACGACTTACTGCAACTAGCCTCCAGGTTGATAAATGACACAAGTTCACCCAAAAGTAGTACGACCCTGTTCATAAGCAAATGTCCAAAATTCCGCAACGACGGCGGGACAAAGGATGAAGACGTTCATACCACCGACCTATTCGAACAAAAAGGGGATTAACGAGAACCAATATGACAATTCCTATGGAATACCGATACGAAAGTCGAGAGAAGGATTCGAGTGATTGCTACACACTACGAACTCCTTAATAGAGTCCTCTATAAGAAGACCAACGAAGACATCCTGTTAAGATGCGTTGATCTAGACGAAGCCATCCCGATAATGATGGAGACACAAGAGGGTTTGTGTGGAGCGCATCAAGCGTACATCAAAATGAGTTGGTCGGTCAAACGACACGGATTCTACTGGCCTTCAATGATAAAAAATTGTATCGTAATGGCTCGAGCTTGTCAGGCGTGCCAGCAATGCGGGCTAGTGAAGTGAACCCCTGCTACCGACATGAACGTTATAGTGGAGCCATGGCCTTTCAGGACATGGGCACTAGACGTTATGGGAGAAATCCACCCTCACTCTAGCTGGGGAGGCGCCTACATACTTGTCGCCATAAACTATTTCACTAAATGGGTAGAGGCGACAGCATATAAGTCCATCAATCCAAAGGACGTAATTGAATTCATCAAGAACTCCATTGTTTACCGATACAGGATTCCTCAAAGTATCGTAGTGGATAATGCGATGGTGTTCAACGGTGAACTTGTGAACTTATGAACTCAACCACGTACTACGCTCAGTCAAACGGGCAAGCGAAAGCCTCCAACAAACTTATAAAACGAGTTCTACAGAGAATGATCGGAAGTAACCCGCGTACATGGTATACCCTACTCCAACAAATATTGTGGGCACTCCGGGTTACAAAAAGGGCGAGCATGGGCGTCGCCCCGTTCAGCCTGGTATACGCCCACGATGCGATGCTTCCGATAGAAGTGCGACACCTATCACTCAGGCTTCTTAAGCACCTTGGAGAATACGAGGGATATGATGAAGACATACACATTGAATTGGAAGACCTAGAAACCACTAGGATCAATCTGCTCAACTATCTAGAAGCTCATAAGAAGAACATCGCCCTGTACTACAATAAGAAATTAGTTTCCCGATCGTTCAGCAAGGGAGATCTAGTCTAGAAATTGAGGCTGCCCGAGGAAATCCGCGATTATTTCCATGAAAAATGGACATCGATTTGGGAGGGTCCCTTCCAGATATTTGAGTCCTACCTAGAAAATTCATGTCGCCTAAGGTGGCTTGATGGGTCAGTACATGACCTCAAAATCAATGGCAAGTATTTAAAGAAGTATAAGCCAATGATGTGGGAAGTGCACAAAAACATTTTCTCAAAATGTTTCCCCACCGTGTGGGGGCAAATACAAACGTAATAATTCATACAATAGGCAAGGAAGACAATAGGCGCTTCGCCCTGTCCAAAACTCCGACCATCATAACTTCCTTTGCCTCGATGTCTAGGGCCCCTGTCCAAATCCCGCTCATGCATCTCTCGCTCTCGGACGATAGCCGCGCGCTCAGCTGCCTCGTTCGCCTGGGCAGTAGCCAGGTCAGCGTCAACCTTAGCGATGCATGCAACCGTGGCATCCAATTCATCCTGGAGCAGCTGAATGGTGGTTGTTAGCTCCTCTCGCTTCCTATAGAGTTCAGCCCCTTCAAGAGGCAACTCGGTTACTTGGGCGGAGGATGGAAGCGGCAAAGACCACGCAAGTTCCTTTTCCTCCAACCTCGCCTTAAGTGCGAAGTCCTCTTGTTGCTCAACCCACGAGCGCCAGAAGGATCTTCGGAAAAGCTAGAGTATGATACGCAGCTCGCGTAAATTGTCGCCCACTCACCCGAACTCGTCCATCACGGACACTAGGGCAACGAAGTCCTCCTCCGCGTCAATTCCACGCTCGAGGGTAGTGATAAAAGAGACAAGCAGGGAACGCAGAGGCTGCCATAAACATGTTTGAGTCAAGCAATTACTTAGGAACGAGTCATGAATGAAATTCAATATTCCTTACTGAGGTCGCCTGTACTTGTGAGCCTTGGGGGGTTTCCGTCGTTTCGCCTGGCAATTGCTGGGCAACAGGAACACTTTCCGACACGGGTACCCCAGCTTCAGTCCTTGATATTAAGGGCGGAACCTCTGATGCTACATCACTAGGGGGCTCCTCTGTTCCCTCAGACTGAGCGGCCTACTTAGAGTAACCATGGCCGCCCACCCAGAAAGCAATAGGAACGTCGTCGGGAACATCGTCACCAACAACAGACAAAACACCAGCAACACCTTAACCTAAGGAAGCTGATGTTACTCGATTCAGTTCTTTGTCATGCAATAAAGTGCGAGAGAACCTAATACCTGACGTATCCCCATGGGACACCTTCTCAAGGATAGGGGGCACGACAACAACTCGTGGCAGTTATGGAGCAGGCTCATGAGATGCTCTTCTCTTCAGGTGAACTCCGTGTGAAGATGAGCCTACATGAGACGACTTTATCTTCACTCTCTTGAAGCTCGCTGCACAGAAAGATTTTAGCCTATCACTTAAGCTAAACGACGATAAACGATTACTCAAACTAGTTCAGCATACCCGACGAAGATGTGTCATCGCCTGAAAGCCGCTTCTTCGAGGACTTCTCACTCGGACCAGGAAGTGCCTTCGGAGGAGCTGAATTCTCCTCCTGAATCAACCTCTCCAGATGGGAGGAAGCTTGCAACATTCCCCAGGTCTCATACCAGTTGCTGGAGAAGAAAGGGGACCAACCACTAGAAGGCTCCGCCTTGAGCTTAGCCATGGGAAGGTCCGGTAATTGGGAGTGTTCAATTAGTCCAGACTCCACAGGAATTATAACACGCGTATCCATCGGTTGGTTCCTGGACTCAAAGAATGGAACTGCCAAGCACTGACTGAAGCCTAGTTGACGGGCACATAGTTGAGGATTGTAAACCTCAAAGGTCAAGCCAGCCGACTCCACTCCTACCAAGTCCTTAGCAAAGAAGGCGGCACGTAGATATTCAATATCCCCCATGCGGAGCTTTTCCCAGTCTTGGGAGAAAGGACGCCATGAAATAACAACACCCGGACCGTCATCCACGTATCCATTCATCAGAGCCTGGATACAACCTACCACGCTAAGGCAAGACTAGTGCTCGGATGAGCTCCCTGAGATAACATCGCTGCGAATGCGCATCGCATGGGTATAACGGGTAATGCCCGGAAAGTACAAAATGATCCACAGGTACACCATCCATAAAGGGTCATCCGTTCGACACCTAGATAAGTTGGTCGGGTCGGTTGCTGCCTGGTACAGTTCACGATAGATCAAGTTCAACAGGAATGGGACCAAATCCACGGCCTCTGGTTTGTTCGCGTTGGCAATATCAACAAGACTGGCGGCTACCCCAACCATAAAGCGATTGGGCGTTTTCTTGGGTTGCAAAAATTATACTTGGATAATCACTCCATGTAGAACTCGAACTCCTCTTAGGATCCCCACTTATCCTCAAACTTCGGGCAACCAGTTCGCTGATGTGTGCAGAAGGCTTGAACTTCAGGTCACCATGCCCGCAATCAAAGTGGAGGGGGCTCCAGAAAGGAAGCAACCAACCAAGAAGCAGATATCTTCCAGAGTGATCAACATCGGTCATTTGAGGAGATAGAAGCAGTTGATGATATGGTACCAGAACGATAGAAAACCAGCACACACTGACAGGTAGGGCTCAATGGAGAAGCGAGATGTGTTGATCAAGACTTTGATCCCCATCGCTTCCTATGCAGCACGCTTCTTCACCATCCATTTGGAAACCCATGAATCGTGAGCCTCGCTCCTGGAAGATGGAAAACGACGGAGACTCGCTCGCACCAACGAGTTCCATCCTGATGGTTTAAAATCACCAGGGGAGAAAACGACGGGCAACTTACTGGTATAAAGGAATGACCTTTCCACATAAAAAAGAAGCAGGAACTTGTGCTTGGGAATGAATGGACCCAGTATTTGTTGTTCCAACATCTTGGCATCAAAATCCGACTCTACTTCGTGACAAGGGAAAACATGGAACTTTTCGGCCTCCGCATAAACCCTTCGAAAGATAGCAATACACCGACAAACGAACTACTAAAACAATAAATCAATTTAGATCAAACACAACATCACTGAGACAATAGTCCTAACAATATGATGTTGTGTCCAACATCTCAGATTAACCAGGCACATTTGCTCAACTTTGATGAATGCCCTTCTGGTGCTCGTGTTCCTGTGCTGTTGGGAAAGTTCCCAGGGATACGAATATTTAGAAAACAAAAACTACACAATATAGAATGGAATGTTATTCGATATCTACACACGATAAAAATTAATTATGTACGTGGAATATTTACTTAGATTTATTTGACGACTTTAATAAATAAATAACCTCACACTCACATAAATGAGAATATATTTTTAATCATTTTTAATATTCTAAAAATAAAACCAAGCGCCTTTCATAATAATGAAAAATAGTTATAAATATTTAATTTTAAAAATATACTTATATCTACCAAATTTTTTAACTGAAATTATTCTTCTCAATATTTGTTTTTAAGAAAATTTTTTTTTAAATAGTTGGTTGAAAATTAAGTCATATCAATTGATATGATGAATTATATATTTCTTGAATAATATCTGATTTAATATAATAGATATATAATCTTATTTAAGTTTTCAAATATAATTTTCATCATAAAGTTTAAACTATTTGTGCTCGTCCCGGAACAAATCGAAAATGGGCTGGACATATTAAATTCTTCTCCTTTCGTATTTTTAAGGAAAAATAGAAGTAAGGTTATATCGTCTCTCGGGGTTTCTTCATCAGCCATATTTGGTTATGGCTTTGGCTATGGCCATGGCTAGGACGACAACGCCCTCCGTCGATCGCTGTGGTGCTACGGCCAGTATCATCTCCCAGCAGATAACTCTCACCCCCTGGTTTCCCATTTCTCCAAAACTCCCGTCACGGAAGAGACACGACGAACACTCAGCAGATGATACTTGGTTTTATATTATATAGTTCAACACGATTAACGTTCAACATGTGAGGCTTGGTTTTATATTATATAAATGTCTAGTTCAAGGCTAGATGGGCTCTTTTGACCTTTTTCTATATTTTGGGATTTTACATGCGCGAGGGTTCGAACACAGGACCGAGACCATGTAGAAACTTAACTTTGATCTAAAAGCTAAGATGGTATCTGACGTTTGATTTTATATTATATTGTTTAACATAGTTGAGTCTCGAACATCTGAGTACTCTTGCCTTTTAGCCATGTGTTGCTGCGGATCATGTGATGCTTTGTTCATTTCTTTTGGTCTTCGTCCCGTGATTTATAGTGAAGAAAGGGCAGATTGTGAGAGGGGATAAGGAGAAGTACCTCAACAGCATCAATGTAAGAAAGAACACCTTGGCCCTTTCCATGTTTTTCGATGATTCAGCCAATTTAAGCTGTTGGATTATTTCAATTCATTTGAACCAAGCAACGGTTTCTGTTCTTACAGTATTTGTCCGTTGGGCATCCAGTTTTCTACAAAGGTTTGGGGTATATCTATGACGACCGAGGAGAGGTATCTCCTTCCATTCTTTCCTCACAAGTCTCTGTGCTATTTGCGGTGTAGCATTGGGTGTTCTGACTGTCTGATCACTGAGACTGGGGAGTATGCGCTCGTAAGTGGGATGTACTGATGAAAGCCTGTTGTTTGGTTTCTTGTTATCTGGATCCGAGTCATTTTTCCTTGTTATGGTCAACAATTTGCAGATATCGTGGATGTTAATTCCTACCGCCCCGGCCTGGCTTCCGACAGAAATGCTCATCAAGGTACTTCCACTTCTCCTAGAACTGCAACTAAAAAGTTGCTGTGATCTGGTGCTGATTACTGTTTTGACATTGAACTGACTTGGGTGCAGTCGGATAAGTTGGACTACGTGAGATTGTGATCAGATTGTTATTTCTTCATCAAAGTTATCAAATAAGAGCTGCCAATGCTAAATCTGCCCTCTCTACTTTTTGTAAAGTTAAGTAGCCATTTCATTAACCGAAACTAGTGTACTCAAGGACCTTTGTCTTGATCGTCGCCTTACCATCCACGAGTTCCTTTAGGCCAACCAAATTTGGTATTATTTGGGGTGCCTACTGAATGACATTGCGCAAGGAAACAGCAAAACGTATAACAGGAAGAATTACATATTTAAATTGTTTTATGGCAGAAAAGAAGGTCACAGCCTCTACAAAAGCAACGTATACAATGGCAAGAAAAGCCCGTTCCTAGCAATGAAATAGTGACAGCCACCCAAGCGAGAAGCATAAACAGCAATGCAATAGCTCGAAACAACAGATGCTTGTAAGAATCGATGAACTAGCTGTATTTGCGTCCCCTTTATGGGTCTTCATGGCTCCGCATGTTCCCATGATACTATGAGCAGAGTTGCTGAGTGATTCGTGAACAGCTTTCGTGGGCTTTGAGCTATTGTTGCTATTATCATACAAAACTCAAGAACTCTCAATTCATCGGTCGAAATGGCGGTTGGCTCTCAAAAGGCAACTCGATCAGAGTAGCGTTTCCATAGAATTCTTCCAAGTTATAGAACGTCCTCTGTTGAGGAAGAAATATGTGGACAACAACATCACCTGACAGAGAAGACATTTAAAGAAAGCCTGAGTTAGCTCTGACATCAACCTGGAGGAAGAAACACATGATCCGAGGGAAGGTATTCAAAGTTCCAATAATGGTAAGGCGGACTTATGCAGATCAACAATCATTCAAAGAAAAGCTAAAACATACTTGGAACGAAGGGAGGGTTTATGATTAGACAGACTAACAGCCACACATGACTGCAGCAGGATGACTATCTCTTTTAACGAGAAACCCAAAATGCAGCATGAAAGTGAATTATCAGCACCAACAAATGGATCGATTACATCTACAACAGATACAGCACAGAGACAGACTGCTGAGTAAAATCATTGAGTCAATAGCAGACAAAACTAAACCACAATATCCAATGTCCCAATAGATTTTTGCAGATAATTCTTAATCCCGCAATTCATGGAATGGGAGATATCTAATTCTGCTTCACTAAACCCAGCATGGCATGGCCTTCAAAAAGAAATTTGCGAAGCTTTTCGATTGAACCAAATATTTAGGCGACCTCAAAGCTTACATAGTCAAGAAGGGTCCATGAATTGGGTTTTGCATCCCCGGAGGGTACCTTCCCATATTTCTTCTCCACTAGATCCCTCATTTTAGACCTTTAGCAAGCCAAGACACAGAGGAAACTGGGGTAAAGATGCAGAAAATGAATCCCATAAACCTAGTAAACCAACTAGATGATGTAGCTCTTGACCCAATAGTGTCAATCTGAGGGCGGGAGAATGCTGTGGCAATGATGAAAAAGCGAGTCCAATACACAAGGGGCTTAACAAAGAGAACCTTTATGTCTGCAGCCTTAACCTCACTTGCAACCCTGGCCATTTCCACAGTGACTGTCCTAACAAGATCAAATAACCATTTTCAGGGACCAGACATCTTCATAAGAGAACCAGACACCAACACTCTTTCCTTCCCAAACATTCTTGTTATTCGCTATCTAGCCTGCAAGAACTTACACAACAAGCTTTCCGAATCATCATCAATTTCAGTAGTAGGAGGCCTCTTATCCTTTCTACTAAACACCACCTTCCCGTACTTGTTGAACAATTCATCAAACATCTCATCCGTGTCTGCATTCATATTCTGCAAGACGCAATGCCCAGAACCATTATCAGAGAAACATGTCACGGGCACACAGAAGAAGCACGTTCTTATCATGACAAGCAGGATAAAATTGATCCAAGCTGAACGCAGAAATGGGTACCCATTGTTCCTTAAAATCGGCCAGGCAAATTGTTTTCCCAGGGAGGATATATATACTGCTCTGCTCAACACCTGAACCAATCAACAACACTTAAAGACAGATACCGCCCCTATTACGAGCTTTAAACAATGGAATGGGATAAAGACGAGGGGCTCCCCGGAGGTTTGAACAAGACACACTCATACAACCCGGGAATCACAAACAGAAGTTTCCAGCAATTTTGGAAAGCAAAAGGCTATCATGATAACCTCCGAGATCGCGAACCTAAAAAGTTGCGCATCAGAAACAACAAGTTGGCGAAGAGGAAGTAAGAAAAGAAAAGACAAGTACCATGGGGAAGCCATCGCCGGCTTCTCTGCCGTAGGCTAGAGCGGCAGGTCGACCGTAGCAGCTCCTGAAATTGAAGCCGACAGGCGGGCACTGATTGCCCGGCAACAGAGGAAGTTTCGCAAACGTCAGCGGGATAAGCCACCAGCTTCGGCCTCCAACGAAGCCTGCGGCTGCGATCCGGCAAGCGACGGAGGGAGATGTCGTTCCCGCCGCCAATGCCATATCGAGCTCCGAAAGTGTAACGAAAGGGGAGAAAGGAAGAGGAGGAGATATAACTTCATGGTTAAGAACGAAAAGACAAACTTTGCCCCTTGACGCGACCACTAATGGGGGATTAATCGGGAATTTCGCTTTGCCCTAGTGCGCTGTTCGGTTGGAGCCAACAAACAATTCTTATAGGGACCTTCAACTTTTTAATATTAAATCAACCCCCTAAAACTAAAACCCTCTGGACAGTTAAATACATTTTGTGGGGCATATGCGTCATTTTAGAAAAAGAAACTTGGGAAATTTTGTTTTCATATTAACTTGTATGAGTGGCCTCATATTTCTGAAAAAATTTTCTTTTATCCGTCCCGCCTCCCAAACAGAGCCTAAACAAAAAAAGATAATTGAAACATCTATGAAAGATCTGAGAAAGCCGGAGTTAAAGACTAAAGGCCCGTTTCTCGGAAAATTCATGTGGCCCGTTATCCCGGAAACCATCCAATTCAAATGGATCCATTCACGCCCAGGTTTTCACCTCAATTACTTAAAAAATTGAAGTTCCAACAAGGATTAGAAATAAACATTTCAAGCTTATTAAAATCGGATAATATTTATAAAATCTTTTTGAATAAGTAATTTCCCAAATTTTGACAAGTTGAAACCTTTTTCCCCGCAAAATAAGGAATTAGCATCTCCTATTCAAATTCATAATTCAACTTTATGCCATGAAATTTTTATCTCAATTTCAACGTATTCCGTAGATCACACGAGTAATTCTCTTGGGATCAAAGTGAGTGATATATTCTCACGGAAATCGAACGAAAAGTGCACAAAACAATTAGTACGATATGTGGACTGACTATTATGTCATTTACCCCTCAACAGTGCTCATGAATGTCTCCAGAACGAGGCACGATTTCCGGCGGGGGGGGGGGGGGGGGGGGGGGGGCGCACACTTCCCCCCTCGTGTTTGAACCGTAACATCCCTTTTGGAAAACACAAGGAGAAAAAATATGCAAGACATGACAAGACACAACACAACCCCACTACGACTACCGTGGCCATGACTTTTGCACATAATGGAAAGAACACGTCATAGTAAAAATATAAAGGAAACCGATGGATCTAATCATTTATCCAGCTTACCCATATGTTTATTATTTATCTTTCTTACTTATCTAAACAATCTACTTTCACTCGTAAGGGTTTGTCATAAGATGCAACATCTCTTCCACGTTTCATTTTAAGAATAATTTTTCGATGAGATTTAATTTATTGTAGGGTGGACATTATTCATAAATATCTCAATATCAATAAATGGATAAGAATGTTGCAGTTATAATAAACTAACTAAAAGTGATTTATGTTGTAAATCTATTTATTATGAATGTCCATTATGACTCTCATTTATCTCTATTTAGTGTTAGATATTTTCTTCGGTTACGATTGTAATTTGATTTCTTTTCGTTGTAAGTTCCTATAAATAGAAGGATACATTTTGTACATCTTTTATTTTATAACACATTATCAGCACGAAGCTCTATTGAAAAAAATAACGATTTTTGCTGAATTCTTCCCGGACTGAGAATGAGACTAAATCGACCATTCCATGGAGGTTTATAAACGGTCGTATGTAATCACTGTGGGTCATTGTTAAGGTTCGAACCCATGACCTTTTAAGCCTGAAACTAGCATCTTAACCACTAGACTAAAAGTAAAGCTTAACTATTATCTTTGTATTCTTATTATTATTATTTGCTCATGTATTTTTTTTATTATTAAATCTTAATATTTTTATTTCATTTCATGAAGAAAATGGAGGTGCCCGAAAGCGAATTCTCGACAAATAAAAAATGCACTTGTCTCGTAGACAACGCATCAACGCATACTATTTTGAAAATCTAGAAATTCTTTATCGTCTTGGTAATGAACGAAACAAGTGTCAATACGATATCTGGAAGTAAAAAAATCATTGAGGGCTCCGGAAGAGCAAATATCTTATTATCTAGAGGAACAAATATTTGTATCGATAATGCGTTGTATTTCTCTAAGTTTCAGAGAAATTTGTTGAGTTTTAAAGATATCCGCAGAAATGGATATCACATTGAGACTTCAAGTGAAAATGACAAAGAATATTTGTGTATTACAAGTATCATCTCGGGTAAGAAATGTATATTAGAAAAATTACCCGCAGTTTCCTCTGGACTATAATTCACAAATATAAGTGCTGGTGAAGTACATGTTGTTACAAACCAAAAGTTCGTTGACCAAAATAATTTTATTACATGGCATGATCGATTGGGGCATCCTGGAGCTATAATGATTCGAAGAATAATTAATCATTCGTGTGGGCATTCATTGAAAAACTAGAAGATTTTTCTCCCCAATTAATTTTCTTGTGGCGCTTGTTCCCACGGGAAGTTAATAATAAGGCAACCACCATCGAAAATCAGGGCTGAACCCTTGAAATTTCTTTAAAGAATATGAGGTGATCTATGTGGGCCTAGTCATCCACCATGTGGACCATTCAGATATTTTATGATACTAATTGGCGCATCGACTAGATTGATCTCATGTATGTTTATTATCAACTCGTAATCAAGCATTTCCAAGATTGTTTGCTCATATTATCAAATTACGAGCTCATTTCCCGGATTATCCAATAAAATTTATTCGTCTTGATAATGATGGAGAATTTACTTCTCAAGCTTTTAATGATTATTGTATGTTAATTGAAATACGTGTTAAACATGTTGTAGCACATGTTCATACATAAAATGGCCTTGTAGAGTCATTGATAAAACGTCTTCAATTAATTGCAAGACAATTGCTTATGAGAACAAAACTCCCAGTTCATGTTTGGGGACATGCTATTTTGCACGCGACAGCGTTAATTCGCATCAGACCTACAAATTATAATGAGGTCTCCCCTTTGGAAATGGTTTCTGGTCAGGAACCAAATATTTTCCATCTAAGAATTTTTTAATATGCGGTATATGTGTCAATTGCTCCACCATAACGCACAAAGATGGGACCCCAAAGGAGATTGGGGATATATGTTGGATATGAATCACCGTCTATAATTAAATATCTTGAGCCATTGATGGGTAATTTGTTTATAACACGGTTTGCCAATTATCATTTTAATGAAATGATATTTCCAACATTAAAAGGGGAAAATAAGCAGCCGAAAAAGGAAATAATATGGCGTGAGTTATCATTGGCTCACTAAGATCCTCGTACAAAGCAATCTGAACTCAAACTTGAGAAAAATATTCACTTGCAGAATTTAACAAATCAATTGTCAGATGCTTTTGACCCTAAGAGATGAACTAAATCATGTATTCCAGCTGCAAATACTCCAACTAGAATTGATGTCCTTGAAGGATAAACTAAGATTACAAATGAGCCTAATGTGCAAATGAAATGTGGTAGACCAGTCGGTTCCAGAAAAACATCAAAAAAGAAAAGAAATAAAGGCTTAAACTGAGGAAACAATTACTCTAGAAGAGCATCCAGTCATTCAGAATATGATTCTAGAAGAGTCGCATGTATCAGAAAATGAAGAGATCTCTATAAACTATGTTTTGGCTGGAAAAAGATGGAATCGAGACAAAATCGACGTTGATGAAAATATTGCATATGCTATAGAATGCGATATTATAAATGAAGACGAGGATCTTGAACCAAAGTCTGTTGAAGAATGCAAAAAAAAAAAAATGATTGTCCAAAATGAAAAGATGCGATTGAAGCGGAATTAAAATCATTCGCAAAACATAAAGTTTTTGGACCTGTAGTCCGTACACCTGAAGGTGTAAAACTGAACGGTTATAAATGGGTATTTGTAGGGAAAATAAATGAGAAAAATGAGATTTTCATATATAAGGCACGACTTGTTGCCTAGGGATTCTCGTAGAGAGTTGGTATTGATTATGAGGAGACATATTCTCCTGTGGTTGATGCAACAACATTTAGATATCTGATTTGTTTATCAATTTATGAGAAGTTGGAGATGAGATTAATGGATGTCGTTACAACCTACTTATATGGTTCTCTTGAGAACGATATATTCATGAAACTCCCCGAAGGATTCAAAATGCCAGAAGCATGTAATTTAGATCGTCGAGACCTTTACTCTGTCAAATTATGTAGATCTCTATATGGATTGAAATAATCTGGACGTATGTAGTATAAACGTCTCAATGAATATTTATTGAAAAATGGATATCAAAATGATCAAATATGTTCATGTGTGTTTATTAAGAGATCTGGATCACAATTTGTAATAATTACGATTTATGTTGACGATCTGAATATTATTAGAACCGCTGATGAACTGTCTGAAATAGTTGATTACCTCAAGAAAGAATTTGAGATGAAAAATTTCGAGAGAACAAAGTTATGTCTTGGCTTGCAGATCGAGCATTTAGAGAATGTCACTTTTTTCGATCAATCTGCTTATACATCAAAGTGTTAAAAAGATTTTATATGGATATTGAATAGCCCAATGGTCGTGAGATCGCTTGATGTAAATAAAGAACCATTTAAACCCCGAATGAATGATGAAGAACTAATTGGTCCTGAAGTACCATATCTTAGTGGTATTGGTGCACTGATATATCTTGCTAGTCATACTAGACCTGATATATCATTTGCAGTGAATTTATTAGCGAGATATAGTTCTTCACCAACAAGGAGACATTAGAATGAAATAAAACATATTTTTCGTTATCTTCGAGGAACTATGGACATGTGATTGTATTATTCGTATATTCTTGAAGTAGAATTAATTGGATATGCAGATGCAAGATACTTATCTGACCCTCATAATGGTAAATCTCAAACAGGATATTTATTTACGTGTGGTGGTACTGTTATACCCTGAAGATATATGAAACAAACAATTATTGTCACATCATCAAACCATTCTGAGATTATTGCAATTCATGAAGCCAGTAGACAATGTATATGGTTGAGATCAATTATACATCACATTCGAGGGTTATGTGGCTTATCCGTAAATAAGAATTCCCCAACAATTTTATATGAGGATAATGTTGCTTGCATTGCTCAATTAAAGGGAGGATAAATCAAAGGCGATCGAACGAAACATAAATCTTCAAAATTCTTTTTCGCTCATGATCTTCAGATGAGTGGTGATATTGATGTTCAACAAATATGTTCATCAGAAAATCTGGCAAATTTATTCACGAAGGCTTTGCCTACAACAATTTTTGAAAGGTTGGTACATAAAATTGGAAAGCGTGAACTTGGAGATTTAAAGTAATGTTGCAAAGAGGGGGAGTAAACGTACTATACTCTTTTTCCTTTACCATGGTTTTTCCCACAGGGATTTTAATGGAAAGGTTTTTAACGAGACAGTATCATAATGGACATTCAAGGGTTTACCTCTAATTAGTGTAAGATATTTTCTTCAGTTATGATTGTAATTTAATTTCCTTTCGTTGTAAGTTCCTATAAATAAAGGGATGCATTTTGTACATTGTGACGCTGAAAGGAATAAAATTCTCCCCTTTTCTCTCCCCTGTCTCTTTTCTGATTTTCTTCTTCTTGCTCTCTCTTTTATTTTATAAAAATTTCATATTATAATTAATAATATATTATTATTAATTTCTATATCGCGCTTTCAAAATTTGGAAAAAGGATTTTCTTTTTGGTTTTAAAGGGGTGGAATGTTGGAATCAGAGAAGAAAGGGGTACATTAGAGAAATGGGCTAAATTCTGTTTACGGGAAGTCCCGTCCAGTACGAAGATAGTGAAATGGGCTAACATCATTTTTTTGTACATATATACGAAACGTGACGCGTTTTCATACATTTGACGTAGGCAGTGACATGGCATTTGTATATAGGCCGATGAGCTTCTTACATATTTTGTACATTTATGTGTTTGTACGAAATATGTACAAAGCTCATCGGCTCATTTACGAAAGTCACAGTCGCCATCCGGGATGTGCGCCCCTCCCACTCGTTCCCGACGGGCCTACCCGTGCCCTCGCTCGGCCGTCCAGAGGGCAGCCGGCGAAAGACATGATCCGGAAGGGAACGAAAGGAGGACCGTGATCCGGTTCCGTAGAAAACATGTTTATTGCTTAACCTAGGTAAACAAACGCGGAGTCGCAACCGACTTTATTTAAAAAAATGGTATAAGGAGAAAAAATCAAAGAGGGTTTGGGGATTCCTAATTAATCACTCTCTCACTTAAACATGCGAAGAAGAGGTGACGATACTCTCAAAAAGTTTCTGGTTACGGGTGTTGGACCCAATCTAGGCTTTTGGGCCAGACTCATGTCATTGAGTTACGAGCTTAGCCCGATTCGGGCGTTCGACCAGAACTCATATGTGATGATCACATGCGCAATCACATACAATTATCTAGATCAAAGTAGTCGGGGAATGGTGGTGACCGTGGACCTATGCACTTGGACCCACGGCCCGTTACAAGTGGAAAAATAAAAAGTGGGAAAGCACGCACTTTCCCTCATATACATTAAATTTGACGATTTGGGTCGCTTTAAAGTCTTCGATCATCGCGGTTTTTACACATGCGGAGAAATCCACGGGGTTTGTTACACGCGTCTTCAAGAATCCTCCCAAATGTAATGGGTCTCTGAGGATTGTTTTGTCGAGTCCTCGAATGTGGACGGATAATACACATGTAAATGAAATCAAAGAAATGAAATATAAATGTGGTTAGTAAATTCTAATTGAAATGAATAAATCAACTAAAATTAATCGGGAAGTCGGAATGAGACTTACGTGGGTAATTTGCACACTTCAACCGTGAATGTATCCAGGGCATCAACCGGATCGGTGCCTTTCGGTTTTCGCATGTGAAAACGATAAGAGAAGTATGCACGGATTAGCAAATGAAGTCATGTTTTCATAATCTAAGTAACAACTCGATTTTGAAATGACCATGTCATGGACAAATTATCTCGAAAATCAATCCGTGAACATAAAATGTAAGTTCATATGGGAACATGTACCGAAAATGAGGTCTAAATGATCGAAACGTGAGATGGATGACAATCTCTAAACTTCAATGTAATAAGGGTTATTTGAATGAACCATTGGCAAGTAAAAACCGTCACAAAAATGTTCGATGAAACATAAGGCAAACAAACACACAAGAACTTACAACGGCAGACTTGAACAGTCGCAAAGAATGGGGTGTAACTTTTAGCTCCGAGCTTGAAATCATGTGTTCTAATACTTAAAACGAAGCTACGAAAGATACAGATCCAATGCCACATATTTCAGCTCAATCCGACATTCCAAACTCAAGATACAAGCAAACGAGTGTACCTCCATCATGCAGGGGAAGCTAAATCCGAAGCAAAATGATCTTATTCTCAACAATAAAACATGCATAACTCCATAAATATGGATTATTATACCACCAAATAAAAGAGACATATAATATAATGACTTTTATGTAAGTTTAAATCAGTTCATGAAACAAATGATCAACATAAGCATATGATTTACTCAAAATGGTTGAATCCGACACTGTTTTAGTGTTCAATTCGAAAATCATAGCTCAAGACTCCATATCATGCATGGCTAGTCTTGTTAGGCCCGTATTTAAGTTACCGTTCTCTGAAAAAAAATTTCACTCAAATCCGATCAACGAACGGAAAGTTGTGACTCAAACAGTGCAAGGTCTACATGTAGATCCGATAGCAATGTTTGCGGAAACTTACCGAACCTTGGGTTGATCGTCCTCAAACCATTCCATTCATGTGATACATGTTAAAAAGAGGTGGAAAAAAAAGGAAAACACTATCGCTTATATGCCAAATGTAAATTCAATACAAAAGAAAGGAGTGTGATTGCTCACTGTCTTGGGAAACTTGTTTCCTGAATCCTAGGATTTTTGTGGAGCTCAACTAAGGATATCTCGCTTTACTTGGGATGAATTTCTGCTAGTCTCCTCATGTTTACCCCACTTGAATGGTATCGATGCAGAGCAAGTTTAAGTTAAGTTGAAGTGAGTTGCCAATCTGCAGCAAACTCAAATGTAGTCTTATAATAAACCAGAAGAAGGATGGCTTGCTGATTAGGTCGGCATCAAAATCAAGGCAAGCATGACCAGATTGGCTACTGAACACATGCGACCATCAGCTTGATCGAAGCAAATAGCCGATAAACTAAAAAAAACTAAATGGTCAGGCCAATGACTATTCGAAAACAGAATGAGTAAGCCAACGTCTGGGCTGAAACTAATATTAAAAAAAAACTAGCAACTCAGTCACGAATAATCCGACAACTGAACAGGAGCAATCATGAGTGAATCAATGATAAGAATTGCGGTAAACCAAGATGTGCACCAGCGGCAAATGACCCATATTAGCGAATTGTAGCAGCAGATAAAGCACAAATCCACAGCGAATCGCAAACAGAACAACAACTTAGATAGGAAGCCAACAGCGGAACTTAAGCAAATGGACAAAATAAAGACGACTAACATAAATTAACAGCAATCGGCCAACACATGCCTAAAGGCGCATGAGCAAACTCAAACAACAGCAAAAATATGTCCAGCTATGACATCCATTGAGGCATGAATGGCAGGAAATGCAGGTCAGAAAAGAATTGCAAATAAACCACCATTAAGGCGAAGTGAATCAACAACATAGACTAAGTAACTCAATTAGGAACAAACAAACAGCAGCAAGGTTGAATGAGAGTGGATTAACAGCAAGGACGAAATCAGGTATGCACAGAACTGAGGTAGCAACAGCATGATCGAGTAAACCAGTGACATTAACCAAAATGCAACAATTATAGGATGCAAGTGCACCGGCAATGGAAAAGAGATTTACATAACCAACAAGATTCCTATCTGCATGTATAGCTTAGTTGTGTGATTTCCAGTAAATCAAGTCAAACATTCATAAGCTAACGCATGAACCAACAACCAAATTGAACTAATCAAGTGCTATGAGCCAGTAACACCAGGAACTATTGAAATTGCATAGGTCAAATTAATCTGTCAAAGATTAGAACCTTGAGAGATCAAAAGCCAGAGTTCACACAAGAATCCGTCAGGAGAGTGAGATATTTAATCATCTAATCATGTACTCTCAAAGCAAAAGACAATCGGATAAAGGAAATTGAGGAGTTTAGGAAAACAGACCAGAAGGTGGCTGGCAGATCGGATGCACTGGAGGCCGTCGGCTGGTGGAAGAGAGCAACTAGAAGTGACGATCGGAGGAATTGAAAGCTGGAAGATCGGATGGGAGGGACAACGATTGGGGGAAGAGATTCTGTTAGGTTGCCATCGACCCCCCAAAAAAAATTTTTCTTTTTATTCGTGGCATGATCAAAGTATGTTTGGTGAGCTTTTAGAGTTTTAGGTTAGTTAATTTGTTAGAAATTAAAATGAAAATTCATATCAAATGATAATTAAATGTTAAATTACAACAAACTTTTGGAGGGAACTAATTAAAAAAATAATGAAAATTTGTCACTTTTTAATAATTAAGTGTTTCCATGAGTATTTGTTGGGCTTTGGCCATTTTCACTTATCACTGAGGGTCAAAGTCCATGTACATGTGATTGGGCATAAAAATGAATGGACTTGATTGCCGATAAGAAGTAATTAAGAAATTAATTTCATGCAACTAATTCTTAATTTGAAGTTGGTCACTTAACCATGTAAAGGGATTTTTATTTTGAAATTTTAAAAGATTAAAGCATGTAACATGAATTTAATTAAAAATTGGGAAAAACTTCAAAATTTCAACCTACTAAAAATATTGATTTAGTAGATGAATTTTTTAACCTTAGTTACTTTTATTCGTAAAGTAATTTTAAGGAAAATTTTTTTAAATTTAATCAAAAAATCGTTGACCTCACTTTGAGTAGCCTATTTCGATAGAAAAAAATTGATTTGGGATGTCTACGGTCACATCAACGCTTATATCAAATGCATGAAAAACACGTCTCATTTCGTACGTATGTATGAAAAAATAATGCCAACTTCATACAGGGGCGACGTCCCGTCGACGTGACTTTAATTCCATGATTCATACATTAAATGTACACATGTACGATAATAAAATACGTAAATATCCTCTAATTTCCTTAAAAACTCTTGAATAAAATTAATCAAACATTATTTTCAAAATCATCTAATACATACTTTCTGTATAAGTTAAAAAAAGGGAATGCGAATGGAGTTGGGGTTCGGGGTTCCTTTCGCTGGTATTTTTATTTGAGATGGAAGAAAGTATGATGGGATTCACTTGAGCAATAATTGACACCTAAAGAGCAAAGGCAAAACTTGATGATGATGATTCTACAAAAAAATAAAGCACTGCGACACAATAAATTATCATTATTTTAAGTTCCTAATTAATACTATAATATCACGTTCTTTTCCCCGCCAAAAACATCTTTGTAGAAACTGTTTTGTAGATGACCGACTTTTTTATTTTTACTTCTTTTGGTGGACCGTACAGGCATCACGACCACGTCCGCCTGACGTACTAAACACATGAAACAATGAAATCACGGGACACGATTTTCGCCTGAATTGTACTTGTACAACGCCCTTATTAATTATTTTCATTTCGCCAAAATATACGTTTGTTATCTTATTGTCATTAACTTAGTTTGTTATATAATTTTGTCACAAATTTTTGTTTTCATTTTGATATTGGTCTATCTTGAATTTCGCCTAGTGAAAGTCAAGCAAGGACTTAATGTAATCTAACTTTTATCCTATAATTGTGGAGGTTTAACTTTTCATTCATTCGTCTCAAATCTACCTTACCTGTAGCAGCAGCCCCCGTAATAGAGCTATCATCAGACCTTCATTGATTTTTCCGTTTCTTGATAGCATCAACAACTACCTTCTAGCTTCAGCTTCCAACTTACTTAATTTACCCATCAAAATCCTAAAATAAAAAAACATGCGAGATATTTCAATATTATTTTTCATTTATTTTATTTTTTCTTTTTTATCGATAAATGAAAACTATCGAGTAAGGCATATTTTGGCTTTCGCACGATAAAATTCAAAATTGAAAAAAAAAAATGATGACAAGATCATATAACAAACTAACCTAATGACAAAATAATATGGTTGCCCAAAATTAACAAAAAATCAGAGGGACCGGGATGCAAACACGGTTGTCGACTCATCTCAACCTCAGCTATCGTTAACTAGGGGAGGTGTCACCTGTTCACCATCGACCAATCGAATTAGGAGGTAGCTAGTCGATAGATCCAATAAGTCGATTCACGAAGTAACTCGAGCAATGGATTTCAGTTGATCGAGATGAGTCAGCTAAAAGACATTCAAAGAAGAGACGGTCAAGTGAAATGAATCAAAACCGTCCCTCGGAAGCACTAAGCCTTGAAGGCAGTTCATGCATCTACCCATCCATGCATCAACAATTATCTATGTTTTGTTCATTGCCAATAAACCATTATGGCTAACTCATGTATTAAGCCTTACATGCATTTTTCTAGATTCATTGTCATGCATTAATGTCTTGTCCGGGTGACCGTATATGATAGGCGCCCTTGTAAGAGTGAAGACACGTTATTTAGAATTGAAATCAAAACTTATTTCGTTAGACTTGTGTCATTCACCTTCGTTCTTCTTGTGATGATTCCAAGTACAGTCTGAGTTTGAATGTGCCGTTCGGTAATGACGTATTTGTATCATCTGTGTCGTCGCTCGTCCACAATGGTGTGTTGTTGTGTCGGTGTCCGAGGAAGTATATCCAAGTTCTTTTTTTATGATGGTGTATTCGTAGGCATGAAAGTTGAATCTCAGCCTGCTCTCGTGTATCCCCAGTTTGTGTTTTCCCCTCTCATTCGCCCTTTTCACCCTTTCATTAATATCCGTCGCCCTTTTCGTACCGATCCCGAATCAAATTTAACAAAGGAATGCCAAGAGTAAGATATTTGCGCTTCGAACAACACAGAAAAAACAAAACAATTATAAAAGTTAAGTTATATTAAAATAAAAAAATAAATATTTTCCAAAATTTTCAATCTTTTTGCTATCACTCACAAAAACTCATGATAAACTGAAGAAAGTGCCAATAACACTAATTTTCACAAGGCAAAACACTCTCCAACTATCAAGATAACTTTATCAAAAAGGGGTCGTAGTAATGAGTAGTTGCATATATGATAACAAAATGAATGAGTAAATTTTTGGTTTGGTGTGGTTAGAATGTTTGGTAGAATGTTTTATTAACACTGGGAATTTTTTTTTTTTGGGGTTTCGGAAAAGAAAGTGAAAGTGAGAGTTTGAGATTTATGACTTGATACATCACATAAATTCCCTACACTTCTTTTTTCTTTTTATTAAGAATAATTCCGCTTGATTTTGTTTTTTCTTTTTTTATCTGCCTAAAAAGGAAGAGGTTAAACTTACTCCTAACTAAGTTGACTTGCGTTTTACTAAATTACTTCGTTTTTTTAGTAAAATTCTACTAAATAGTGTTTTTTTAGTATATTTTTACTAATAACCTTTGGTATTAATATTAGTATTCTACTAAACAGTGTCAGACTTAGTAAAAGTTTAGTACAAAGCCCAACGGACTCAGTAAAACGTGAGAGCGATGCACAGTAATGGGCTTAGTAAATTTTACTATATGATTTAATAAAAATTTTACTAAATTACAATACAATACTAAGAAATATTAGTAATTTACAATTATGTATTATACGATGCATTGTAACACTATCGTATAGTACATAATTGTAATTTATTAAAATTTTAATTGAATATTGACAAATGTTTAGTAAATCGTATAGTCAAATTTGTCAAGATCATTACTATGCATAACCCGCACGTTTTACTCAGTTTGTTAGGCTTTGTACTAAACTTTTGCTAAGTTGGATACTGTGTAATAAATAACTAATATTAATACTTAAGGTTACTAGTAATAATGTATTAAAAAACATTATTTAGTAAAATTTTATTAAAAAACGGAGAAATTTAACAGAACGCAGTTAACTTATTGTAAGTTTAGCTGGTTCGCCTAAAAAAGTCAAATATTGACGGAAATGGGTGGAGATCAATTGATGATATCTTTCACCCAAAACAGATTCACATAGATCAAATGATGATATCTTTCACCCAAAAAGATTCACATCATTACCTCCTAATTTTATCTTATTTCAAGTGTATTCCCCTCTTCACGTGATAAAATTCCCATTGATTTACATGTATATATTCGTGTCGCAATTATTCTTTACAGTATAGTACAAAAGGCTTTTAACGTGACATTTCTTTTGCCACGTTTTTCGGTCAAAAACTTATAATTTCCGTTAATTTTTTTTTCCTAAAATTACAATATAGGGAAAAAATAAATGATAAGTAGAAGATGGTGGCAGACAAAATGAGTAGATTAATCCCGCTGCATAATATATGAAAAATGATAGTGAATATATCTTGCTTTCCTTAGCCCAACTGTTTTGTCATGTAATGTTGAGAGAGCTGACCTCTGTAAATGCAAAAACCACCGGGGTTGCTTGTGTGATTGTTTTCGACTGTATCACATTGTGTGATCGTTATTTTCCACTAATGTGTATATATAAATTAGATTTTTGAAGTAAATAGATATGACCTCTGGTCCTTAGAAACCGCTAACTAATCGTTATAAATGAGGAGATGCGACCCCTCATCACTAACAAATGTAACATTTCACTATAAGAGATAAATCTTCATGAAAGGATATGCCACAAACGACGGTTGTGGCTCGTGCACCTTCAAAGCAAACGTTACGATGACCGGGGGTGTTTATTGTTTCCCTTATCAAGAGACACAACCCTTCGCATAAATATTTTCGTCGCTTATATTTTCCTCCTCAAAACGTCAATGGATTCTGATTCGACAGATGCATCCGTCATCTATGAAATAACTCGGATGTATCCGTCGAATTAGACGGATGCGTCTGTCGCTTGTCAGATATCACAGATGCGTCCGTCCCTTGTTAGATATCACGAAAGCATCCGTCGGATCAGACGGATGCATCCGTTGCCATTCTGTTCAATAATTTCGAACATTTCAATATTTGATAATAACTCCAACTCATTAAACGGTGTGATCTATCAATATATACAACACCTAATGTGCCATATTTTTCTTTTCCT
Source organism: Melastoma candidum (assembly GCA_023653495.1). Classification (NCBI taxonomy): domain Eukaryota; kingdom Viridiplantae; phylum Streptophyta; class Magnoliopsida; order Myrtales; family Melastomataceae; genus Melastoma; species Melastoma candidum. The sequence goes on along the minus strand of CM042885.1, from coordinate 11,275,317 downwards.
TCGTCTTTCAAGTACTCGGGGGAACTTCCTCTCCTCCCTTGTGGATAAATGACAGTGAAGATGGACCTCATAGGGATGATGTGTTTAATTGATCGAAACTACAAGACACCCCATTGGAAAAGCTAAATCTATATACTAAAGAGATGAAAGCAGCGGAGTTCACGTACTTATACAGTGTTTGGTATCCGAGCTAGGAAAGTGATTTCATTCCCGTCATTTTCAAATTAATCAAACCGCGGGATAAAACCGTATTTCTTTTTCCGTTTTCTCTCTGTTTAAATAGTAAACGATATTTTGGGCCACCAGTGATGGGCTTTGGTGGACACTGAGATTGATAGAGGAATTCGCCAGGATAAGGATCGATGCTGGAACGGGCCGAGAGAGTGCTGATCGACGGACAGCGTGATCGAAGATAGAGTTCCATCGACCGCCTTCAGTATCGACAAGGGACCTCAACGTCTGGAGCCGGTGTATTCGAAGCATCGATAGTGGCGTCGTTGTAGTAGTCAATCGATAGGTAGTTTTAGGATAATCACCACGTGGTAAATGTGCATCGGGGCGACGGTTATTAGTTAGTGTCTTATAAATAAGCCAGCCCCGATCTGTTGTAGACACATGACAATCATTCCATGACCCCGAAGGGCTATTTGATTGTCAACCTATTTGTTCGTTACAAGTGTTGTGCAATGGCTGTAAATTTTTTTTTTTACACTTAGTGAATTCTTGTTCTTTCGTTTGTTTGTTTACTTGATTGACGATCACATTCTATCCAACACTTTAAGTTCCCGTTATATCGTGACGTGTTTTGCCACGCGAACACTTTTTTTACGACCATAGTGGGAGTCGTAGGCGAAGTTTTACACAGTATGCCAACAACCAGGAGTGCGGCAAACGGAATGGCTGATACTCACGGTGATTCGGAGGCCAATTCTGGGTAGGACCAGATTGCCAACAATGGCCGGAACCGTCGACATGGGCAACAAACTGCCCAGAATATGGGGCAACAAAATGCCCAGAATTTTGGACAACAAAATGTTCAGACGCAGGAGCGGGAGACTCCCCCTGTGCCGAACACTTTGCCGAACGCGCCAGAAATAGTCTCTAGACATGTTTCTACAGATTCAGGCCAAAAATCAAGAGAACTTCAAGGGTTGGCCACTAGAATCAATACTGACTACTCTCCCGAAACTGCGGCGAGAAGGGCTGCTATTCGCGATGGAAAGCACAGGGTCGATCACCAGACCACTCAAGATGCTCCCCCTGCAACACAGGATTATCGACGGGCTGAACCAACTAGGTCACGCTATGTCTTTGATGATCGAGGTGACTTTGTGACCCTTGATCGATTCAATCGTCATAGTGATTTCGTTGATCTTGATGATGACGCACAGAATCATTATCGACCGCAGGCATATGCACCTCCTCATCGTCGACGGGAGAGTCATTACACATGGTCTACTGTCGACAACCCTGTTCGCAGGCCGCAAGTAGAAAGCCAACCCCCAATGAGAAACCTTTCCGGTGACAATCCTAGGGAGGTTCTTACCTTCGATAGAGAACCTGACACAAATCATCTGGGGAGGGAAATCCCTAGAGTCCCTCTCATGCCTGTCCATCCTGTTGGCTACAGGGACATCATTGCCCGAGTAGTCGAACAGATGGTCTCAGGTGCAGTGCGCAGGGAGGAGATCAACCTCTACAGGACGCCCTACCCTGAGTTCATTGATCGAGATTATCCGTATCCGAGGGGCTTCAAGATCCCTGATTTCACTCGTTTCTCTGGCGATGATGAGATGACGCCGATGGAGCACATAGCTCGATTTGCTCATCAGATTGATGAAGCATCGAACAACGACTATTGGAAGCTTCGACTCTTGCCTAATTCGCTCACTGGACCAGTATTTACCTAGTATATTCATCTTCCACCGAACTCAGTGTTGAACTGGCAGGACATGCAGACGCAGTTCATACAGGCCTTCGCCACACTTGATTCGACCATCTCTCTGGTTGAATTGGCTAAGATGCGTCAGCAGCGTGGAGAACCTGCAACGACTTTCCTGCAACGATTCAGAAAGGCTCGACTCAAATGTAATACATCGATCAGCGAAGATGAGGTTGTCGGTGTAGCTCAGGAAGCTCTCGATATACGAATTCGAAAGAAATTCCAAGGAAAAAAATTCAGGGATCTTTACGAACTCTCTTTGACAGCCACCAAATGTGAAAATTTACTCAGAGAAGAGTTGAGGGAGCGTACGGCTTATCAAGTTGAAACCACGCTTGTGGAGGTCGATATGGCTGAGTTTGTCAAAGGCGAAGCTAGTATTTGCGACCCTTTGTCGAAGAAAAACTTCAAAGCGAACGCATCTCAGAAGTCGAATGAAGAGAGAAAATACTTTTTCGATATTGAGACGGCTGACGAAATCTTCGACTGGTTACACAAGCGAGATTGAATCAAGCTGAAACTTGGCCATAGACTCCCCCAAACTGGTAGGTAGAAGAAGAAAACCTATTGTAAATGGCATGGGTAAAAAACCCATGCCACCCGTGATTGCTTGACCTTTAGGAATTTAATTCAGGATCTTATTGAGTCGAAGATTCTCTGTTTCAAGGAGTCGGAAGGGCTATCTTCCATCGATCAAAAACCTTTTACTGATTGTGAAGTACATACATTCGACATTAACATGGTTGATGTTGTTCGACGTGCTTTTCAGGAATCCAATGCTTCTGGAGAAACTTATGGGGTCAACAAGCTGTTCAAGAGGCTTCTCGTCAAAGGGGTCGTCTCTTGCCCAGTGGCTGCTTCGAATCTGATGAATGAAGTTTGCTGGTGGCATATGGATGAGACTCATACCACTGATAAGTGTTTCACTTTCAAGAAGTTCCTCGAATCACACCAGACAGAAGACTGGTTCGATCTGACACCGGTGGAGAAAGCTGCGATAGTGATTTCTCGCAGGGAGCCTTCGAAGGCGTTCAATCGAAACCCCAAGGGGGAGAGGATCCTCACCTGACGCTCACAGGGTCTTTTCTGATAAGAGGCATGTCGTTCAGAACGCAAAAGCGGCATCTCGCTGTCCCGAGGCACAAGTGGCCCTACTGACTGTCAACAGCGACGTGGATTCCTCTGCTAAATCCAGTGACTTATTCAAGGAGATTGTAAAGAGGGGCAATGTGAAGGATCGACTGCGATCTCCACCACGGCTCGTTGAGCAAGCCATCAGGGATGGACCCCCTATAGCACAGTTTCACGAGAAAGCTGGCACATGTTGTCGATGCACTCCTATCTTAAGGTACAAGATATTAATCTCTCAGCTGTGCAATTTGTGCGCGTACAATTACTTGCAGAAGCCTATTGTCATGTCTTCAGCGAACAAGTTTGACATCATCCTAGTCTACAATCCAGCTCAAGGTATGATCGACACTAATTCATTATATTGTATGCCTGTTTTTGTTCATAAAGAGGAGGAATGGCAGGTACAAGGATGCAATTCTCACAAAGGGGAGTTTGTTTAGGTATATCCTGAATACTATCGTTCATGTCGACGTCGACTTGACTTTTCTCATTCTGACGATGATGAGTGGAGACAGGTGAATAACCAACGGTATCTGCTTCCGTCTAAGAGCAGTATGAAAAGAAACGAGAGACGTCGAAGGACTGCAAAGGAGAAACGACGAAAGTCTGTTGACCCTGCAATGTTAAAAGGAGGAGAAATTGATCGTGATAACATCTTTATAGTAGATGATCATGTTCGTCATGATGATCATTCTAAGGAGAAAGAGAAGGAATATGAGGATGATGACATCGAGGAAACCTTCGATGATTCGGATTATAATCCGATCAAGTTCGATGTCCCAGACAACCCGGTAGAGTGTAACGTGATTATGTTACCTACAGGGTTTGCAGGACCATTGATCGATCAATCTATCCCAGGTATTTTCAAAACTTCGACTCATCGAGTCGTTCGTTGTCCTACGGGTTTCCCCATAAATTGGTTTATCAAACCTACTCCTTCGATGCAATCCCAAATGCATTCTCTGTATATCAAAGCAGAGTTCAAGGAGGTCTCTTTGAAGAAAGTTTTGGTCGATAATGGTGCGACGGTCAACGTGATGCCTCTGCATACCCTTAAATACTTGGGGTATGATAAGGCTGGTGTTACTAACACCGATGTAGCCATAACGTGTTTCAATGGCCTTATATCGAAATGTATAGGCATTATTCCACTTAGGTTGAAATTTGGGAGTTCTACGATGAATACTGCTTTCTTTATAGTATATGTCGATACTACTTTCACCGCTCTCTTGGTTCGAGATTGGCTGCATAAAGCAACAGTGATTCTTTCTACTCTTCATCGAGAACTTATGCTTTGGCTTGATTCTGAGGTTGATGTTGTTAAAGCTGATCCATCTATTAATACTTGCTTTAACCCTCTCGAGATCTATACAGGAAATATCATCGGAGCTGTTGATGACTTGAATCTGAAGAAGAGGTACTCTCTTGGAGATCCAAATGTTGGACCTCTGGAAGAATCGATAGGAAAGTTTGAGTACTTGGTTAAGTATGGAGGTCCTCCTCATCCTATAGTCGATGCCCCTTCTGGATGGGATTCTGACGTTGTGCCACAGGTTGTCGAAGCCGAAGCATAGGCTAAGAAGGAAGCGGAACTTGTTGGAATCCTCCACTCTATTAAAGAAGCCACTGGATTGCTCCCTACTATCAAGGAGGAAAATGCCGAACCCGTCGACGGAGAGACTACTCATCGCTCTATCAATGAAGAGAAGGATGCTGATGGTGATGACCCGGACTTGGAGCCCGAAAGACTCCTCTGGGAGACTGAAGATGCTTGATAAAGATCAGGAAGACGTAGTCGCTGATGTCTTAGAGCGACTACGAGTGTATAGGCTAACTAGGCCTGCAGTTAGTATAGAAATGTGTCTGGAAACCAGTTCGCTGGACGTAGATAGTCCCGACCAGCGTGATGAAGAGGATGAGTCGAATCCTGGCTTGAAAGTGTGTGTAGATTTGACTAGTGTAATTCATCCTACTATGAATAAAACAACGCATTGTGATGAATCTATTGCTGAATCTCCTGAGGATCGATGCACTTTAATGACGCCTCGAGATCCCTTAGTAACAGTAAACTTAGGTGACGACGAGGTCCAGCGTCCTACCTTCATAAGTGGGTCGATTGATAAAGATTTATTTCAATCCATATTAACCCTTCTGAAAGAATTCAAAGATTGTTTTCTGTGGGATTTCACTGATATGCCTGGCTTAGATCGACGATTAGTCGAACATACTTTACCTATTAAGCCAGATTTCAAACCCGTAAAACAAGCCCCATGCCTGTTGGCAACTGAGCTTAGACAGCAAGTCTTTGATGAAGTAAAGAAGCTGTCCGACGCCGGATACATAAGGACATCTCGATACACATAATGGATCTCTTCCATTGTTCCTGTAAAAAAGAAGAATGGAAATATTCGAGTTTGCATCAATTTTAGAAATCTTAACAAAGGAACTCCAAAAGATGAATATCTGATGATAGCGGATTAACTCATCGCTGAGGATGTCGTTCATAAAACTGCTTTTCGTTGTCCCTTTGGCATTTTTGAATGGGTTGTTATGCCATTCAGTTTAAAGAATGCTGGTGCGACTAATCAAAGAGCGATGAACCTCATCTTTAATCCATTGATTGGGTCAACGGTCGAGGTTTACATCGATGATATTGTCGTAAAATCGTTAGCAGATGATTGTCATGTCGATGATCTTCGAAAGGCCTTTCTCCAAATGAGAAAACACAACCTGAAATTGAATCCCATGAAATGTGCCTTTGGCATTCGCGCTGGTCAATTTTTGGGATTTTTTGTTCACCATTGAGGCATAGAGATCGATCCGGGCAAGATTAAAGCAATTCAGTATCTTCCACCTCCATCGACCAAGAAACAGCTCCAGGCTTTTCTAGAACGAGTGAATTATTTAAGAAGATTTATAAGTAACCTCGCCGGTCGAACAACGGCATTCTCCAACTTGTTGAAAGGACAAGGGAGTTTTGAATGGACTGATTCACATCAGGAATCCTTCGAAGCTATTAAAAAATACTTCATCAATCCGCCTGTTTTAGTTCCTCCGAAACAAGATCGACCCTTTTTGCTGTACATCGCAGCTGGTGACAAGGTCTTAGGAATTGATGTTGGTACAGGAAGATAACCAGCGGAAGGAACGATTTATTTGTTACTTGTCCCGGATTCTTACTCCTGTCGAATATAGGTATACTAACAATGAAAAGCTATGCCTCTTGTTATACTACGCTGTCATGAAGGTTCGACATTATATCGGAAGTAATACGGTATATGTAGTGTCGAATGCTCTTGTGTTAAAAATGTTGTTCGACAGCCCTGTATTATCGAGAAGGCTTAGCAAATGGAGCCTTGTTTTGTCCCCTTTTGATCTTCAGTACCGACCCCAGGCATCGATCAAAGGGCAAGTGCTGACCGATTTCTTAGCTCAATATACAGATGATAGCTCACACTAGATTATTTCTTTTCGAACTGATTATTTCAATGTCTGAAATGCCATTTCATCAAATAGACAATCGGCAAAACGTGCTATAAATATATCTCACGTCAACGTTATAAATATTTTATTATAGACGGTGATTCATATCCGACATATATCCCCAATCTCCTTTGGGGTCCCATCTTTGTGCGTTATGGTGGAGCAATTGGCACGTATACCGCACACCCAAAAGTTCTTGGATGGAAAATATTTGGTTCCTGACCATAAACCATTTCCAAAGGGGAGACCTCATTATAATTTATAGGTCTGATGCGAATTAACGCTGCCTCGTGCAAAATAACATGTCCCCAAACATGAAATGGGAGTTTCGTTCTCATAAGTAATGGTCTTGTAATTAATTGAAGACGTTCTACCAATGACTCTGAAGGCCATTTTGTGTGTGAACATGTGTTACAAGATGTTCAACACTTATTCCAATTTATATACAATAATCATTAAAAGCTTGAGAAGTAAATTATCCTGCATTATCGAAACGAATACATTTTATTGGATAATCCGGGAAATGAGCTCGTAATTTGACAGCTTGAGCAAGCAATCTTCCAAATGCTTGATTATGAATTGATAATAAACTTACATGTGACCATCTAGTTGATGCATTAATTAATACCATAAAATATCTGAATGGTCCACATGGTGGATGAATATACCCACATATATCACCTTATATTCTTTCAAGAAATTTTAAGAGTTTAACCTTGATTTTTGATGGCCATGGCCTTATTATCAACTTCCCTTGAAAACAAGCGGCACATGAAAACACTTTAGGGAGAAAAATCTTTTAGTTTTTCAATGAATGCCCACGCGAATTATTAATTATTCTTTGTATCATTATAGCTCAAGGATGCCCCAATCGATCATGCCAAGTAATAAAATTACTTTGATCAACAAACTTCTGGTTTGTAACAGCAAATACTTCGCCAACACTTATATTTGTGAAATATAGTCCAAAAGAAACATCGGGTAATTTTTTTAATATACATTTCTTACCCGAGATGATACTTGTAATGGACAAATTTTCTTTGTCATTTTCATTTGAAGTCTCAATATGATATCCATTTCTGTGGGTATCTTTAAAACTCAACAAATTTCTCTGAGACTTAGAGGAATGTAACGCATTATCAATACGAATATTTGTTCCACTGAATAATAAGATATTAGCTCTTCCGGATCCCACAATAATTTTCGTACTTTCAGATATCTTATTGACACTTGTTTTGTTCAGTACTAAGACGGTAAAGAATTTTTTGCTTTTCAAAATAGTATGCGTTGATGTGCTGTCTACGAGATACGTGCATTTTTCATTTATCGAGAATTCGCTTTCGGAAACCTCAATTTTCTTCATGAAATGAAATAAAAATATTAATATTTAATAATAAACAAAAATACAAGAGCAAATAATAATAATAAGAATACAATTATAGCAATTAAGTTTTACTTTAGTCGAGTGGTTAATGTGGTAGTCTTTGGTTTAAAAGGTCATGGGACGGTCCTGCCGCGGGACCATAAAACAAGGTGAGCCCGAACCGGTCCAAGGCCAGCTGGACATGTCCGGCATCACTCGTGACATTGTCGCTCTCCCGATAAAGAAACGTGCTCCTCGCTCCACCCTAGTATTGACCGGCAGGCATTGTACGCACGACCGTCGTAGAAGTTCGAGGATTGTTTTATATGAATTTAATGAGTCCGGTCCCGATTTAAAAAGTTGAATCACTGTATAAATTTGTCGGGTATGAATGGAAGGGAAGGTAGGTAGGTCCACGTTAGGTCCTTGATAACGGCGTGGACGGAGTTTGGCCGAGCTCTCGTGTTCCACTCTAATAATAAAATACAGATCCACGTAGGGGAGAAAACCAGCCAAACCGATACCAAATTTTTTTATGCTCGAGCTCGGCTCGATAACAAAAATGCTCGGCTCGAGCTCCATCGAGCCCAAAAAACTGAAGCTCGAGCTCGGCTCGGTCCAGTTTTAGGGAACTCGAACTCGGCTCGAGAGGCTCGATAACCCTAACAGATAGTTCTTCTTAAAAATTCAATTTAGTCCCAAATTTTAAATTTATTTACAAGTAAGTTCAAAACTTTAATATTCATTAATAAAATTATTAATATTTATTATATTATATTCGGCTCACAAGCCATCAAGTTGTTAGTAATAAGGCTCGAGTTCGGCTCGTTTCGTTTCCGAGTTCAGCTAGAGCTCGGTTAAAGTCGAGCTCGAACCGTGCTTTGACCAAGATAGCTCGCGAATGGCTCGGTTCGTTTTCACCCTTACTCCCACACAATTCATAAGGATAATTTCGTTCGGGTTTGTCGTAATACTGATTTCGTTGATTAAAAAATGATCAGATCGTTTATAATATTAATTGATTAAGTTCGATCTTCTCAATTCAAGCTCAAAATTCAACCTATGCGAGATGGATGGGCTCAAGCGGCAAGGGTGGTGTTGGCGTCGTCTTGATTGTGTCGACCGGGCGACAAGCTGATTTCACGCTACTGGTGTGGCCGGATCAAGTGATAGGCAAATAAGCAAAGCTTTCAGGCGAAGGAAATCTCATTGAGTGACAGGAAGTTGAAGCGACGGGAAGTAAAGCGACGAGAAATCCAAGAGGCGGTTAGTTTCAGACTGTTCAGTTCTGACAACTTGTAGCCCAAGAGTAGCACCTGCTCCACTACGCTGCTCCACTATCTTTTCAGATCTTGTCGGGGGAAATAAATAATATATTTCTCTTCCTTATTCATCTAATTTTATTTCTGTATCTTTTATTTTGTTTTCTTTATTGTATTTTCTTTGGACGGCTTATATAAGCCCATGCATTATAACCCTTGAGGACAACTTATCTTGAAATCAGAAATTAAACCCTAGAAACTCTTTAAGTCTCTCTTTCTCTTATCACACGGTGGATATTATTCGAGCATTTATTACACCGGTGGTGCGTAGCTGTATCCGGTCGTGGTGTCGTTCAACCCCGAGTCTAAATACACTTATGCTGTTGCTGTATCCGTATGGGATCCGGACAAGACACGTCCATTCTTCAGTAGTGGCTTAGCTTGTATCCGAAAGTTGGCGCGTCATTATCTTTTATTTTTCAGTTTATCATCCTCACATGTCACCGTTCGCCATCTTGGTTCATCTTTGTCTTGGAGCAACCAAACAATCTCAGCCCGGTACCCCATCAACAACTTTCGTACAAAAACTTTTTGATATATAATTTACGAGAATCCATGGATGGCTCACGCGGTTCGGTGCCATTCTTTTTAAATGGAATAATAAATTTATTTTCCCCATGGTTGTCCACGTGAGATGTTTTTTATTGCAATTTTTTCTAAAATGTGGACCCGCGTGATTCTTCGTATTCCAAGAATAATAAGAATTTTTTATTTATAGTGTAAGATTAAAACTAATCTATAGTTTTGGCGGAGAAAAAAAAAAAACAGATGGGAAAGGAACTTTAAATGAGAACTGAAAAACCCGAAGAAATTAGTACAGCTGTTTTGTTTATTGTGTGAATTGAACAGAGAAAAGGTTAATTAAATCAAAAGGCAAACTGGTGGTTGTTTGCTGTGTGGAGTAGTTAAAGTTCACTATTATTCAAAATGATTGTTGATAATAATAACTATTATAGACCCGCACGCTTAGTATTCAATTTTTTGAACATTATGTATAATTTATCTTTAGGGGAGAGAAGAAGATGATGACATTTGGATGAAGCATTTATTAGTCCTTCGACTGTTCTTGTTTTATTTCCTCATATAACTTTGCACGAGTTTGCTTAACACGCAGGTGTTGTAGCTGGAAATTGGAAAAGGCATTGCAGTACACACCAACCTCCTCAACACGTCTACTCCTGCTATTCAATTTTCTATTTATTTATTATTATAAATATATTCATATATTAATGTCATGTTGAATATAAAAACTATTAAAACATTCAAAATACAACAAAGATACCTAGAAAATAATGAGAAATAATGATCTCCTTATTCTACTTGCAAATTTAGAAAATACTTCATTAATCCAAGATCCGTCATCTCGAATTCATTCATCATTACCTTTTTGAACTTTTTCAGCAACGCTTTGTAAGTGTTGGTGTAGATGAGATCATCCATGTAGAACAAGCTCCTAGAAAATCAGCATTGCACTTCTATGCATAGAAAGATGTTTCTACCAAACTTCTTTCAAATCCATTCTTCTGTAAGCATGAATCAATCCTGAAATTCCATGCTCTCGGTGCTTGTTTCAATCCATAAAGAGCTTTATGAAGCCGATACACTTTGTCTTCTTGTCCTTTATCAGCGAACCCTTGCAGTTGTTGAGCATACACTTCCTCTTCTAGTACTCCATTGAGAAAGACCGACTTCACATCAAGTTGGAATACTTTAAGCTCCATTTGTGCGGCAAGTGTTAGCACACTTCAAATAGTTTCCATTCTGGCTACAGGGGCGAATGTTTCAGTGAAATCGACTCCGGGTTGTTGTGAATAACCTTTTGCTACGAGACAAGCTTTGTGCTTCTGCACATTTTCATCTTCGTTGAACTTTGTTTTGAACACCAATTTTAAACGAATTGCTTCTTTTCCTTTGGGAAGGTCTACGAGGGACCAAGTATCATTCTTCTCAATACTAAACATCTCTTCTTTCATTGCATTTATCCATTTTTCTTCTTTTGCGGCTTCTTTGAAATTCTACGGCTCAAACGTAGCAATTGTAAAGTTAGCTTGCTCGTAAACTTCAGTTAATGAGGGATACCTTCTTAGTTGCATATCATCTTCAGAACATTCATTATCTGAATTTACTCTTGAGGAACTAGTTGCTGTTGTATCAGTGAGATTTGATGAAGGCACTACTGTCGGCGCTTCTGGGTAAGAAAATGTTGGTTGAGTCGGAGAAGACTCGTTCTCTCACTTCCACGTTACATTTTCATCGAAAATAACATCTCTTGAAATCACAAGATTGCTAGTCTTTGGGTTAAACAAACGATAACCCTTAGATTCCTCGTTGTAACGAATAGTCATGTTCTTCCTCTCAGCGACGCCATTTTGCTAGGTGAGTACTTCACAGTAAACTGTCGTTGTGTGCCTTGCTACTTGCAATAATCTAGAAACGGCTTGTAAATGAATTCTCCTCCACGATCTGTCCTCAAATTCTTTATTTGATATCCACTTTGCTTCTCTGCATTGGCTTTGAAACTCAAAAAAGTAGTGAAAGCCTCCGATTTCTTTTCAAGAAATATACCCATATCATACGAGTGTAATCATTAACAAATAAGGGAAAGTATCACCTGTTACCGATCGTTGAAGTTTTGGTTGAACCAAGATGTCAGCATGCACCAACTAAAGAGGGGCTTTAGCTCTCCAAGAGGTATTGGGAAAAGGAAGACAATGTTGCTTCCCATACACACATCCTTCACAAACACACGTCGTTGTTGCTAGATTTTTGGAAGATCTCTGACCATATTCCTTTCTCTCTCAACAACGTTAGGCCCTTGTAGTTCAATGCCCATATCGTAACTGAGCTTCATTAGCAACTTCACTCTTCAATGTAACATTGAAGAACGAATTCATCTTCAGCGAAAATAAGTTATTCGCCGTTATCTTCACTACAACGATCCTCTTCTCTTTTTTGTCAATGATTTCACATTGACCATAAGTAAATATAACCTGATAAACTCTCTTTATCATTTGTCCTAAGGTTAAAAGATTCTTATCATTAATCCGTTTTTCTTCACAATTTGCTTCTCTCACAACAACGATTCACTTTTCTTCAATCTTTATCTTTTTTATGTCTCTAAGCTCTAAAAGCGAGTTGTAGCTGTTGTCGATCTCCACAAATTTTTCCTTATTTTCGGTCATATGATTGCTATCGCCACCATCCAAAAAACCACACTTCATTCATATCTTGCATTGTATTAAAACAAGAATAGAATATTTGATTCGATTATTCTTCTTTTGAAACATTTACTGAATTTTGAGAGACATGCTACTGCGGATGCTGTTGTTGCTTATCTTTAAAATAACAATCTCTTTTGAAATCAGCATATCTTGCACCTGAAATAACAATCATTTGACTCATGTCCAACTTTTCTACAAATATAGCAACTACCTTCTGAACTTATAAATCTACTCTAGGAATGGTCCTCTCTACTGCGAAACTAGCTTGTTTTACTTCCTGTTCCTCTTCCTCGAGAACGGCATCCACGTCCACGACCATAAAACACTCTTATGTTGTTCTTAATACGTTCCTTCTGCTCCGACTTCTTTTCTGAAACATTTAACTTCATTTGAAAAGCTTGTTTAACGGGAGTTGAGTACTTGCTTACTCTTCTTTCGTGGGCTTCAAGAGAACCCATTAGCTCATATACAGAAAATTTCTCTGAGATTATTCCTTTCTTTAATCACAGCAACAAGGTGCTTAAACTTCTACGGCAGATTTCGCAACACTTTATCCACAACCTTCTTGTCTGAAACTTCATCACCACAGCATTTGATTTGATTCATGATTTCCACAATTCTCGAGAAGAAATCTTCACCGTTTCAAACTCCTTCATGGCCACGTTGTCGAAATCCTTCCACAAGCTTTGAAGCTTGATGGGAATCACTTTCTCCAATCCTTGAAACTCTTTCTTTAACACGCTCCATGCTTCCTTCCCTTCTTGAGACCATAAAGCCTTGGGTAAATCGTCTCACTTACGGATTGTTGCAAAATCTGCAATGCCATCGCATTCTTCATCGCATTTTCTTTTACCTTCTTTTCTTGTGCTCCAGCATCTTCTTCCTCACTTAACGAGTCGTTGTCTTCTCGAACATTTTCTTCAAAGCCTTCATCAACGATTCTCCACAAATCTTGTGAGAGAAAGATAGTTTCCATCTGTAAACTCCAATAATCATAATGCTTTCCATCAAAGATCGAGATTTGGCTGGGCGAGTAGGAAACGAAAATGCTGCTGGAAGACGTAGCCAGAAACTGCTGCGCTCTGATACCAAAATTTGTTGGGATTGTTTGAAAAGCAGTGCTTCGTTGTACCACAGGAAGGGTTTGCAGAACTACTACGACGCCACGAAGCGTTTCTGGAAATAATGAATAAGAAAATTTGAAGAGGATAATTTAGCTAACTGATGAGCCTTGTTTGTTTTCTATTGACCAAAATGCCTTCTTGGTCCTTTTTCTTCACTTCTTACTCTCTTTTCCTCACTTACATCATTTGGAGATTGTTACTCCTTATATAGAGTCATAGGAAAGATCTAGAGCAAGTATTTCCTCTATCTTGATCTTAGGTCATTAACTCCGTTCTAGTTCCTAGACCATTAACCCCACCCAACTTCTTAGGCCACTAACACACTTAATGAGATTACAAATTACTATGACATTTAACATAATATGCTTTCAATCAAAATTATCCCAAACCCTAGACAATGTTTGCCCTTAAATATCAACAACTAATTAGGCTAAGCCCATAATTCTTATAAACTATTAGATTGATAATTATTCAACCTATGACTCTTTATCCATAACTACTCCATCCCCTTTAAAAACCGCCTTGTCCCCAAGGCGAAAATCCGGACAAATTAGGGAGACCAATACCCGCCATTAAAACTTCCACCTTGACTGTCTCATCAAATACTTTCAAGTCCCGGTAACCCATCCACTTCCTTCAAAACGACCCTCAATTGCTTATCCTCACACTCATGACGAGGATTTTATGGCTGACGGCATCTGAAACACAAATTTTTAGTGCGCAAGTAGGCAAATTCTTGTTGTGGCAATTTACGGAAAGGACCCATGTAAGGATATAGGGTAGTCCGGCACATCGGTGCCATCATCTGGGTTGCTGGTCGGGGTTCAGCAATTAGCGCGGACCACACGGTGGATGATGTGGTGGGCTACTGTGTGTCCTCGGCAGTGCGGTTTGCCACAACCCATGGGGTTGCAGTGAGTATCTTGGTGGCCTATCCTCGTATGATCATACTGGAATTAGAGTTCTAAGCTATGTGGTAGATGGATTGCGATCTCTAGATTAGTTGGGTTCCATGCTCGGATGCACACGCGAATGAACACATCCAGCCCAAATAGGAAGTATCCAAGGTAGTGTTCTTCTGTCAATCCTGGAACGTGCGATGACAGTCACATAAAATCCCTGATATATTCCCCCGCCATTCCCAACTATTTGATGGCTGTCAATTGCTCATAAGGGCTGCCTTGTTACCTATCATCGAAATGACTGATCAACGCCTGTGAAAACTCACACCAGGTAACGTGATCTCGCGGTTCCTGGAACCAACAGAACCAATATAACGCCTCATCCTTCATGGTAAGGATGGCTAACTGAATTTTCTGTGTCTCCCTCACTCCGTGTGTCTCAAAGTATTCATCTACCTTTGCCAACCACCCTAAGGGATTATGACCATTGAAGATCGGTAGCATCTTCACCTACGAGCAGCCCTATCCAGGAGCATCCTCTACGGAACGGGTCGCGACCAGCAATTGGGAAACCCCATCCCTTACCACGTTCGATGGTTGGAAAACGGCATCGGTCGACGGGGGCGGCGCAAGGCCGTTAGTCGGCGGTGGTGGGCGTGCCTCCTATAATACAGCAAGAGCCTAAGGATCTCGCGAAATTGTCGATTGATGTCCGCCCCTGACGGAGTAACTTGAAGAAACAAGGTTTCCAAGCATTGATCAATGGCATCCAATCTACCATCCAATTTCTCTAACTTCGTGTCCAATTCCGAACATTTTGTTGTATTAGTCGTCATCTTTGTTACCGCCGCTTTCAAGAATCCGACAAGTCGGACAAATTGTCAGGGCTAGATTCAATTAACCCTAATGAATAACAGATCAAATTCTGCTCCAAGCCAAGAAGGCCGAAAACCAATCCAAGACGGCTGAAAAGTATCCTTTCAGTTGAGTAGCACATTTGAACAGGTGATTCGGACAATAAAAAAGAAGAGCTCGAGAGAACCATGTCGAGTAAATGTGATAGAGTGGATGACTCGAACATGGAGAGGTTCTATTACCGTTAATGACCCAGGACATCCCATTGGAATAGACATTGGAGTTCCAAAGGTTACCGTCAATTTTATTTCTCAGTTATTATCTTTAATTTTCTATACATACTTTTAGTAGTTTAGGCTACAATAGTACCGACCCCAATCAAAGTCACAATACCATTAGAACGAAAGGAGAGCTTATTATTATTTTCAAACAATAAATATTCTAGTTGCATCTAAAGTGGGTTATATACTTCTCCATCTTTCTTCACTTGGTGAATTTTGAGTACAGTCTTAGTAGAGCGTATTAACTTGTTGGTCGTATGTATGCATTCTTCAAGTTATACATTGCCCTCGAGTCATTTCACAATGGTGTATATGTATCAATGTAAGTGTCTGAGTCTATCTATGACTTCTTTGAACACATTGGTGTATTTATATTCATCGGTCATATAGTCAAATAATTCTTCATCACTAGTAACAAATCTGTTTCCAATCGAGTCAATTTCCCGTTACCTTTTCTGGTATCGAGTCATTTACTCAGTACTAGTCACCTTGTTCTATTTAACGAGATATTCCACCCCATTCATTTCCCATTCCCAAAATCTCCTAGAGAGCCATCTCAAGTAAATTTAGTCCGTCTAACCACAATGTTGCACCTTTTTTGAGTAGCAAGAGTCACCTCTTGGTTGTCGTTCATGTAACATCTTTGTATCAAAGCACATGGTTGTTCATGTGTGTCGGGTTTAATAATACCAAAAATGTCAAGACGATTTCAGCGTTGTATGTCCTTTGGCGAAGCACAGATTGCTTGACTAGAGCAACAAATGGAAGACCTTCAACAAAACCTGTAGTTGCTGAGAACCCAACAAGCCGCTGCATCTACCAGTCATCATGATAGTGACAAAGAGGAAAAGCATGGAGGAAAGAAGAAGCAGTGATGCGGAATACCAACGAACACGTCCGAACTGGAGAGTCCGAGCAATGATTGTACAGATTATTGAATTCGAGGGTAAGCCAGATCCGTAAGAGTTCATCACTATCGAATGCATCTTCGACTATGAGGAGGTGCGGGTGGACAAGATGGTGAAGTTAGTTGCCTTGTATCTCCGCAAGTATACTTGTCTTTGTTGGGAAAATTTGAACTAGTAACGTCGATGGGAAGGTCGAGAGAAAATTCAATCAAGGTATGAAGCATGCTATGACAAAGTGTTTTCTACTAAAACACTACTAGTGAGATCAATTTCTCAAGTTACAAACCCCAAGGCAAACTGCAAGAGTACCGGAGTATACACATGAGTTCGATTGTCTGAATCTCCAGTGTGCCTTTTAGGAGGCATCCAAGTAGATCATTGCTCGATACAACATAGGACTCATTTGAAAAATTACGCACGTTGTCGGGCTACAACAATATTGGACATGATATGTGCGAGGACTTGCGCACAAATTTGAGTAACAACAGGCAAGGATGTTGAGAGTTTGACCAACTATGAAGACTATGCCTTTTACCCCTAGAGACCCCAACTGCGTTAGCCAAGGCCGAAGGAAAACTTCGTGAGCAAGATCCCATTTGTCGGTTCTTTTTTTTTTATAAGTATTCGTCGGTTCTTTAAGTGTTAATAGTTAGATCACATGAAATTAAAACACTCAACCAGATGCAACCCGGTCCTCTAATAACTATTTGAGGATGAGGAAGAGAATACTAGTGAGGATACACGCTCACAAGCTCTTTTTTGGGATAATGAGAAATTCAAGGAGTAGCCCGACGAAGGAGAAGTACTAGTAAATTAAAATCCTAGAATGTGAACCCAATGCCAGAGGACACCCAGTGCGAGCGCATTTTCCCGCCCTGGTGTACGGGGAACATCAAGGTTTGCCATGTCATTGTCTGTTGATTCCCCAATTTTTCTAAATAATAATATTGATAATAATAATAATAGAATCCATAAAAATCTATAAAATCATCATAAAAATCACATTCAAAATCATGTAAAAATCACCAAAATCTAGTAAGTGTCACAAAATATGCAACAAGAAAAATCAACAAACCATTTCGCATATATTAGAAGCGTAGAAAGGAGCACAAAAAAGGCACCATTTTTTCTTCCGGGACACAGATTACAAAGGGAAACTTGAAGAAGAAACCCTTTCGAGACATGAAAGCAAGACTTCATCATCACCAAAAGTAGTATTCCTCTTCTGGTGTCTCGGTAGGATTTGCATCAGATTATGTCCCCGCTGACCGAGCCCCCAGTTTCACTCGTTAAAGTTGCAATAGTAGCAACGTTAGATTATCCTCCGTCATAGCTGTAGTTTGCTTCTCCATCACAATATCACTGTTCCCGGGTAAATTCCTTCATTGGCTCTCGTTTTAGATTTCGATCAATTGGTCTGCCTTTGATTCTTTTTTAGTTTTTATGGTCAAGGTCTCCATTGCATTCTCGTTGCCAAGAAGACCTCCTAAAACCGAAAAGGCAGAATATGTCTCTGCACCGATTTCAAACAGCCTCACTGTGGTCAAAAGAAGCTCCTTCACAAGCCAGCGTTGCTGTGATGGATAGGAATGATCATGAGATCGACCTTGATTTTCTAGTTCAAATTATAAGCAACTTAAAAAAAGTGGAAGAATTGTCGATAGCCTACGTGATCCACCAGCGACAGATTTAGCGACTCCGCTGGAGACACTTGGACGTTTTTCAGAGAATTAGGGTCAAAAAATCAATTTTACAGAATAATTGGGGGCTGCCTAGGCCTAATGTAGAGAGTGTTTGCGCTTTACTTTTCTGATTGTCTCTACCATGCATATAGTGAGTCGTCCAAAACCCAGGCACATCTAAGTTTAGATGTATATCTGTCATATGGGAGAGGTTGTCTACTTCTTTAACTGTGACATGTACCAACTCACCCTTTTGTTCGAGGATAAGGCAAAAGCCAATCTAGTAGACATGCGTTTGAAAGCCATATGATCTGTTATGACTATAACCATTTACTTTGGCTTTATCTAGTAGGTTATTTTAGGCACAATCGACAGGGTTTTTTTATTTCGCTTCGCACTGCAAGCTTAAGTAGGTCCATATTTAGCATAATCATAGCAAAAAAAACTAACCCTTTGCAGGTCCAAAGATGTCTAATTTCATTGGGTTGAGGCCATATTGACCTCCGATAAAGTTGTTGAGAGATTGGTTCAGTATCCTTCGACCTTGCGAGAAAAGGTTCTTGGAGTCCAAACTGAAAGATCTGATGGAACTCAACAAGATGCAGCTGGACTAGGTTGTTCTACAAAATCTTTTGGCAAAGTGGAACACAACCATGTTTACCATACATTTCAACAATTTTGAGCTGGCTCCCACTTACGAAGAGTATCGGCAGCTGACATGTTTCGTCAAAAAGCAAGGCATCCTTCCCTTTGTTTGAAGAGGACCAATGTGCGACGAGTTACCTTCGCTATTCGGGATAAAGTACGCATCGATTCATAGCCTTATCGTACCAACAAAGCTATCTCACATTCTAATTGACAGAATCCTTATCTTTTGTTATGCACCGTACTTTCCAAGAAGAGGTGACGGATAACCATCCGCAAAAGTATTTGTCCTTCTCTTTGTCGGAATGATCCTTTACCCTAGCACTGAGAATTCAATAGGCACCCAAGCAATCTACAATGTAGGGGCCATCTTGGAAGATCGCCCTTTTATACCAAACCTGCTGGGAGACACCTACTATGGATTAACTAAGATTGCTTCTCAAGCTCAACGTGGAATGAAACACCACTCCGCATCCTTTTGTTTGTCGTTATTGCAAACATAATTCCTAAAACATATGGAAATAATTGGATATGCACTGCTGCACATAACATGCAATGTTATGAAGAACGCGTGTCCCGAGCTTTCAACAAAAAGGTCAAACGGTGACATACACGCCAGGTGAATTGGATTTAAAGCGGATTCTTCCGAACGTCAAAGACCCTCATGGAAAATTCACCCCCGACAACGATGGCCCATATGTTGTCAAGCAAGCTTTCTCTGGAGTGGCCCTCATCTTAATGAGTGTCAACAAAAGGATGTCTCATGTTAAAGCACCATACAGTTTGCGCGCAGACGATGAGGTTTACTAGACATGTTTGGGGCACATTTATTTCGCCTGACGGTTTTTCGAGCTCTTTTAGAGCGTACAATTACGGAAAAACTAGGACCAACTGAAATGACATCAAGTTGATCACGTAAAGATGTCATTTTGGCTACACCACTGTATTGACCCGTGACGACATTATTACTTTGTACTTGTGATTATGATTGTACTATGGACGGGGCTGTTCTACCCCAACCAGTTAATGCCTATTCACTTCGATGCTATTATACCTAAAAACAAAATATTGTACCCGTGTCATTTTTTTATTGGAACAATTTTAAGTCAAGTCATTTCAATGATAATTGCTTTGGACATAACTATCCTCATAGGTGTTTTTAGGATCAATGAAAATTCACAAGGCTCACAAGCCATGCTGAAGAAGCGGGGAAAGGAAGTATTGCTCTAATACAAGACACATAAAATTTAGAGACTAATCAATGCTACATTCCTTTGCAGACACTTTAACTGGGGCAACGATTGAGCGTTGTTAGGTAACCGGTAAAGGAAAGTATCGTTTCAAGTTTAAAATTTCTCCCATCAGGGAATCAAGTCGAAGTCGACATCATAGGTAAAAATTATTGTGTCATAAAACATGTGTCATGCATTCTTACTAAACGATTTTATTCATAAATTTGAAACACTTTCCCAAGCGGAACACTTGTGTGTTAGAGATAGAAAGGCAAGCATATCCCCAAACACAAGCACATTTCGAGAGTTGAGTGTAACACTTGTGAGTAGGGGTGAGCATTCGGTATTTCGGTATTCCGAAATACCGAATACCGAAATAACGAATTTCAAAGACCTTAAAATTTTAGGTCCCGATCACGATCCCGAATTTAAAATTCGGTATTTCGGTAAATTTTCGAATTTTAATTCGGTAGTTCGGTAAATACTAGATTACCGAATTTTTTCTTATTGAGGTTTTATTGACATAGGCTTTGAGCAAACTTTGTTCATATAGATGAAGGTGAAGCAAATTGGCAGTCTCCTCCCAGCCAAGGTTAGTTCTCGGAAACCTAGTTTGGGGCGTACTGTAGCAAAGTGAAAGAGAAGAGAGACGGGGCAGAGAAGAGAGACGGGGCGGAGGAAAGACGATTGGGTCGGGCAGGAATAATGGGTTAGGCCTATGGGTTTCCACTTCCATTGTTAAACGGCGGCCCAATTTTTTGTCGGTCTAAACAAAAATTCGGTAATTCGGTAAATACCGATTTTTTTTTTTAATTCCCGATCCCACTAACGATTACCGTTTTAATAAATTCTTACTTCCAGTCCCGATTATAAATACCGAAATACCGATCCCGAAATTCCGAAATTGTCCCGATTCCAAATACCGAAATACCGATCCCGAAATCCCGAAATTTTAAAATTTCAGAATTGGACTCTGTATACCAAAATTTTTGCTCTCCTCTACTAGTGAGGAATCATCCACGATAACATCAAAGTAAGAAAGAAATCCTTTTGACGGAAAATGCTCCTACTAGGGCGACATCGAGCATTTTTTTCTTATCCCCAAACAATTTACTATTGCTATTCATTCCTAGCCAGAGTGGAGATTTTTTGATACACAATGACCCTTTCAAATCAAAGAATCGCCTCACATCGATTAGGACTCGGATGTAGATGCGTCACTCCCTCAAGTTTGAGTGTGAAGTACATCCCTAATGGATCTTGCAAAACGACATAATATTGCTACTATCTTTCACCAATTCCATTACATTTCATAATCAATTCCGAAGAATTCAATCTTTCTGAATATTCAAAAATGATATGTAGGCAAAAACAAAAAAGAGAGCACTTGAGCATAGTTTAAAAAAAAAGCAAAGTTAGACACACGGGCCAAAATATGATGGCCGCAAAAGCAAAATGTCAGAAAAGAAGAAAAGGGGATAAAAATTTTAGACCCTAATAAGACAAATATCTCGATTACAAGCAATTGTACATTTGGGGCAAATTTCTTCCCTGAGTAACCTTTCTCAACCATCATATGCCATCATACCCATTCCAATGAGTGTTGTGTTGATGAGCAAATCCATATTGGGAGAACCATACTTAAAGGTGACTCCCTCGCTTTTCGAGTCCTCTTTGATAAGATTCTTTGACTTGCTCTCTTTCTTAAAAGATTGAGCCTTTTATAATACATGTTTTTACACCAAGCCTAAATTACAACCAAAATCAAAGTCTTTTTTTACTAGCACCTGAGCATTCATTTCAAAGGAATCAAAATTCTCTCTCAGATTACATGAAAACATACTTTGAGCGAGCGTTGAGAGACGTAAGAAAGAACTTTCATTATTCTCTCTCGCGCAAGTGTTCCTCTATCCAAAATAATGATTTTTTTCTTACAGACATATAGAACATATTGCATCCATATCACTGTCAGTCAACAAGTTTGGCAAGAAACTACGTGGGAGATGCAAACAATTTCACATCAGCCCCACCGCTTCAGGTTTAAGACTAAATCAATGCCTTCGTGATAAGGTATGTTACTCTTCACAAATTCTAAATATTTTTGGGGTATCATACTTTTTCAAATTCTAAGGTTAAACGCTTCTCCAAGTGCACACCTTTCTATATTCAAAGTTTAAACGCTTACCCAAGTGCATACCTTTTTTAATTCTAGAGTTCAACGCTTATCCAAGCACACACCTTTTCCAATCCTAAGGTTAAATGCTTCTCCAAGCGCACACCTTTCCAAATTCTATGGTTAAACAGTTCTCCAAGTGCACACCTTTCAGAAATTATATGGTTAAACGCTTCTCCAAGCGCACACCTTACCCTTTTGGCTAAGTGATTACTAACAAACGGGACGCCACTCGATTGAGCATTTACTAACAAATTCAATGTTATTTTCAATTCGGTTGAGCGTTTACTAATAAGCGCGACGCCATTCGACTGAGCGCTTATTAACAAACGTGACGACCTCTTTAAAAGTGTTAAAGCATTTACTAACAAACACTAACCACTTTTTCACTATGGTTTTGCATTTATTAACAAATGCAATACCATTTGGTTCAGTGTTTATGAACAAAAGCGATACCATTTTCAATTCGGTTAAGCGTTTACTAACAAATGCGACGCCACTTGACTGAGCGTTTACTAACAAACGCAATGTCATTTTCAATTCGGTTGAATGTTTACTAACAAACATGACGTCATTCAACTGAGCGTTTATTAACAAACGCGACGTCATCTTCAAAAGTGTTAAAACATTTACTAACAAACATTATACCACTTTTTCACTATGGTTTTACATTTACTAACAAATGCAACACCATTTGGTTCAGAGTTTACGAACAAAGGCGATGCCATTTAAAATTCGATTAAGCATTTACTAACAAACGCGACGTTATTTTCAATTCGGTTGAGCGTTTACTAACTAGAGTGATGCCTCTTCAATTCGGCTAAGCGTTTACTAGCAAATGCGGTGCTACTCGACTGAGTGTTTACTAACATGTTATCTTCAATTTGGTGAAAGCATTTACTAACAAATGCAACATCATTCGATAAAGCGTTTACGAAAAACTCGATAGCATACCGTAAAACGTTTACTAACAAATGTGATATCATTTTTAAGTTAATTAAGTGGAGCGACCGACAAACGTTACACCAACCTCCACTTGGTTAACCGTTTACCAACAAATGTGACAATAACTTATATCTTGGTTAAGCGCTTACGAATAAACGTGATGCCACATTCATTCCTAGTTAAGTGCTTACGAATAAACACGATGGCAATTTCTCTATTTTGGCCAATCGTTTACTAACAAATGCTACATCGTGGCATTCATTTTCCTAAAAATTGGGCTATCATGTTGTTTGGACATCTTTTAAGATATCCTCACAAAGTGGGGCCCATTTTCTCTAAATAATAATAATTATTAAATGCATAAAAATATATAAAATCATCATAAAAATCATTCAAAATCTAGTAAGAGTCACAAAATCTGCAAAAAAAGTTAACAAACCATTTCACATCTATAAGAAGCGTAGAAAGGAGCACGGAAAAGGTACCATTCTTTTCTTCCAGGACACAAATTACGGAGGGAGACTTGAAGAAGAAATGCTTTCGAGAGATAAAAACAAGACTTCATCATCACCAAAGGCAGTATTCCTCTTCTGGTGTCACAGTAGGGTTTTCATTAGGTTATGTCCCCGCATCACCCAGCCCCTAATTTCAATCGTCATAGTCGCTACAACAGCACCATTAGATTATCCTCTGCCATAGCTGCAATTTGCTTCTCCATCACAGTATCACATTTCTCGTGTAAATTTCTTCATTGCCCCTCGCTTTAATTTTCGATCAATTTGCCTGCGGTTGTTTTTTTTTTTTAGTTTTTATGGTCAGGGTCTCCATTGCATTGCCGTTGCCAAGAAGACCTTCTACAACCGAAAAGGTTGAATATGTCTCCGCGTCAATTTCGAACAACCTCGCTGAGGTCAGAAGAGGCGCTTCACTAGCCAGCATTACTATGATGGTTAGGATTGATCATGCGATCGACCCCAATTTTCTAGTTCAAACTATAAGCAACCCCAAAATAGTGGAAGAATTATCGAAAGCTTCATGGATCCAACTGTGACGTAGTCGACAATGAATGTTGTACCAATGATGTCTTGAGCATTATGTCAAGAAGTTGAGACTCTATACACAGTTGCATTCACACCTTTACCAACTATAATGGTTGAGCAAGGACAAGGATGTTTGAGTCACCAAACAAGGTCGATGAACTTTTTCATTGGACAAATTTACAAGAATGAAGTCCTTTGTGATTTCGTCCGGACGCATGCGACTTGTTAATAGGGAGGCCATGACATTTTGATCGAAGTGTAATGCATGATGGAATTCGCAATACATATTCCATTAGTATTGGCAAGAAGAAAGTCGCCCTTTATGCCCCTTTCTCTAAACCTTTTATTCTCTCCACTGATTAGAAAGCTTGTCCAATCTCTCAAAGACATGGAGCTTATGTGAGTTGTTCACGAAGGCGAGAACACCTTTGTTTTAATTCTGATTGAAACTGCCTAAGGTTAAACATTAAAGCACTCTCGAGTAAAAGATTTGATTAAAGAGTTTCAATGTGTTCCTAGAAGAGCTGCCAGCTGAGTTTTTACCCCTTCGAGGAATTCAACACCAAATCGATTTGGTACCAGGATCATTTCTACCCAATCAACAACTTATCGGTGTAATTTAAGTGAAGCTAAGGAGCTACAAAACCAAGTGGATAAGTTTCTTCAAAAGGGATTGGTTAGAGAAAACATGAGTCTTGGTTCTGTGCCAGCCACACCTCGTACTGAAGAAAGATCTCGGAGGATGTATATGGATAGTCGAGCCATCGACAAGATCATAATGACATATTGATTTTACATGCCTCGATTAGACAACATGCTAGACTAATTACATGGAGCGTAAGTTTTCTCAAATGTATATGTTTGAAGTGGATATCACTAGATTTGCATGAGTGAAGACGATGAATCAAGGATTGCCTTCAAGACTAAGCATGAATTACATGAGTGGCTTTTCATGCCATTCGGACCCTCGAATGCACCCACTACCTTCATGACGGTATTGAACCATGTGTCGGGGCTGTTCATTGAGGAGATGGTTGTCATCTACTTGATGATACCTTGGCCTACAATAGAAACACAGTGGACCACGTCGAGCACCTAAGGGCAGTATTCAACGCGTTTTAAGTCGAGAAGCTACACAAAAATCATAAGAAGTGTGAGTTCTTTGAGTCGAGCTGGATGTTCGTTTGGTTTGTGATATCTATTGAAGGGATCAAGGTTGGCGAAAGTAGAGTTGAAGCCATTAGGAATTGATTGACACCTAAGAGCTTACATGATGTTCGAAGCTTTCATGGATTAGCTTCTTTCTACAAGTGATTCATTCGCGTATGTCACGTTGTCGTAGCCATGCTCACTATGTGTTTGAAGGGAGAACAATTTGAGTGGACTACAGCTACATAAGCTAGTTTCGATCAACTAAAGTGGAGGATGAGTGATGACCGTATTCTTGCACTACCCAACTTTTCGAAGACCTTTGAGATCCAGTGCAATGCATCGAGATTTGAAATCAGAGGAGTCCTACTTCAGGAAGGAAGGTTGATCACTTACTTCGGCGTGAAGCTCAATGGATTAGACTCAACTACGACGGGGAATTCCTTGCTATCATTTGGGTACTTGAGACTTGGAATCACTATCTTTTACTGCAAGAGTTCGTGGTGCACACTATCATGAAGCCTTAAGTACATCAATGGTTAGCACAAGTTTAATCGATGATATGTCACATGGGTTGAGTTCCTACAAGCCTTCACCTTTGCTCTCAAGCACAAGCCAAGCGCAAAGAATGTAGCCATTGACGCATTATCAAGTAAGAGAGCCCAAATTTTGATGATGAGAACCAAGCTAATTGGATTCAAGCATATGAAGGCCTAGTATGAAGAAGATGGAGACTTTAGAGCCATCTCTGCTAAGTGGACTTCTAAGGCTTTTGAGTGGTTCCATTAAGTCAATGGATATTTATTTTGCGATTCCAAGTCGTGGAATCCTCAATGTTCTACTCAAGAGTTGCTTATTCGGGAAGTTCATTATAGAGGTATTACAGGACATTTTTGGGGCCGAGAAGACCCTATTAATGCTGCAAGACAAATTCTACTTGCCTGGACTAGAACAGCAAGTTCGATCTCTCATTATATGATGTGTTGTGCGTCAACAAACGAAGAGTCAAGTTCAGCCCGAAGAACTCTCACACTATACCCGTTCTAGAGCGACCGTGAGAACATGTGAGTATGGATTTCTTACTTTCTCTACCCTAGACACATCGAAAAGGACTCGGGCATAGTAATGGTCGATCGATTATCAAAGATGACACATTTCATGCCCTACTATAAGAGAAATGATGCTACCAACATTGCGGACTTGTATTTTCAAGAAGTGTTGAGATTACATGGATTTCTGAAGACAATCATTTGTGATCGAGATGTGAATTTCATAAGTTACTTTTGAAAGACTCTTCGGCACAAGTTCAGAACAAAGCTCATGTTCACCATTTCCTAGACAATCATCTCTGATCTAGATGTGACGTTTATAAGTTAGCCCTGAAAAACTATGTGGTACAAGTTCAGAACCAAGTTCCTTTTCAACACCATTTATCATCCTCAGGCTGATGGATAGATGGAAATGGTGAACAAGACCATGACAACAATCCTTTAGGTCCAAGAACCAAAAGTATCATGACATCAAGCTTCAGATTGGGAAATCAAGCTAGGCCAAACTGAGTTCACCCATAATCAAATGCCTAGTTCGACTACCCAGTCGTCTTCATTCCAGAAAGTATACGAACTGAGTCCCCTTATCCATGTGGAACTCATTCATTTTCCAGACCACAGAGTGGTGAGTCCAGTTGTTGAGGAGCGCTTCAATGGGATAAAACTTCTTCATGAGAAGATATGAGCTTAGATCAAGAAGGCCAATGAGCTTACCCGAGCAAGAACAATCGAGGGCGTAAAGAGAAGATCTTCTAGCCTAGAGAATTGGTATGGATATGTCTTAGGAAGGACAGATTTTCAGCCGAATGGAAGAACACGTAGATGCCCTGAGCAGAAGGACCCTTAAATATCATCGAGCGCATCAACAACAATGCCTATAAGGTCGATCTTCCAAGAAAAGATGGAGTCTCTACCACCTTCAACGTCTCACATCTCGCTACATATGGTGAAGAAATGACAACGTGGATTCGAGGACGAATCATTCTCAACAATGGGAGAATGATGAGAGAAATGAGCCAGTTAAGAAATTCGAGCTAGTCTCGCTTGAACCTGGTCAACCAAGACTGACCTTGATGATAATTGAGTAGCATATTCTAGTAGTTTAGAAGAAGAGCTCGAGAGAAGCCTATTTGAACAAATTTGATCGAGTGGATGACTTGAGCATAGAGAGATTCTATACTACGCAACGAATTTGGACATCCCAGCTGGAGAGACATAAAGGATCCAAAAGGTTGTATCAGCACTCATCCCTATAAAAGGTACAATACCATTAAACAAAAGGACACTTTAGTATTATTATTATTTTCAAACATTAACGGTTACATCTTTATAAGAAGTGTGTTATTTTCTCCGTGCTCTTTCTTCACTTAGTGGATTCTAACTGTAGTATGAGTAAAGCTTTCTAATTTGTTTACGATGTGTTGCATCCTTCACGTTATACATTACCATCGAGTCATTTCCCAATGGTGTGTCTATATTTGTAACTCTGATTCTATCCCCGACTTCTTTGATCATGTTTATATACATGTATTTGTTTGTCATATAATCTTCGACTTTCATCATCGTTGTCGGTGGTGAATCTACGTCCATAGTCAATTTCTCATTTACCTTTTCTTTTTTTATTTCCCATTTACCTCCTTTTTTTTTTTGGTAGTGAGTCATTTTACTCGATAACGCTCACCCATTTACTCGGATTAGCGTGAACTTTCTCCCACCCATTTTCCTATTCCCAAACTCCCACTCGAGGGCCCTCTCCAATAAATTGTGTCCTTCCAATGCTTCCTGCCCCAACCTTACGCCCTATTGGGTATAAGAAGAGTACCCTCTTTGTTGTGGACCCCTGTATCACGGTTGATATCGTTATACTTAGCACAGCACTCAAACAGGTTTTAAAAGATCTCTAGACAGTTTGGTAAATATAATAGTAAAACAAATAAACTACTTTTAGTGGAACACAATATGTAAATTGTCACGCAATTCGAGGTAAGAGAAATGAAATATAAAAACGGCATATGTACAAAACAATTCCCACCTAGCGTGGAAAGCTCGTATACACATTTTTCATTTCAAATGGAAAAGGAAAAAGTTACAAAAGAAAAAAGGCCTAAAATCTAATAAAAGAAAGTGGTATGAAGTGGGGCATTACATCGTACATACATCAAATAACATCGGATCATGTCCTCCTGAGAGGATTTTGGAAAAAGAAAAATTACGATTTCTTATGATCCGGCAGCATTAACAAGGGCTGGCCACCCACCGTTACTGATCTCCAACTTCTGACCCTTCCTTTATACTCAAGTCGGCCATCTCCACGGCCGACAAGTCACCCTCCTCGGGGATGATGGACGTTATAGAGTCGAGACCATACCCTGCGTGTATCTCCTTGAACATGGCCAGGACCTGTATCATGTTCGGTCTCTTCTGTGGCCGGTCGTCCAGGCACGCGCACGCCACCTTCAAGTGCTGTAGCAGCTCGATCTCGAGGTTTGGGTCCTCCCTCAATAGTTCCGGGTCGAAGACGTCGCTTGTCCTCCCCTTGGTGTGCTGTTTCACCCACCCAACAAGGTTGTTATCCCCGAAGTCGGGAGAGTCGGTCGGACGTTTCCCCGTGAGAAGCTCAAGGAGGACAACGCCGTAGCTGTAGACATCACCCTTGGTGGAACATCGGAAGCTCTGGTAGTACTCGGGAGGGACGTAACCCGGGGTCCCCGCGAGAGTGCTCACACTGAGGTGTGTGTCCATAGCACTCATCATCCTTGCCATCCCGAAATCCGATACCCGTGCCTCCAAGTTCTTGTCGAGCAGGACATTGCTTGACTTCATGTCCCGATGAATGATATGGGGGATACAATTATGGTGGAGGAACGCGAGCCCCCTGGCGGCGCCAACCGCAATCTTTCTCCTTGCTGCCCAATTCAACCTGATCCCGATACTCTTCCGATCATGAAACGCATCTTCAAGGCTCCCGTATTTCATGAACTCATAAACCAGAAGTCTTTCCTCCTTGACCTTGCAGTAACCAAGCAGGGAGACGAGGTTCCGATGCTTGATCTTTCCGATGGTTTCCATCTCTGCCATGAACTCACGGTCGCCCTGCCCGCTGATGTGTATCAGCTTCTTGATCGCCACAATGCTCCCGTCCTTCAACTGAGCCTTATAGACGTCACCAAACCCGCCAGACCCGATCAGACTGTCATCATGGAAGCCATTTGTGGCCTCAAGAAGATCTGCAAAGGTCAACTTCCTTAGAGGCTTCTCAAAGGTTGCAAGGTTTATGCTGAGTGCTTCACGTGTGCTCGTCAGCTTCCAACTCGTATCGGCCATGCCCGATTGGGACCGGCTGTCGATGTAGACATCCCTGGCGGAGTCGAGATTGCTCTTCCTCTTCCTCTTCCTGGACTCCATGGCAATGAAGACCAGGCTGAAGATGCAGAACAAAACAAACAACAGCCCGATGGCGATGCTTCCACCAATATGAGCCTGCCTCCGACTGGAATTCTGGCGCAAGGATTCCGCAGTCGAGGAATTATCCGAGCCACACCGTGCCAGAGGGAACCCGCACAAACCCGTGTTGTTCAAGAAGCTCGAAGCCGGTAGAGTACCAAGCTGGCCCATCTGGGGGATAGGACCTGTGAACAAGTTATTCAAGAGATTGATCTCCGTGAGCATCGAGCACCCGCTCAAGGACTGAGGGATGCTTCCTCCCAAGGCATTGTTCGAGAGATCGAGAATGTTGAGGTTGTGCAAACCACCAATCTCTGGAGGGATGTTCCCCGACAGATCATTGTACCCAAAATTCAAGATGTAGAGATAGTACATTGACCCGATCTCCTTGGGGATGCTCCCTGAAAGCATATTATGCGAGATATCAAGGAAAATCATTGACCCGTTGTTCTTGAACGTCGGCTTTGTTAAACCCTTGTACACCCGAGTGAAGTTGCAGGGGTTTCGGCTTGATATTCTGTTAAACTGCTCCGGTCTGATCCCGGCAAACTCGAGCAAGTTGCCGGCCCCATGACACGATTTGCTACCGTCATTCTTGATGTACGCGTATCGCTTTTCGGTGTTGAGCTTGACCTCAATGTTACCCGATTGCTTGAACAGTTCCGGTGGAATACTGCCATTTAATTGATTGGTATTTAGATCCAACCAGATGAGGCTCCTGGAATTGCCGAGCTCCGGCGGGATGCTACCACAGAACGAGTTGTTGCTGAGCTTGAGGATTGTGAGGTCCGACAACTTCCCGAACCAGCCGGGTATCTCACCACTCAGCCTGTTGTTCGACAATGAAACCCAGTTCAGGCCCGTGCAGTTCTGCAACCCAGGAGGAATCCCGCCCGTCAACTCATTGAAGTCTAAGATCAAGTTCTCGAGACTCTTGGCGAACATCAGATCCTCTGGGATGGTCCCCTCAAGCTGGTTCATAAGTAGCATCAGATCCCGGAGCCTTGGCAGCGAGCCCAGGCTCGAGGGTATCTCGCCCGTCAGGTAGTTGAAGCTCAGGTCCAGCGAGACGAGCTGTGAGCAGTTACTCAAGGACGGCGGAATCGAGCCGACGAACATGTTGCTCTGGAGAAAAAGCTCCTTCAGGGAGCTCAGAGAGCTGTTGCACAGCCCACTCGGGATCATGCCAGAAAGCCCGTTGGAACTCAGATCCAAAGTCTCAAGATTGCTCATCGATGACCAAGAATCCTCCAACTTCCCCTGGAAATCGTTAAACCCTAGATTCAATTTCTTCAATCGGGACATCTGCGAGAGCACGGTGGCCGGCAACTCCCCCGAGAAATTATTGTTAGAAACATCTATGGACTCTAGAACAGAGCATGACCGGAGATAAGAAGGAATCGAGCCAGAGAAGTTATTCCAAGAGAGATCCAGCTCGACAAGACCCGTGCAGGCGTCGGCGAGATGCGAGGGCAGCTCGCCTTGGAAATCATTGTTGTCCAGATAAAGGAACTGCAAGGCCTTAGTGGGGACGACCGGAACTGGACCGGAGAAATAATTGCTGGATACATTCAATAGCTTCAACCGAGAACAGCTGGAGAGCCATCCACTGATGTCTCCGTCGAACCTGTTTGACGATGCATCCAGATGCTCCAAGCTCGAGCACCCAGACTCGCCGAAGGACAACTTCACAGCCGAGCAATTATTGCTCGAGATATCCAGAAACATCAAATTTGTGCACGAGGAGAAATCCAACTCCCCATCTTCGCTCAACGCATTCCCCCGGAGTGACAAGTAGGTAATCTCACCGCACCCGACAGAGCCCGAGATCCACGCCACAACACCGCTCCCGTAAATCTTATCATACGACAAGTCCAGAACCTGGATACCACTGGAATTGGAAACGGAGCCAGAGCCGGAGCCGCCGTTCCCCTCGTTCACGAGTGAGTTCGAGGAGAAGTTGAAAGACCTGAGACCCGTGCATGAGTGCAAGATCTCGCGAATATCAGAAAGGGAGGCGGAGAGTGAGTTATCGGAGAGGTCGAGGGAGACGAGGGAGGGAGAGCAGAGGAGAGGTGAAGAGGAGGAGGAAGGGAAGGGGCCGAGGAGGGAGGAGCGGGAGAGGGAGAGGGAGAGGAGGCCGGGGATGGGGAGGAGGAAGGAGGAGACGGAGGAGAAGGTGGACGAGAGGTTGAGGCCGGAGAGGGAGAGGGAGAAGGAGAGGGAGGAGGTGCAGGTGAGGGAAGAGAAGGAGCAGAGAGGGGTGGAAGGGGACCAGTTCCGGAGGAGGGAAGGAGTTGGGTCTGGGAGTGATGACTTGAACGACAGCAGGAGCCGCTGGGCTGTTGCTACGGCGGTACTCTCCTGGGCGGCGTCTGTGAAGTGGGAGGAATGTAGGAGGAGGAAGAAGAAGAGGTGGTGAGGGAGTGCTTTCATCATTGCTACGTTTTCCTTTTTTTTCTGTCCCCGACCAAGGGGAGGAGGAGGAGGAGGAGGAGGAGGAACGAGAAGGGTTTCAGGGGAAGAAGAAGAAGGAGAAGGGCTGCCGGTGGTGCAGCTGTTGTTGCTCTGCCATTATTGGAGGCGGCGGTGGAGGTGGAACAGGAAGTGAAAGGAATTTTGGGGAAGAAGACGCAAGTACTTATTTTACTTATGAGTTTACTATAATTTGGGAGAGGGAGAGTCGGAAGCACAACCAATAACCAGGCGAGGCCAGAGAGAAAGAGGGGGACATTGAAGATGGTCAAAATATATATATTTTTTTTTTAATAATTAAGAGGTTTGTTTTGTTCTACACAAACTTTTAATATATATTTTTAGAGCCTAAGACTCTGTAACTCATAATAATCGATACACTCAGATAAATTGTGTGTCGCTACAACTCGGATAAGTTAGTCGAGCCTCGATTACTGTGATTGAAATCTGAAATCAGCGATGAACTTGCTTACCCCAGGGGTGTCTTTCGGGAGACTACAGTTGAACGATAGGAGGACGGACGGACAGCTGTTTCTCACGTGCCCACGTTCCCTCTCCCTTAAAGAAAAAATAATAATAATAATCTTTTTCCTTCCTCCGTATTAAAAAAAAACACGTGTCTCGATTATAATTTCACATTCACTACTCGATCTCATGGTCCACCTCCTTCTCAACGACCCACCCCGTGTTTTACAAGTTTATTTTTTAAAAAAATCTTTCCTTGAACGTCCATCCAAACGGACCCTTACGACACGGAAGTCGTGATTCATATTCATTTGTTACCTTAACAACAATATGATATACCTCCTCGTGTTCATTTTTTATTACAGGGGGAGAGGGAGAGGGAGAGGGGAGGTGGGGGGACAAAAGATGGTGTCGTCGTCCCTCCGTGGGGGTGTCGTAATCTTTGCCAACAAACAACATCACCAGCACGGACACACACTCTACTCTAAATAAATAAAAGGAAAGACAAAAACCTAATCATACATTTCTCTTTTCTGATTCCTGCTTCATTTCTTTTTGCTCCCCCACTGTTGCATTTTTTTTTTGTTCTAATCATAATCACGATCATAGCTACAAAGGTGGATTACTTACAGGACGCGTCCTAGAAAAACAAAATCAATCCATCTCTCTTTTTGTCCGTTGGTACGGTGAATAGTTGTTATTCCGAGGAATTGTGTTCTTCTTTATTCGCGCTTTGGTCAATTTTATTCCTAATTTTTTTCCTAATAATATAAGAAGGTTTCTTGTTAACACACTTGAATTTAATAAACAAAAAATGTTATTCTCATTTGGCATGATTATAAAACTTAGATGCTATTTAAAGAGTAAAATATACGTTTATGGAATTACATTTGAGTCAAGTTACTTACTGTTTTACCAACAAATTCTTTTGTTATACACTTTTGTCCTCGGCCAATTTTCATTCTTGCAAGTTTTTTTGGGTCCATCATGGACGGCGTTAGGCGACATGCTAATAGAATCGACATGGACAATCTGAACACCGGTTTATGTGGACTAAATAATA
The DNA here is from genome assembly GCA_023653495.1 of Melastoma candidum. Classification (NCBI taxonomy): domain Eukaryota; kingdom Viridiplantae; phylum Streptophyta; class Magnoliopsida; order Myrtales; family Melastomataceae; genus Melastoma; species Melastoma candidum. The sequence continues at coordinate 11,241,423 of CM042885.1, read as the reverse complement.
TGTGGAGGATAATACCAAGAAATCCTACTCCAAATCGATCGAAACACAAATCAAGAGGAAGAGAAGAGGGAAGGAATGGTCCGGGGAGCATAGCACTAGTGACCTTGTCGACCTTCTCATTATGTCAAAGTTCTCGGGTCCTCTCAGACTCGTCTCCCACCACAACCTTCTTGCTAGGGTTATCTTCGACTACGAACGAGTAGGATGAAGCAACGCGATTCTTTAATTTCGCAACGAATCTTTTACGTTATGTCAGCACATCGCCTAACCTCGTACACAATTATTTAACAGTCATTCAAATTTATCAACGTAGAATTCTGTTAGAATGTCGCCAAAGTGGGCCGAAAATAGGGCAAATGGACATTTTGCCTTAGAATTAAGATGAAACTATCGGAAATCGTCTCTTTTTTTAGTTCCATTAAATTAAATGAGTAAAAAGGGTAAATTATAAAAACAGAGAGTGTCAGACCAACATACAAGAAGACAAGGCACGTGTTTCGCACGCGTCTGTTACGACACGACGGGAGCACCCGGTCATGGCGCTCTTCCTTGTCCATGAGATTGGGAAACCCCCGCCCCCATTTGACGGTCCAGATCTTTCAAGTCGAAGAAAAAAGAACAGCTGTTTCGTATTTTAGCACGACGTTTAGGATATTTTTCATTGGCTCCAGCTAAATCCTAAATTCTTAAAACTCACAGGGGGCTTAGTTAGGGTATATTTGATTACTTGGGAATTGAATAATCCCAAATATTTTAGGTTGCCAGAACCAATCGTAATCATACCGACTGGCAATGAGGTAAACATATCCAGTCATTAATTCTTCTTTGAAACATCCGAAATTAGGCAAAACTTTATTGAAATCCTTAACAATATTATAATAAATAAAAAAATTGGAGACATAAATTATGGAAGTTAGTTAGGGTTTAGGATACAAACACCGCACGTGGGTGGGTTTTATTGGAGCCCACCGTTTTTACTTCACTAACCGAGAACAAAATGTTAACTTTGTACTTATTCAAAATATTTCCAAATTTATGATAGTGTGTTTCAAAATTTCTCGTTTAATATTTGATTCGAATTTTACGAGTTCGACTTTGAAATAGAAGGACTTCGAACTCTAAAAGGTTACCATTCAGTCAAGGATTAAGCGATTCGAACTCATGCATTTTTGATAAGTATAAGACATACTAAATCGTTTGACTACGTAATAAGTTTGTGTTTTATTTAAACATCGAACTTATAGAGTTTAAACTCTACTCCAAGTGTTGGGAAGTCGTTCCCACCGGTTGGTTAGAACTCAGCACCATATATTCGAAATTAGCACCATATATTCGAAATTATTTTTTACACCAACGACATTTAGTAACAAAATTCCTCAAAGCAAACCTATTAGACTTATATTCATACGGTTTAACTCAATTGGGGGCTGGGTGTAATATTTAGATCTATGCATTTATATTGCCTATATACGGAAGTAGATCTATTCCCCCTTTCGCCGGTAATAAAAGAAGACCCGATTATTTTACTTACGACGAAGCTGGCTTGGTTATGGATTGAGGCGTAAACGATTAAAACGAGTAAAGAAATGTGTATAAAAAAGTTCGAGTTTAGCTTAATTATAAATAAGTCGAGCTCGAGCACTTCTTTAAAAAACGAGCTCGAACTTGAACCTAAAACGTTCGCGAGCTTTAAACAAATCTTATATGCCATTATCATTTTATTTTCCCTAATTCGGTCTCCCGCCTTCTTTCTCGACAACCTCCTCCTCTCAGACACCCCCGTTTCTTTCTCTATAATATCCTCTTCTCGTAGTCACACACTCTCCCTCTCGAAGGCAATGTTCCCTAAGCACTCCCCTTCGAGGACAACCATCTTACCCCTCCTTCAGTGGCCTTCTTTCCCCTCGCTACACACGTCCTTTCGTCGATAGCCCTACCTCCCTTCCCATATATTTTCCTTCCGACGACAACCCCGGACACTATTGCTTTCGATTGCAGCGTCCCCACTAGCTGGTTTGCATTTGGACGAGGAATTGGAGGATCCAAAGGAGGAAGTGGGGAGAATTCAGAGGAAGAAGGGGGCGAAATCGGAGGAGGAGTTGGGGATCTTGAGCCCCACGCCCATTGATCTCGAGCACAAACATACTTCAGATCACACAAATCGATATCGAGCTCGTGCTTGAGCTTCGTAAAAATAAAGGAGCTCGAGGCCAAACCCGAACTCGAGCTTATAATAAACTAGTCGAGTCCGAGCTCAAACCTATTTGTGTTCGGCTGCTCATTTTGCACCACTAATAGGGAATTGTTGAGGGGGGTCCCGAAGGTTTACTTTACTTTTTGCATAATGTTGTGGTGGTTGCTTCAATAAAATTTTCAATGATGGGAAATAAAAAGACAAAAGGACATCAACACACACACGGGTAAGAGATTGTGATGCCATGGAATTGGAAGTGACCCTACCATTCCACCACACGCACACACACACAAACATATAAAATGAATGGAAAACAATAATAGTGGTAGGTAGCAGTAGTTCTGTAAAAAAAAAAAAGAGACATTGGGACTTGAATTTGTATTTTGGATTGGAGTGGTGGTGGGAGGAGATATGCATGCGAGTGAGAGAGAGTTAGGAGATCAAGTTTCAGATTCCGAGGTGGGCCCTACGTCCAATCTCTTCTCGTATTTATAATAATGTCTTAAATCTGAGTTTTCTTTTTGCACTTGTGTTATTACTTTTAATCATTTTATGATTTTTTATTAATATATTTTTTATTGATCCTGGATAGGTAAACCTCCATCTCGGAAAATGGTAGTATGGGCTTGGGCCAATTACAAAGCCCTATAGAAATAAATCGTTTCAAGGGACAAAGCTTTTTGAATGTTTTCTAATACATTCGCTGTTGGAAACGTTGGCGGGCGCTCGCGGTAAGTTTCCAGAAAAGTCGGTAGACTCGTCAGGGAAAGGGTTAGACTATCTGAAAAAATAATCTGACAATTTTGGGGAAGACTCTCAACGCTATGTTTTGAAAAACAACCTTACAAGAGAATTTAAAGGGCAAATCATCAGGCTATTCATCTGCCTAAATTAAAACAAATCTACGTTACCAAACCCTACCATAAAAATCATCTAATATACCCCATTAAAAAATATATTAAATTTGATATTAAAATCCCAACATTAATTTTATTTTCAACACTCCCCCTTAAAATTAATTTTCTTTATGACTCCAAGCATGCTCCTCATCTTGCTGAAAACATCCACTCCAAGAGGCTTCGTAAAAATATCCGCAACTTGATCTGCAGATTTTACATATTCAAGCTTGATCTCCTTCTTCATAACACTCTTTCGGATAAAATGATAGCGTGTATCGATGTGTTTACTTCGATCATGAAAAATAGGATTCCTTGCTAATGCTTGAGCAGATTTGTTATCGACAAAGATCGTGGTTGCTTCATTCTCTGTCAAGCCTATCTCCTTCAACATTCTCCTTAGCCAAATTACATGACAAGCGCATGCCGTAATCGCGACATATCCAGCCTCGCAGGAAGTTAGAGTGATGATCGCCTGTTTCTTCGAACTCCACGAAATCGCATTAGACCCCATAAAAAACTCAAATCCAGTTGTACTTTTCCGATCATCTAAGTCTCCGGCAAAATCACTGTCGCTATATCCAACAAGTTGAAATTCATTTGACGACGAATAAAATAGTCCAAAATCGTTTGTACCTTTCAAGTACCTCAAAATCCTCTTCGCCGCCTTCATGTGTTTCATCGTAGGCATCTCCATGAATCGACTAACAATCCCAACACTAAAAAGGATATCTAGCCGAGTACATGTCAAGTACCTTAGACATCCCACAAGACTTTTGAACAGTGTCGGATCCACCTTATTTCCCTCGTCAATTTTGCACAATTTAGCTCCGACCTCCATTGGGGTAGACACTGGTTTGCTATTCGACATATTGAATCTGTCAAGAACCTCCTTCACATATGCTTGTTGACAAACAAAAATTCCATCATCCGATTGATGCACTTCTAATCCAAGGTAAAATGACATTAGGCCAATATTCGTCATCTCGAATTCTCGGGCTATATCATTCTTAAAATCTTCAAAGAGACTCGGATTATTCCCTGTAAAAATTAGATCGTCCACGTAGAGGCATACAAACAAACAATCTCCATTTTTATCCATCTTCACATAAAGTGCATACTCATGAGGACATCTCGCAAAACCTTTCTCCCGAAAATAGGCATCAATCCGACTATACCATGCTTGAGGCGCTTGCTTGAAACCGTACAAAGCCCTTTTCAACTTCAAAACCTTTTCTTCTTGTCCTTTCACCACATAACCTTTTGGTTGCTCCACAAATACATCTTCCTCAAGGAAACCGTTAAGAAACGCCGACTTCACGTCCAATTGAAAAATTTTCTAGTTTCTTTGTGCCGCAAAAGAAATAAAGAATCTGATTGTTTCTAAACGAGCAACCGGAGCAAATACCTCCTCATAGTCAACTCCATGTCGTTGCGCATACCCCTTGGCGACAAGTCTCGCTTTATATTTTTCTACGACACATTTGGCATTCTTTTTCTCATTGAATATCCACTTCACACCAATTGATTTTTGACCCGCAGGTAGAGAAGCAAGTTCCCACGTGTCATTCCTTTTAATGGCTCGAATCTCCTCGTCCATGGCTTGTCTCCATTTCTTCTCCTTACTAGCTTCTTCAAAACTCAAAGGTGTAGTTTCGGCCAAAAGACAAAACATAGTGACATCATCGACTACCTCCATATTTTCGTAAAGATCTTGAATAGTTCTCATCCTTCGTGATCCTTCGTTAGAGCTTCCATTTGATGAAGATGCACTAGGAGATGTGTTCGGCGTCGTCGGAGGAACTACGGGCTGCAATGTTTCTTCTCCTTGAATTTCCTCATCGAAAAATGGAAAAAATCCGTCGACAACATCTTCTTGTGCTTCCCAATTCCAAGAAGCATCTTCATCAAACTCCACATCACGACTCACAACAATCTTCCCGTTGATAGGGTTGTAGAGCTTGTACCCCTTTGATTTTCCGTCATAGCCGATGAACACAAATTTCTCGCTTTTATCGTCAAGCTTCGTTCTCTCTTGATCCGACACATGCTTATAAGCAATACTCCCAAAGATCCTTAAGTGAGATACATCCAGCTTCTTTCCGCTCCATGCTTCAATGGGTGTTTGATCTTTCACGCTTTTGGTCGGACTACGATTGATGAGATACACGGCACAAGCCACTGCTTCTGCCCAAAAGTCCTTAAGCATCTTCTTATTTTTCATGATGCTCCGCGCCATGTTGAGGATGGTCCGGTTTTTTCTTTCAGCCACTTCGTTTTGTTGCGGTGATCTTGGAACCGTGAGGAAACGCCTAATACCATGTTCTTCACAAAAACGATTAAAAGCACCAGAAATAAACTCTCCCCCTCTATCGGTTCTCAACGCCCGAATAACATAAACACTTTCCCTCTCGACCAAAGCCTTAAAATTTTTAAAAACATCAAAACACTTAGATTTTTCTTTTAAGAAATAAACCCAAGTCTTCCAGCTAAAATCGTCGATGAAAAGTAAAAAATAATTACTTTTACCATAAGACGACGGCTTGATCAGTCCACAAACATCAGCATGAATTAATTCGAGCGGCTCCATCGCTCTTGACGTTGCTTCTTTCGGAAAGCTTTTCCTTGCGTGTTTGCCGAGAAGACACGCTTCACATAGTTAATCAAGATGATCGATCAAAGGCATCCCCTTCACCATATTCTTTTCGGACATCATTTTCAGGCCACCAAAATTGAGATGTCCCATCCTCATATGCCAACACCATGCTAGATCCTTCACACACACCTACAAGCAATTCGGCTCTTCGGTTTGTATAGGGAGCGAAAACATCATATTCTTCGACATCGTCACTTTCGCAATTAAGTTAGCGCTCCCGTCCCGTAGCCAAAGATTTCGAACCTTCATCAGAATCTCATAGCCCCTTTCCATGAGTTGTCCCAAACTCAAAATATTGCTCTTCAATCTAGGGACATAATATACATCGGAAATAAACTTGTGAGTACCATCCTTCAACCGAATCAAAATGGTACCTTTGCCTTCAATCTGAATTTTCGAAGCATCTCCAAACGTGACACTCCCGGTCGCCCTTTTTTCCAGCTCCACAAATTTCGATTTGTCGCCACACATGTGGTTACTAGCACCGTTGTCGAGATACCACTGGCTTCCTTCTCCATTAACGTCTTGGTTGAGTGTTAGCAACAACGTCGAGTCTTCCGCATCTTTTCCTCGACCAGATTGACTTCTTCTTTTGCATCCCCGTTGTACCAACAATTACGGGCATAGTGACCCATTTTGTGACAATTGTAGCACCCAATCCACGATTTGTTGTACCCCCTCTCGTATCCGTCTCTTCCTCTTCCTCGTCTTCGTCCGCGTTCTCTTCCTCTACCACGAACTCTCGGATTTTCTCGAGGCTTTTCATCGTTCTCTTGATTTGTGTAGCGACCTCGACCGCCACCACGAGAATAACCGCGACCTCGACCACGACCTCTACCTCGGTGAAATGCGTTCCCCTTTTCGCCAAATGAATGCTTGACTTGAAGGGCTTGCTCCAATGGCTCTTTCTTGTGTTTGTTCATCCGCTCCTCGTGCACCCGTAACGATCCGTTTAATTCATCAACGGACAGATTCTCCAAATCTCTGTTCTCCTCGATTACAACCACAACATGATCAAATCTCTGATGTAGGGAGCGTAAAATTTTCTCGATCACTCTAACATCTTCCATACTTTCACCGTTTCTTTTCATTTGGTTGACGATGGACAAGACCCGTGTGAAATAGTCTGAAATAGACTCCGATGCTTCCTGGCGAAGCGCTTCAAATTCTCCCCGTAAAATCTGAAGCCACACCTTCTTTACCTTATCGACTCATTTGTGAGAATTTTCGAGAATTCCCCACGCCTCCTTCGAAGTTGAGGCATTTGCAACTTTCTCAAAAATGGCATCTTCTAAACACTGGTGGATGATGGATAGAACATGCTGGTCCTTTTTTTTGTTCTTCTCGAATATTTGAATAAGGGCCAACTCCGCATCCTCGTTGGGTTCGGCAAACCCATCACTGACGATTTCCCACGCACCTTGGGAACCGAGTATCACCTTCACTCGGATAGACCAACTATCGTAGTTGCCCTTCGTAAGACGCGGATACTGGAAGCTTAAAGACATCATCGCTCTGATACCACCTTGTTGGAAACGTTGGCGGACGCTCGCGGTAAGTTTCTAGAAAAATCGGAAGACTCGTCAGGGGAAGGGTTAGGCTATCTGAGAAAATAATCTGACAATTTTGGGGGAAGACTCTCAACGCTCTGTTTTGAAAAACAACCTTACAAGAGAATTTAAAGGGCAAATCATCACACTATTCATCTGCCTAAATTAAAACAAATCTACGTTACCAAACCCCTCCATAAAAATCATCTAATATACCCCATTAAAAAACATATTAAATTCGACATTAAAATCCCAACATTAATTTTATTTTCAACACTCACAATGTCTGTCTGAACCAAAGGGGTGAGTTCAATCACTTTCTCCATAACAAATCGAAGATCCCCCAAGAAGTACATATTTTCTATCAAAACAACAACCGCCTCCGTCATCTTCACAGTGATCTCTGTCCTAATTAAGAACACAGCAAACCACTCCAAAATCCCAACTCCAAGGACTTTGTATTTGTTATTTTAGTATATAACTCTGAATCATCACAAAAGAAATTGTCTAAGGCCTCTTCCTCTGTATCGGTCAAATCCAGGAGACCCTTCATCTCATGCTTGCTGTCGTCCTTATGGATGGGGCTCGAGAACCCCGCCACCTTTTTGTCTACACATGAAATTTCGGGCTTCGTCCTCAATGGATCGAAGAGGTCAAATTCCGTATGGGTACCACTTAAGGCGAACATGGACTAATTTTAACGCTACTCGAGAAGTTTGTGTGGACACTACTCGAGAAATGCCTACTGAACAATGGCTCAAGATTAACGCCACGAGTACGCCGTAAACAAACCCCCATACAGCTCGAGACTTGGATAGCCTCTCACTACTCGAGAGTTTGTAATGTCTTGAGGAGATTCACATCAAACCACTTCTGGTTACGTCAGGGGAGCAGTACAAGTGGCAAACCCAGAGAGACCAGCTATAGCACGACGTGCATGGTTCCTACAAAATAAAAATCAGATCGTGCATCGTGCACACGATCTTGAAAGATCACATATTGGCTGAATAATCTTAACTGTAAGATTCTGGAAATATAAAATGAATGAACAACTGAGAAACATAGACACAACACAACTCAAACACATAACTTATATTTTATTTTCTTTTTTCTAGTATCCTTTTTCCAACGTCCTGAAAAGCATTCTAAACCCAGAGTCCCGAACGGCGTATTTGTGATATAAGTGGAGTTACTTCGTATTTGTGCTGTAAGAGCTTGGCTGCCAAAGTGACTCGTTTGCAGTAACCAACGATGTGCTTCACGGACGCATGCATCCGAGTGAGTTACTTTAGACTTGTGCTCTGGTTGTTTGACTGCCAAAGTGACTCGGCCAAAGTGAAAGCTGAAGTTTTCTCACAATTGCGTGTGTTCTCAACGAGGAGAAATCTCGTATTTGTGCTTAGATTGTTTTGCCGCCAAAGTTGGCTCGCTTAAAGTGACAGTTGAGATTGTCTTAATATTGTTGAGGGTATGTTCAAATACATGAGTGTACTGGTGTATGGACCATTTTGCCTAAAAGTATTCGGTATCTTGCATTTGGTGCATTTCGAGTCTTTCTAACAAGAGTATCTGGTGTCTTGTATTTGGTGCATTTCGAGTCTTTCTAAGAAGGCCGCTTATATTGATCTTTATTTGATGGTCATTAGCTATCGATTGCATGAGTTATTTACAGTCACTTTGCTTTCTTTTAAACAACAATGTAAAGGTATTAAATAGTTTTTTGTTTTTAGCTATTCGAATAATTCAAAATTTACTAATAGAATCAACATGAAGAATCGATAGCTATTGTAATGGTCTCGAAATTATTACCACAACTAAAACAAATGAACCAAAATATCGATGAGGTGTATAATGAACAAAAAAAGTAAATTTAAAGCAAAAGTCTAAATGTCATGACTTCAAACTCTTCCTCTTTTGCTGCTCCTTCACATTCTTCGAATCGCCTCCATCAAAATTTTGTTCTTGAACCAAATATTTAAAATTCATTCAATGAGCAAAATCCCAACTCATATCATACGCTAAACAACAAAATTTGAAAATTAAATCAACATATTATAAGTGTTTTCTATTTAATCAAAACAAGAAATTTACTACATGTATTTGGTGTATGACAAAAAATTATGATCAATGTAAAAAAAAACAATTGATAGAAAAAGTGAACAAACAAATAAATTGAACTCTTTAAAAATGCATATATCATGTCAATTATAAAAGTAATCTAATGAATATAATGATAAGAATAAGAAATAATTTATAATAGTAGATAACAAAAATAAGTACATCCATATAGATGATATTTTTATAAAAAATAAAACAACATGAATAAAAAAAGGTAGAATCATAATCATAGTAAGAGTGCGTGATGGAAACTCCATATTGACTATGAGAATCCCGATTTACCCGGAAAAAGATAAGAAAATATATTAGGGAGATGCAAAATCATGAAAGTAAACATAGTTTATTAGATAACATACAAGAAATATATGACAACATCACCCTCATGATCATTTCTAGTCCAAGTTGTTACTTGATCAATGTGATCATCAACCACAAATGGAGTATTATGCATACACTCTGGATATAAATATTCACCATGTGCTTGCGTCCTGTCTTAACACGTCAGGAATTGGTAGATTGTAACACAGTGTAAATGAAATGTGGTCGCCCGTCTTAAAAAGAACAACAATGCGAAGTGCATAAATCAGATCGCAAGTACAAGTAACTTACTTTCATTTCTGGAAAACAGAGTACAGAGAGTAGAAAGACAACCAATCAGCCCTTCGGGGTCTTTGAATGATTGTCGTGTACAAGAGATTTCCTAAATATTGTCTAGAAATTCTACCCTAAAACTAAGATAAACGAAAAAAGTGTCAACAATGCCGGAATTGAATCGATGGCACTGAGGATGGACGGAGGTGTGTCAACAATGCCGGCACTGAGGTGGAAGGGTTCATGACGCTGGTAAAAAAGAAAAGAAAAAAAAAAGTGTCTCACTGTGTGTTGATGTGTGTTTTTGACGTTGTAGTTTGCCTTCTATTTATAGAGAATCCTCAATGACGGTTATTCTTGATCTTCAACTTCCATTTGGCAGTTATCTTTAATTTCCATACATGACGATTATTTTTTATCCTTAACTTCCACTTGGCATTTACCTTCAATTTCCTCACGTTTTAATTGTGATCTTCTATCTATAAAAATCTTCTGTAAAAATCTTATCTATAAGATTATTCACAAAGTCAGATTCTCCTAGATTTGTCTGGATCGACGGTTAGATTCTCTCCATCGACTGATTAGATTCTCCTAGTCGATCATCGACAAAATAATATTTTATAGATCGACGAAGTAGATTTTCCCCGACTGAGACAATCCTCCATTAACTTAGATTTTCTCCATCGACGGGAAAATCTCCATTGAGACTTAGATTAGAGTTTCTCCGGGAAAATCTTCCTCTCCATCGAGATTTATATTAGATTTTCTCCATCAAAACTGGATTAGATTTTCTCAATCACGGAAAAATTCTCCATTTAGATTAGATTTTCTCCATCGGAATAATCTTCCATCGACACTTAGAATAGATTTTCTCCACGGGAAAAATCTTCCATCAAGATTGGATTAGATTTTCTCCACGGGAAAATCTTCCATCAAGATTGGATTAGATTTTCTCCATGGACGAGAAAATCCTCCATCATGACTTAGATTAGATTTTCTCCAATGGGGAAAATCTTTCATCGATGGATTAGATTTTCTCCAGGGGAAAATCTTCCATCGAGACTTAGATTAGATTTTCTCTAGGGGAAAATCTTCCATCGACACTGGATTAGATTTTTCTCTGTCGGGGAAAAATCCTCTACGGGGAGAATCTTTAATTAGATTTTATCGGAAGACTTCTACTCAAATCACAATCGACGGCCCAAAATTATATGGTATAAATACCATATTCTTAGTTTAGGGCTCCTATTACCTAGATGTCTTTGGACTTAACTCTAACAACTTGGAACCAATCGCCCTTGATCGGAGCTTGAACATAAAGAACACAATTAGGACAGGATGATCATGACCCACATCGGCCATGACTAAACACAAAATTAGATCGACAAGAAAAATAAAAGGGGCGGGAGGGGGGGGGCGGCGGTGAAATCTCGAGATGGGTATTGCGAAAGACTCAACCCTTCAACGCCAACCTTGGAGGGAACTGACCTGGTTCACGAAAATTGAGAAATCTGAATCGGAGGTGGGGTGGAGTTTCAAGAGAGCAGCAAGAAACTCAAGGGCACCCTCCCAAATGATTGGGAAGAGGGCTATTACTTATAGACAGTATGAGGAAGAAAAGTTCTTCCTTAAGGCAAAATATCGAATAGTGAGCTCTATTATTAAGATAAGTTTTGGTCTTTAATTTAGTTTGTAATATAATTAAGTCACCAACTTATATTTTAGTCTATGTTTTGTCCGAGACGACGTTAAACGTATTTCCTACGTAGAATTGACTAACATAGACATGGAGCCCACTAATTATCTTAGAATGATTCCACGTCACTCTAGGGTGACTCTACGTGGATCATACATGGACAACGCAGCCAAGAGGAAGGAAAGCTAAACCCCACTGATCGAGGTTGTCGTCATCCCTTAAAAGTCAAAATTAGTGTTTCAAGGGTAAAAATTTGCGTATTAGTGTTCCGTAATCAAAATCCGAACTTGGATATGGGTGTTTGACTGTGTTGCAATGAGTAAAGTATGATGATTCAATAGTGATGTGATTATCAGAGTTTGTGGGGGAATTGGTTCTGGGTTTGGCGTTTTCTATTCATAGGATTAAAGAGGAAATGTTGTACGTTTCGCCTTCGCCTAAGTCTTACCCGACTGCTGCCCCAACTCTCGGGAGAATCCAATCACTCCTGGGGTGACCCCACCCCCTTCTGAGTCTTCACCTCCTCCTGCCGCAGCTGTTTCACCCTCTCCTCCCCTGCCAATTAGTATTCCTACGACTGCATCATCAAGCCCTCCACCACGTCCAAAAGAAAATCGAGGTCTCCTATTCTTTTCTCATTTTCTCTTCGTTTTCAAGTTTTGGCTTGGGCTTCTAATATGATTTTGGGGACACAAGGGGTTAACACTTCATTGTCCACGCATGATCCTGGAGCCACCCCGGAGTGATATGTCCTCATCTTGATATAACTAGTGGGCTCTACTTCGACGTCCATCCATTCGACGTAGGAAAGACGCTTAACGCCGTCTTGGTTAAGAAAAAACGTAGAGTTTACGACGTAATCGTATAACAAATTAAGTTAAGGTCAAAATAAGAAGTTGATTAATAGTATGTGTTACAATTTGAAATTTTGTCAACATTTAATATAAAAAGTTTACAATAGACTTTTAAATAGAAGAGATTACATTATTATTATTATTATTACTATCTTAAAATATTTTGATTCATTTTATATAGCAAGTCATACATATCAAACTCATTTTAGTTTTCCCTATTATCTTTTCTCAACTAGTGTTTTGGCTAATGTTTCAAAAAAAAAAGAAACTAATGTTTTGGCTCTCCGTTTCGTCCATTTTGCCTAATCTATTGTCAGCGATTTATGTTTTATTATTTAGGGGTATAATTATTAAATTTAAAAATTTCAAATATTTAGCCGTAAAAAATTTTATATCTATTCTTCGTAATATTATGCATGAAAAAAAAATACATCAAAAAATGCGCTTATGTGTTCCACGAAGGAATTCAAACCCAGTCATATATCCAGCAGGAGGTTATGAAACAAATTTCCCTCTACGGGGGAACACACGTCAAAAGGTGACTCTGCCCCCGCAAGGAGAATAGTGTTGACATGACAGGAAATCTTAGGCCTAATTTAATAACAGCGCGTATGAAATCCCACTATGTTAGCCCGTGAGATAAACAAAAGATTGAAGGACGCCAACTCGTACTAACTCTACGAGAGGTAAGACTACTAAGTCTACAAGAGGTAAGCCTATTAAGTCTACAAGAGATACGACTGACTGAGTCCACACAGTCCACTCCAAAGTCTACCAGGGCACAGAAGATCTTGACTTCGAGATTCTAGGATATTAATTAAGGAGACCACGTCCCCATGACTTGAAATGATACTCTTATGGAAAAAATCTGGGAAACGTGGTGCATATCCTGAGGGTATCAGATTCAGTATAAAAGGAAGAAAGATTTCATGGAAAGAGACAGACATTCATCTAAGGCAAAAAATGTATTATTTGTCTAACAGCTCTCAGTTCTCAGTTCCCCAGCGCTCTGCCTTCCAACTTCCTATTCCCAAACCTGCTTTCGAATCATCCTTCCATCAAACCTTTGTCCAAACCCTCATTTACATCCTCATTCATCTCACCACGGGAGATCAGTTTCCACCGTACCAGTCCGCAAGTCCACAGCATCACCAGCAAGTCTACAATGTCACCACCATCCAAGTTTTCAATTCTTTTATTTTTTCATGGCTGTAAGCATTTTCATTTGATTGTAAGACATCGTTTGTCAGCATTAATTAATAGAATTCATTTGTTTTTCATTATTGGCGACCACATCCGAACCCCTGTGAGTGTTTGTGGCAAATATTTCCGACGTGCTCCGTTTCCGACGCGAACACGTCTTTAGCGACCATAGTGGGAGTCGAAGAAAATGACCATTTAAAATGGCTAGGAATACTAGGAGTAGGGGTGTTAATGAGCCGGGCTGGCCAACCTGCCGGCTAACAAGCTGTTCAGCCCGAATTGATAAATTTTATAAATAATTAAATAATAAAAATAAAATAAAAAATTTAAAAAATAACATTTAAATTTTGAAATTTGCCTATAGGTGTAAAGGGGAGGGAAAGGCGCAAAGAGCTCGGGTTGAGCTCAGACTCGGGCCCATGATGAAACTTTTTTGATCGGGCTCGGGCTAGATTATCTGAGCTCGGTCAGGTTCGGGCTCGACCTAGGGCCAATACATTTTTACCCAGGCCCAAGGTCTGGTAAGAGGTGTCCGAGCCCCGCCCGGCTCATTAACACCCCTAACTAGGAAGCTTCGACTGATGGAGAAAATCAGGGTGTGAAGGGATCGCTGGTTGTGAGAAACACGGCTAAAGGTAGCCAAGTTCTGGCCTCTCAGCCCCCCGTAGCTACGCATACTCCTTCTGAATTCATATCAAGGCTTGAGTTTCACAAAGAATTCAGGGATATGAAGAGGAATATGGCTGAAATGCGAGAGGAAAATGAGCGTAATATAGCCGAAATGCGAAAGGAAAATATGGAAATGACAGAGGAAAATAAGCGCAATATGGACAGGAATATGGCTGAAATGCGAGAAGAAAATGGACGCAATATAGCCGAAATGCGGGAAATGATAAAAAGTCTCCTCAAAACAACATCTAGCCTAAAACCGACTGACCCTATTGATAAAGATTATTCTTTCATGGGAAATACTCGGCATGCGACGACTAGGAAGCGAGTTATATCTTTCCAGGAGGATGACACATGGGGAAACGCCAATCAAGGCGACACGGATATGTATGAAATCCCAAAGAGAAAGTGTCTCCCATTAGACCTTCCTCTTCTCGGTCGCCTGGTCCCGGTAGATCAAGTGCAGTATATGCGGAGAACCCGGTAGATGATGACAGTGGGGTATAGAGCGAATTGAATAGAAATTGGAGTTATGTTCCTCCCCATCGCCATAATAAATCGCCTCTGGAAGAAGAATCACAAGGAGTCAATTCAACTTTGGGGGTTACCAAGGTGGATCCGCCTCGTGGGGATAGTTTCTACATAAGGTCCCCTGCTAATGAGCAATTGTTCCGGGCGAACTAGCAGTTTACCCCTCCTGTCCATGAGTTCGTTCAGGGAGCAAATCTTCCTCCAAATTATGGCGCGTTTAATCAGCCAGTTCCACAGAATTTAAGAGATGTGGTGGCTCAGGTAGCGAAGCAAATGGTCCCCGGAACTATTTGACAGGAGGACATGTGCCTATATAGGAGTCCATATCAGGCATATGTCGATAGAGATTTTCCCCTGCCTAGGGGGTATCGGGTTCCTGATTTTACCCGTTTCTCAGGGGATGATGAAATGACCCCTATGGAGCATATAGCCCGTTTCACCCACCAAGCTGGAGACGCAGCTGCTAACAATTTCTGGAAGTTAAAGTTGTTTCCCAATTAGTTGACATGGGACTTTTTTACCTGGTGTGCAAGTTTACCACCAGAATCAGTGGCATCAGGGGCAGAAATGTAATATGTATTTATGAAGGCATTTGCCTGCCTCGACATACCCTTGTCGATATTTGAGGTTATGTGACTGAAACAAGCAGCCGGAGAACCTCCTGGGCAATTCCAGATCCGCCTATGCAAAACCCTTCTCCGTTGTAGACCTGTTATTTCTGAGAGGGATCAGTTGATGATTGCATTAAATGCCCTGACCATCCCTCTCATAAAGAAATTACAAGGGGAAAGGTTTAGTGATTTCTATGATCTGGCCAGAAGGGCAACTGAATATCATCAACTTTTAATGGAGGAGGCTCAATCTGCCCGAGCGTATCAGTTGGAGCTCAATAGCCTTGAAGTAGGCACGTCCGAGTTCGTAAAGGGCGAGGCCACTGTCTGTGAGCCCTTGGCGAGAAAGAATACAAAAGCAAAGGCGTCTCGTAAATCTAGTGAGGAGAGGAAATATTCATTTGACATAGACAAAGCGAATGCTGTCTTTGACTGGTTACTTCAGCGAAAACGAATCAAGTTGAAACCAGGGCATAAGGTACCCCAGACAGAAAGAGAGAAAAACAGGAATTATTGTAAACGGCATGGGCCATTCACGCATACTACGAAAGACTGTTTATCCTTCGGAAATATAATTCAAGACCTTATAGAGTCTAAAGAATTGTGTTTTCCTAAAGTAGATGAAGTTACTATGATTGATGATAAACCTTTCGATGATGAGTGTCATTCATACTTTCGACATTTTTGATACTGATGTTAATGTGATAGAAACTAACTGTGAAATCTCTACGCAGGAGGTAAAAACCCCGTGAGAGACCATGGTCGCGAATGCTTTGTTGGGCGCCTGGCTGACAAGGGCGTAGTCACATGCCCGGTGAAAGGGGTCGCTAACAACATGTGTTAGGGGCATATGGACGAAACGCCAACCACTAACAGGTGTCACACCTTTAGAAAGTACCTGTAAAACAACCAGGAAGATACCTGGTATGACCTATCACCGCTTGAAGAGGTGGCCATGGGTATGGTTTCCCCTGCGTCGCGGTTTGCCCCAACCAATCTACAGAGGAGACAGACCCGTATCAGAAGGCCCCCAGGTGCGGAGCAGAAGCCTGCTATTCGGGGAGGACGATGGGACCCCATGGGCGTGGAAGGTCAAGGGAGGCATTTAGCGAGCAGCCTCAGATCATGCAAAGGGCCAATCGCCACCTGGATTTTAACGAAAATCGTATCCAGCAAAGGGCAGGACAGGAGCCAGGCAACGCAGATTTTACAAGTGAATCGTACCCGGAGATGTAGAGTAACCAAGCTCACCCAACACACCCCAATAAGGGTTGAGCCCCCGGAAAGATTTATCAAACAAAAGTATGGACCACCTAGAGTGGATGTGCAGGCTATTCGCGCAGGGACTCCAATAACTCAATATTCCTGTATGAGAAGATGATTTGCCAGAAATGCAAATTAATAGATCGGTACAAAATTTTTATTTCACAAGTGTGTATCCCCTGTTGCGCCAACTATTTCTTGAAGCTGGTAAACATGTCATCGGAAGGGACAATCGTCGTTGAACCGGCCCAATCAACCCATACAGGTACAAATGAAACTTGCAGACACTCTGGGTCACAGCAAGTATCATTCGCGCATGCGGTTGCTGGGTATGATCCAGTTTCTGGGAATTTCGTGGAGGTAAGTAAACTTTTTCTTGGTTCTAAGAAACCAAAGATGGTTAAAGTGAGTAATCCTTCAAAGTATTATTGGCAGAAAGCTATTGGGAAAATGTCTTTACCACTGAAAGGGAGCCGTAAGAGGAGGGAGAGACGTCTAAGTCACGTCATCAAGAGGCAGAGGCCTAGGCCTACTCCTCTTAAGATTGCTTCCCCCACCAAGGTAACAATGAAGGAATTAAAAGCTGAGTTAGAACGAGTGGAGTCTACAGACTATTCTGGAGAATCCGGTTCGAGCTATGACTACAACCCCCTTCGGAGTGGAGGGCCTAGTGATATGGATGGAGAAGGGGAGCCTTTCGTAGACTGCAACGCCCTTATCTTGCCAGCGGGCTTCGCAAACCAATGCAAGGAGCCGTCTACGGGAGGTTGGAACCTTCCTCCTCAGATAGGAGGCTGTCCACTCGACTTCCCATTACATTGGTTTAGATAGCCATAAGATAGTATGGAACAACACATGCACTCACTATATATTACTGCCAACTTTGATGCGACATTGGTGAGCAGAGTCTTAATAGACAACAGAGCTACTGTTAATGTGCTACCGCTGTCCAAATTCAAGATATTAGGATATAACCCCTAGGAGTTGGTTAAAACCGATTTCTCCGTAAGTGGCTTTAATGGGAGAAAGTTTGAATATCTAGGAGTGTTC
Source organism: Melastoma candidum (assembly GCA_023653495.1). Classification (NCBI taxonomy): domain Eukaryota; kingdom Viridiplantae; phylum Streptophyta; class Magnoliopsida; order Myrtales; family Melastomataceae; genus Melastoma; species Melastoma candidum. Next base: position 11,223,541 of record CM042885.1, on the reverse strand, counting down.
TCGGTGCACCTGTGAGTGGGACGTCAGGAAAAAGAAACTGCTTTCTTCGTTATAGACATAGTTCATACTTTTAACGCCCTGCTAGGCCGTGACTGGCTTTAAAAAGCTGCGGCTATTCCTTCTACTTTACATAGAGAATTAGTGTTATGGCTAGATTCTGAAATTGAGATTATCAAAGCTGACGAATATTCATGTTGTGAAAAAGGAATTTTGGATGACAAAACAAGCAAGACAATCAAAGACCTTACGCTGGAGCAGTGGTACAAACTAGGAGATCCTATTATCGGTCCTCTTGGGCAACCATCCGGGAAATTTGATTACATCGTTTCCTATGGGACATCACATCCGGAGCCCGTGGCTGGCGCTGCTATCATACCAACTGGTTGGGGAGATGAGATAGATGCTAAAGATATTGAGGAAGTCCTCCAAGAAGTCAACTCCGGGGAAACTCTCAATGAAGGGAATGTGGATGAACAGAACAATCAGGATGGAGTCAAAGGAAGGTTCGGGAAGGAAGTTGTCAAGAGCCAAAGAGGAACTACTAAAGAATTGGAGCGCGATAGAGTCCTAAGAGAAGGAACTTATGAATCATGAGAAAGAAGTGAACAAGGCAGTCGCTGATGTGCTGCAGAGGTTGCATGCCTATAAGGAGAGCCGTCATTGCTGTTGCACGCCATCCATGTCTATGCTTTCAACAAAGCCGAAGTCGACTACTGACTCTAGCACGTGTAATAAATCAATTTCTTCTCGCTTAGGAGGAAGTGAGATCCAGGAATCTTTAATGATGCCTTGTGATCAGTTGACTAGTGTCAATTTGGGAAGTGATACCTCTCCAAGGTTTATGTTCATTAGTTCATCACTTAATAAAGATTTATTTGATGCGATTGGAAAAGTTCTTGAAGAGTTTAAAGATTGTTTCGCGTGGGACTACTCTGAAATGCTGTGTCTTGATCGGAGACTTGTTGAGCATACATTACCGATTAAGAAAGACTTCAAATCGTCCAGCAGGCGCCTAGGCGGATGACTAAGGAAGTAACACAGATGGTATTCGAGGAGGTAAGAAAGCTCTTCCAGGCAGGATGTATAAGGACGCCCCGGTACATAGAATGGATTTCTAGTATCGTACTCATTATGATAATGAACGATAAGTTTACAGCAGTGATAGACTTTAGAGATTTAAACCGGGCAATACCAAAAGACGAATACGCCATGCCAATCACAGATGACCTTGTAGATAAAACCATCGGAGATCAAATTATGTCTTTCATGGATGGTTTTTTAAGATATAATCAGATCTTTATTGCAGAAAAGGACATGCATAAAACTGCGTTCCCCCTCGGGATCTTTGAATGGGTGGTGATGCCATTTGGCTTAAAGAATGTTGGCGACACCTACTAAACGGCTATGAATGTAATATTTGATGCCTCCCTTAGAAAAACTATAGAAGTTTACATTGACGATATAGTTGTTAAGTCAGCAAAAGAAGATTTGCACGTGGAACACCTCCGTAATGCCCTTTTAAAGAGGAGAAATCATCAGCTTAGACTCAATCCCTTAAAGTGCGCTTTCGGGGTTAAAGCTGGACAATTTTTAAGATTTCTAGTATATCAGTGTGGCATAGAGGTTGACCAAAATAAGGTTAATGCCATTCAGAATTTGGCCGCTCCAGGAACCAAAAAGGAGTTGCAAGCTTTTTTAGGAAGAATTAACTATCTTCGTAGATTCATAGGCAACGTGACTGGTAAAACATAAGTTTTTTCTAGCCTCTTGAAAGGAAAAAACGATTGGACCACCAAACATGAAGAAGCTTTCAATGTTCTTAAGAAGTATTTGTCGAGGCCCCCAGTGTTGGGACCTCCGCAGTATGAAAAACCATTTGTACTCTATGTGGCAGCTAGCATGACAACTATTGGGGCTATTCTCGCTCAAACAGATGACAACAAATAGGAAGGGGCTATTATCTTTCAAGATTATTGTCATCAGTTGAAGCAAGCCACACTTACAAAGAGAAGTTATGCCTTTCAGTATTTTACTTTGTCATGAAGCTAAGGCATTATATTGGCAACAGTGAAGTTTACGTTGTCTCAAAATCTCCCATTATCAAATATTTCTTTGAAAGCCCGCTTTTAGTAGGACGGATGGAGTTTATTTCTCTCCCCTTATGATATGAGATATAGACCTCATAAATTAGTTAAGGGATAGGCATTAGCTGACTTTTTAGCTGAACATGATCTGGCGGCGTCTGTACACCAAGAAGAAAGAATTGAGGACACCTGGTAGGCATGGTTCGATGGTTCGTTAATAAAGAATGGAGCTGGGGTAGGCATCCATGTTATATCACCTCTGGGAAAAGATATCGGTCTGGCTTTCCGGCTGAGAACCATTTTGACAAATAGCGCTACGGAATATGAGGCATTAATAACAGTGAGCTCTAGGTGCGAAACATGCCCAGTTAAAGGAGATTCTCAATTAGTCAATAACTAGGTCAACCAAACATGTGCATGCTCCGAAAAGCTTCAACCCTACCTTGAGTTAGTAAAGGAGTTATCCACACGATTTGATAAGTTGACCTTTCAGTTTATAGGATGGGAAGACAATATGGTTGCTAATAATTTGGCACAGTTAGCTTCTGGCCACAAAGCTACTGATGAAACGGACGAACTTCCTGAAATAAATTCGCACTCAAGAAGAAGATGTGCTGGTTGTGGACATAATGGATCACGACAAAGATTGGAGAAAGCCCTTCGTAGACTTTTTGTCGGATCCCAGTGAGGAAGCTAAACAACGCATTAAAATTCGGGCACTGTCCTATGTGTTAATACACGAGGTGCTCTACAAAAAGAACATGGATGGGGTTTTATTAAGGTGCATTGATCTAGATGAGGCAACTCCAATAATGTTAGAAACTCCTGAAGGGCTTTGTGGATCCCATCAATCTGGAGTGAAGATGTGTTGAGCCATACGAAGGCTTGGTTTTTATTGGCCATCAGTGATGAAGAATTGTATTAAAATGGCCAAGGATTCCAGAAGTGTCAACGACATGGGCCAACGACGCGTGCTCCAGTGAAAGAGCTTCTTCCAGTCATTAAACCGTGGCCTTTCAAAACATGGGTGTTAGATATAATAAGAGAGATACACCCTCATTTCAGTCGAAGAGATGCGTTTATTCTAGTAACGACTGATACTTTACCGAATGGGTAGAGGCAAAATCTACAAAAAAGTAGACCACAATGAAGTAATTGAATTTTTGCATACTTATATTATATACAGGTTCAGAATTTCCCAGAATATTGTTGTAGACAATGGAACGGCATTCAGCAATGTTAAAGTAAGGGATTATACGGAAGAATTCGGGTTCGCAATTACTAATTTCACACCATATTACCCTCAAGCAAATGGACAGGCTGAGGCTACTAACAAGCTGATTAAAAATAATATTCAAAAGATGATTGGTTCGAATCCACGAAAGTGGTATGAAATGTTAGATGATACCATATGGGCTTTGCGAGTGGCCAAGCGAAAAAGCACTGGGGAATCTCCATTTGCATTAGTATATGGACATGATGCAATATTACCTATTGAAGCATGCTATAAATCACTTCGTGTTAGCAATCCTTGGTCACAAGATGAGTCCATGTACGGAGGTTAGAAGAGTTAGAAAGAAAGAGATTGGAAGTAATAGATAGAATAGAAGTGCATAAGAAGAGAATAGCCCGACACTATAACAAGAGAGTGGTTCACAAACATTTTCAAGAGGGTGATTTAGTATGAAAAATTATGTTACCTTTAAAGTCAAAGGATCAAGTCATGGGTAAATGGTTTCCAAATTTGGAAGGGCTGTATCGTGTTGTTGAGACATATTCAGTGAACAGTTATAGATTGTCAACCTTAGAAGGGGTCAATCAACCATTGAAAATCAATGGTAAGTACTTAAAGCCTTATAAAAGGACAATATGGGAGTCCCACAAAAAGACTTTGAAGGAACGGTTCCCAATCATTTGAGGACAAGTTAACAAGCAATGAGTAGCAACGATCAGAGAGTCGTAGTAGCCAAAAAAAGAAAGGCAGAAATCAATAAGGAAAAGAAATTTAGTTTGTTTTCAAGACCAACATAAGTGGCCTAGCATCTAGAGATAGAATCTGGAGCATCCACAAAGAGGAGCGCCAAGATCTTTTTCCTTTTTGCTTCATGACCACCTCATTCCTTTGACGGAACCAGGTCATCAAGTCTTTTCGGACTTGCTTGGAGGGGTCATGGATTGCTCACTCAGCTAGCAGGCCATCAAAGTTGGCAACTCGTTGCTCAAGCTCTCTCTCTAGACTGAGAAGTTGGGAGATGCGAACATTAATATCTGCATTTCACAGGTCAGCCCGTTACCTGCGAAGGAGTTATTCGTCAGCTGCTGCTTCGGCTTGAGACTTCTTGGTCTCATAAATCTTGATCTCTGCATCATTGAGAATTTTAAGGTCCCCACCCGGTAGGCACACCAGTTAGTCCAGAATTCCTCCTTGAAGCTCAAACAGGCAGCAAACAACTCGTCAGTCCCTTTTGGAGATTCTTCAATGGCCAAAATGCAGGATTGTGAGGTCTTGAATTCTTCTTCAGAGAATATATCCTTGCGAAGGAGATTAATGATCTGAGCAATGGATCCCCTGAGTTGTTCTACCTCACTAAGTTGAGGAACAATCTCCTTTATCACTCCAGAAGAACCTTCCCCTGTGACTCTGGTGAGCACCTCAGCGGCTGGACGAGTAGGGGATGGGTTAGCTGGGTTCTTAGTTAGGTCAGTCTCAGGGGTCCGAGAACTGTCATCTCTCACTCCAGAAGCCTCTTGTTCAGCAGCCATGATAATCTCTGCCACTGCGGCAGATTCTTGTGGAGAAGTTCTCTCATCTATGTCCTTAGGAGGGTTAACCTACCGCAAGAGAGAGTGAGCCATATGTAAAGAAAGCAAAACAATTTAACAAGTAAATACCTTAGTCATTGGAGGGTCAGCCTTAGCGATCAGTGTCAGAGGGATTGTAGAGTCAACAGTGTCTAGCCTAAGAAGATTTGGTGCTTGTAGAATGCCAGTTAGCAAGTGATGGATAACAATAGTTTAAGGTAAGAGAAGACTTACATCATTTATTTCCAAATCTACTGATGGATCTTCAGCCTCATCAGCCGGGAATTCGGAATGATCGGATTATGAGTCTTGTATTTCATCTCCCTGGATTCAAAAGTATTAAAATACTTGTTTAGAAAGTTTTGGAGAAGCTCATGAGGTGTAATGCACCTTTGGAAGTGACATCTCCACATCCTGAGGAGGAACATCAGTATCTTTGGAAACAAACTCTGGTGGTGGAATGTTTACTACTGAAGTCGAGACATCAGAGGTCCGGATACTTTCACCACTGGGGTCATTAGGGAGCACAAGTATGCGTTTCATACTGAAAGCAACTGACAGAGGTTCTGCATCCTCAGGATCAGAGTTCTCTTTCTCTAGTGGTGAGGGCGCTCTCTTCTACGAGGCTTTCTTCTTTGCTGCTTTGGGTTGTTTCTCGACTTTGATCTGCTTTCCTTTGGTAGGCTTCGCTATCCCTTGACGACGGGCATGCGACCAAAAGGAGGAGGAGCACGCTCAGGAGAAGAGGCCTCAGAGTCGATCTCAAAACATGAAAATAGAGTTGCAAAAGGAGAATTAGTAGAAAGGCTATATAAACAAAAGTGTAAGCAAAGACATACTTATTGGTTTCTTTCCGGTCTTCAACATCATTTCCAAAGAGAAATGGAAGTCTGGCTCTGAAGAATTATCAAGAAAGATCATGCGTGCAAGAAGTTCGTGGTATACAATAGCCCACTGAATAGAAAACAATTATGTGGCATGAACTGGGGTAGTCTCTAGAGGAAATTCCATGTGGCACAGAGTGGACCTTTATGAGATGAAAATTAAGGAAGCCTGGAAATTCTCCTATGACAGAATGCTGCTCATCCTCGAATGCAGAGGGTTGTTAATAGAGTTTGCATAAGGGACTAATGAACTTTGGATGAAACGGAGCTGTCTTGCACAAAGTTGGGGGTTGTAGACCTCATAACAAAAAACACTGTGATGGGCGCATATGAGGTCTCCGCTGGTTAAAACAGCAACCCAATAGGGATCAGGGGCTAGCTTATGTCTGCGTGCCAGGATAGGATGGCCAGAGGGAAAAGGAACCCCATGGCGGCGGTCTCCCTTGCCAGAATCAGCTAGGTGACGCATGTGGCCTATCACCGAAGCACTTGGCCAGTCATCTTTCGATCGGCAACACATATGTAGGATATGAGAACCATAACAGTCAATCTTAGTGGCTCCTGAGGGCATCTTGAATCCGATCAGCCCTAGCATCCATATGTAGGACCATAGATGAACAAGCCACAGATGGCCACTAGTCGGAAATCTAGGAAAAGGCTCCTTGGACAAACTGTTTTCCTGTAGACTCTGATACACTAAACCAAGTAGAAAAGGAGCAAGGGCAAGCTTGGTGCTAGCTGTGGTAAGGAAGTTAGCAATGGCATAGATGAACTTTGGAACTCTCTTCCCAGTAAAACAAACAATGTATTTGCTATGCCAAACTGAGAAAAGCTCAACCTCTTGTTCTGTTCCCCATGTGTCCAGATTACCAGATGTTAACCAATTTCAAGTGAGCCTCTGTAGTACTCCAAATCTGAATCAGGTCGCTGGGATTATGGTCACTGTTGGATGGGTAAAGACGGATAGGGGTGCCAGTCACAAAACAATTGGTCAAGAAAGCTATGTCTTGCAAGATAATGGTCATGGGGCCCTCTGTGAAGAAAAAGCAGTTCAAAGAGTCATTCCAGAAGGGCAAGAGGCTTGCACATATCCTGGGGTCGCACTTTTTATGGTGATAGACAGGTTTAGGAAGTCACGAAGGCCACAAATCTCTAACTTGATCTCGATCTTCGGGAGCCAATAAGCGAACCACTTACCAATGACAGGCTTATCAATTGAAGGAAAGCACAAGAAACCTCTTCTATCTTCCCAGTTGAGTGGTTTGATGAAACCGTCTTGGCAGAGAGGTATAGTGTTTACGTTTTGGAGATAGTTGTGTGGCACGGGCTTTGGGAACTAAAAAGCCCGAGGGTCAAACCTTCACCGCGGGAATTAGAGATCTTGGCCATACCCAGGGGACCAACGCGGTAGTGGTGCCATTGGAAAGCAGCGTAGTCCGACATGGTGCGGCAAGGGTTTTTCAAGAGCAAGGAGAAGAAGAGAGTTTTTTATTACAAAGAGGGATGAGAAGAGTCTTTGGCTCTTGTTTCGAATTTTAAACCTGACAGGTGCTCTCGTACTAAGTCTACGAGAGGTAAGACTATTAAGTCTACGAGAGGTACGACTGACTGAGTCCATACAGTCGACCCCAAAGTCTACCAGGGTCAAAGAAGATCTTGACTCCGAAATTCTAGGATATTAGTTAAGGAGACCACGTCCCCATGACTTGAAATGATACTCTGATGGAGAAAAATCTGGGAAACATGGTGCATATCCTGAGCGTATCAGATTAAGTATAAGGGAGGAAGATTTTCTGGAAAGAGACAGACATTCATCTAAGGCCAAAAGTGCATTGTTTGTCTATCAGCTCTTAGTTCTCGGTTCCCCAGCGCTCTGCCTTCCAGCTTCCTGTTCCCAAACCTACGTCCAAATCATCCTTCCATCAAACCTTCGTCCACACCCTTATTTACATCCTCATTCATCTCACCACCAGAGATCAGTTTCCACCGTACCAGTCCGTAAGTCCACGGCGCCACCACCATCCAGGATTTCAATTCTTTTGCATTTTCATGGTTGTAAGCATTTTCATTTGATTGTAAGACATCGTTTGTCAGCATTAATTGATAGAATTCATTTGTTTTTCATTACTAGCGACCACATCCGAACCTCTGTGAGTGTTCATGCCAAATATTTCCGACGTGCCCCGTTTCCGATACTAACAGACAACAACCCCCTCCCTGCCTACTAAATTTGTAATAACAGGGGAAGGCAAGGGCACGAACCTCATAATTCATTATTCCTTTTGTCTCATTTCATTATTATATCATCACTCTCTCTTGACCATTTGATCTTTCAAAATCCAAGCAAACCCCGTATCACCACCACCTTTTACCTTTTACTCCCGTCCGCGCTCTATTTCCCCCGACTGGCCGGCTCTTAATGATTATTAAACAAAAGCAAGGGGATCGGGGGGATAATACATGGGAATGGGCCATGAGTTGGGCCAAGTATTTGCTCTTCTTTTTCTGACGCTGATCATTTTCGGATGGAACATTTGCTCTTCCTTTTGAAATTTTCGATGTGGCGGAGTTGATGATAAGGGAAAAGGCTTGTTGTTTCTCGGAGAGAACATTCGCAGTGGCCGCCTGAGTGCTTTCGCTGTTTCGCCGGGGCTCGAGAGCTCCTGCTGCTCTTCTGGTTTCCTTCCTTGGATGTCTTAAGCCTCCCCCATTTATTTCCTTTCCAATCAAAACAAAAAAAAATCATCTTATTTTCCTTCCTATTGATTAAAGTTTGAGTTTATATTCTTTGGATTCAAAACCCAGCCCGAGTAAAATTCGTCCCTTGAAGTTGTAAATAACAGTAATAAATTTTAGTGGAGGATGTTCGAATTCGGTTCCTTTAAGATATTTCATTGGAATTTCATCGAAGGTTAATTTAAGTGTATCTGTATATGATGACAGCGAAGGCTATTATTTTTGTTTTCATTTCATTTCTTTTCTTTTATCGATGACATGGGCATTATTCATACATGAAATATTTTCAAGGGGTTCGTTGTAGTTAAGGCGTTGCATCTTAAAGTAATTCTAAGATGTAATACCTTTACAATTCTACATTTTTTTCATCTTGTGATGAAAAATGTAGTATCTTTGATTAATAAGATAAATCATGTAACTAAAAGTAAGATGTTAAAAATTTTGTCAATACATCACTCATAACAAAATGACATGAAAGTCAATTAATTAATAATTAAAATCTCTCATAATAGGGTACATTCATATCTCCTTGAATCTTCTTTCATCATCAACATCTATGGGTACATGTATCTTGCTTCCACCTCATCAACTAGCCACTACCAAAATATAGATGATTGATTGCATCTCATGTGCTGTATTTTGCTTTGAGCTTTGTACTTGACATAGACAAATATAACTTGATGCTTAAGTTGAATTTTATTTTCTTTGTATGAATCTACATAAAAAAAAAAGGAATGTGAAAATTGTCATCATAACAAATGAGAAATATTATACTTTAATGTTATGATTAATATCTTCAAATATACTCCACTTACGTTCATAACCAGTTTGCTATATGTCAATGCAAGTCATTGGATATTAGGTATACCACTAACAAACAAATTTCCCCACTTCGCTATCATGAATTTTATATAAACATTAACAACTCATCAAATAACAATAACATTGAACATTTAAATTGAAATAATTAAGAAGAAAGCATGCTCATAGTTTGAAGACAAGCTCATAGTTTCTTCCTTTCCATTGAAAGACTTTTGAATAGTCTCGTTGGCCGTATCCATTGCCTCATCATACGGTCGACTTCTTCTCATTATCCACATGACGAGTAACCCTCACCAGCGAACCCATCACCGAGTGCAGATAACACATTATTCCAAAATATTATCCGCAACACAATTATGTACGCCCTTTTCCCTTTGATTATCTTAGACAACTTGTCATGATCCCATTCCCGTGATCTCAACATCTTTCTTAATTTACTTTTCAACAAATGAAGCCTCAATAGAGTGAGAAACGTCCTTGTCGTATTAATTTCTTCTTCTCTGTAAAAGATTTCATGGTATTTAGGACATTGCCATGATTATATATAAATCCAACCAAGAAAATAGCATCATGCTTTATGGTTCTCTTCACTTGTAGAATCATTTCAATGTCTTCTAACATCAAGTCTATGTAATGAGTTGCACAAGGATTCCAATAATCTTTGCTCTTCACCAAAACAACTTTCTTGTTTTCATTACAAAATTAAGGTGTGTTAGTCATAAGAAAAAAATTTATAAGGAAAGATGAGTTTAAAATAAAAAATGTGTCTTACCGACCAATACATAGTTACTTCCGTTATTAGTAATGACATCTTCCACATTTTTATCTCCAATCTTATCCATAAAATTATCTAGCAACTCAAACAACTTTTCTCCCGTCTTCGAATAGGCAGAAGCATCAATATATCTGATGAACATGATGCCTTTCGAGGAATTCGCCAAGAAGTTGATCCAACCTATACCTCTTTTGTCTGGCCATCTATCGTACATAATTGAACAACCATATTTGAACCAACTCTCCACATGGTCTTTCATCAGTTCCTTTGTGTGAGCAACCTCATTTTGAGAAACGTAACTCGCATCTCATGGTAACTCGACTACTTCAAGTTAGGACCATATCTTCCAATTACATCTACCATCTTCTCGAAGCTCGATGACCTCATAGCATAAAAAGGAATGCCCCATGATAAAACCATCTAGCAATACTATGAATGGTCCTAAGTCGTACGTCTTTGTCACATGCATTTATCACACTTTGTTGTCTCATATTCCCCTTCTCCATTAAGAATATATCCATATGATCATTCTCCTTACTTCTTTTATGCACTTATTTCAAACCAAGAAAGGAATCGTCATCTTCAATTTGAATGTAGTTGCAAATTGGAAATGATGCAATACTACCAATTGCTTCTAATTGTGCTTGTTTTGCGTCTTCCATTTGGCTTCGTAGCTCCCTCACTTTTTGAGGACACTCAATCTTGAATTCCTAAAAGATTCTCTTTGATGTTGCTTAGCATGATAAATACAACCTTTAAAAGTATATCCACATAAATAACATATGACTGCATTTCACTTTTTTGTTCATCCAAAGTTTTTCTTTTTACATATTTGTAAGCTTCTGAAGAATCCATTTCTAAATTAATAAAACTATGCCATAACATATTAGGTAGGGGTACAAGGGCAAAATTATCTAAGATTGTGATTTTTTATCACAAGCTAAGATGAAAACAATAGAATTTAATATGGATTTGGTGAGCCATGTAGGATGGATTTTCTTGAAAGTGCATGTAGTATCAACCACAACACAATTGAACCCGAGCAATAAAGGGCTTATTCACTTTGTCGATTAATCTAGCCTTGTCCACTGCACTGTTGATCTTGAAAAGTGTACGATTCCTCGACCTCACTTGAAAAGCCAAGGCTAGGACTGGTTCAGGCGTCAGAGCCTCACTCCTTAATACTACCTATCACGCATATTATAAATTTAATTAATTCATATACTAATGAAATGATTGTGGGTTGAACTTGAGTATAAAAATTTACATGTCACTATATGTAGCTATGTTTTTAAAAATGATAGGAAGATA